>OY288265.1:88772879-89372879 GCA_958450335.1 Hibiscus tridactylites
TTTGGGAATATGTTGTACTTCATGCAACTTTTCTCATTAACAGGTTATAAAGCAGAATTTTAGGTTTCAGCACTTTTACTTCAAACTTTTTTATCTTTTAAACCTTTGTCCTGTCATTTACCTCTCAAAGTATTTGGTTCTGCTGCCTTTGTTCATATTCATAAACAATTTCGGGGTAAGTTAGATCCTAAGGCTATCAAATGTGTTTTCTTAAAATATTCTCCACATAAGAAGGGCTTTAAATGTTACTCTCCTCTACATAGGAATTTTTTATTTCTATGAATGTCACTTTTCATGAACATTTATTTTATTTTTCAGATACTAAAATTCAGGGGAGAGAGATGGGATAAATTTCAGTATCCTCAAATTCAGTTACTACTAGCCGAATCAATACCTACGTCCAAAACTGTTGAAAATAATCCTACATATCTACCTCCCGAATTTGTTCCTGAACCATCAAAACTTTTTTCGCCTATAACTAAAACTGAAAAATCACCTACTGCACCTCATGTTTTTTTAGAGAACCAACTTGGAACTAATGAACTAAGTGTCTATATAATGAACTAATGAACAAATGTGTTGATTTGAAACTAAAATCTAATTTAAAATATTTTTAGATTTATTTTCATTTTGTTGCTTTTGGTTACTGTCATCCTTTTATATTTGAACAAGTGACGAACCAATCAACAAATGTGTATAATTTATTGCAGCATAATGTTATTGATTTCAATAAATTAAATTACCTTTTTATGGTTATAGGTTGTGTGAACTCAAGGGCAAACAAAAAAAGACTAAATTTTTTTATAAAAAAGATGTTGATTAAGAAATTAGTACGTTATCGAAAACTCCAAGACTTGAGCATTAAAGTTGTAATTAATCTCCCTTTAAATCTCCGGTTGTTGAGGTTGAAAAAATTAATTTTCTGTTAATAGATGGCCCCCTCAATAAATTACGGCGAGTTCCGCCACTGCTCATAACCTATTTTACAAGCCTCTTTGACAGGAATAAGTGACTGCTGTCTGCTGTATGGCTACAATGGTTTCACTAATGGACCGGTGTTTCAGAAACTCTGAGACCTTCTCCATCAGTTGAGTTTCCAAGTCATAGATGTCTCCGACCCGACATCCATTGTGTTGTGTTCACTGTTCAGTAAATCAATAATTATGACAGTTAGATTTATGGATTGAGGAATTTGAATGTCAATTACCTTACTATACACCGGTAAAAACGGAATTCCGCTGGACCAACTCAGGAAACAAGAATGCACTTATCAGCTGGAACTTTGGGAACCATAACATGAGACGAAAATTAAGAGACCAACAAAATTTCCTTCAACTAATTATGGGCTCATGTGACCAGCTAATCACTTTGGTACAATTATTGTAACTATAGGGATCAAGATATAACACTAACATATATGTTATTCGAATTAAAACTTTCAAAATACAAATATTTGTGTTACATATTATGAAGAGTCCAAATAATATAGTATTTATATTCTACCATTGGAAGTATGTTAGGAGTTTTAGTGTAGGGGTTTAGAATTTAGGGTTTAGGGTTAGGGTTTAAGTTTAGGTTTTAGGGTAATGTGATTAGGAATTTATGTTTTAACTTATAAACCGTAAATTTTAATCCTAAACCCAAAATTTTATCAACAATGCCTAAATTAAAAAAAACTAAACTTAAACCCTTAAACCCTAAATAGAGTTCATAAACCTTAAAACTAAAACGTTTGTATAAACGAAGTTTCCACAAGCGCTTATGCATATAATAATTACCCTTTATTTAATGGGCGAACAAGCAAACCATTTTAAAGATAAAGCATGAATCATGTGAGAATTTGAACAAGGTTTATACATAGAATAACAACAATTATAGAGTAAGAACATTTCAAACAATTGTATAAAAAATTATTGCAAGATCATTTCACATCATATGCCAAATAGGTTAATGAAAAATTACTCAGGTTTTCTATTGTAAATATCCAATTAAAAAATTGCGAGTAATGTGAAAAGGTCTTACTCCTACCAAACATTTTCTTATTTATTCGGATTGAAAAATATAATTAATTTTATTTAAAGATTATATAAAAAACAATGACAGATTTAGAATTTTCATATTGTGTAGTCAGAGTAGAGTATGAGGTACGAGGATTCCTATGCTACCATAATAAGTATTGTTGATCTCATACCCCAACAAATCAAGTGAGGTCGATTCTAATATTTCTTATGAAACATTTTATATTAGCTCTTAAAATCCCATTTAACTCCTTGAAATCTCCGTACCCCAACAAATCAAGTGAGGTCAATTGACCCAAAGAATAGAAATTCTTTGCCCCTTTTCGGTGCCCCTATTTATGCCCTCACACTAAAAGTTAGGTTTAGGGTTTAAGGTTAGTATATTTTTAGGGTGTAGAGTTTAAGATTTAAAATTTAGGGTGAAGACTTATAATTAATTTTTAATATTTTCTAATATTGAGGCATAAAATGGAGTACCGAAAAAGACAATTTTTTTAATCTTTAACCCCAAAGTTTAAATGCGGCTCCGCCACCGTAGTATTGAAAATAAAAGTAATTTTACAATAATGTTGATTATCATTAAAAATATATATTTCAATCTTTTCTCAACTAAATTGGTATATGATTAACTTGTGAGACCAATTAAATCAATATATTAATAAGATATATGTGTGTGTGTGTGTGTGTGGGGGGGGGGGGGGGGGGGGGGGGGGACTTATTTAAGAGAAAAGATAACAATATTCATACTTTCTCAAATTGCCTAATTTTTTGTGTTCTTGCAGCGTGATTTATTTTGGCCAAAAATATTGGAAGAGAGATTGTTTTCAAAATGAGTGGCAATGGCCATGCGTGCCATTTTACGTATTTTTCTCTTACTGTGTGCTTAGTATGATAGTTTTTTTTAATAGTAGTGAGTGATTATAATGTAATATTTGTTTATATATTTTTTAAACTCTTTGATAACTCACACATACATGTAAAATAAAAATGTTCTAACTCAACTTTCTTAGGATGAACATCATTACATTTTTACTGGGGTATTTTTTAAGTTCAATAGTTTAGTGAGCATTTATATATTTTATCATATATATTAGATAGAATTATGGAAACACCAACAATTCCAATTTGACCAGTCTTGTTTTTTTAACTATGTGATCAGCCATCAGTGTTGAATTAGACGGAATGAAACAAAAATGAAAAAAGGAATTAAAAGGGGGGAAAACCCAGAGGAGAAGTCATGGAACGTGGGTAGAATTTTGGGTTAAACCGATACTAGTCTATTGAACCGAGTTGTTTAATAGTACCTTTAAACAAGTGGGCTTTGTTGAAACATAGTGTCTAGAAACGGTAAATAATAATAAGCATCATGCACACTGACTTTTCTCCTTGTTTGATCAAATATATATGTTTTTAGGCTTAGACTGACATTGAGACCGTAATTGTAAAAAATTAAATACCGTCTGAGAAAAGTTACCGCGTGAGCTATACATAAAAAATGTATCAATTCAATGGACCATAATATATAAACACTTAGGATTAAATTCAAAAATTTAAAATTTAATATGAATTTTTAAAAATTTTGATGGACCAAATTAATTTCTTAAAAAGTTTTAAGGATTAAATTCTAATTTCTCACAAATTTGGAGGCCACGACCCCATAATCCTCACTATCTTCCGTCCCGGTCTGTATGTATAAGATTGATGAGGTCTTTTTCATGTGATGCTGTTGGTTGTGCTCTCCAAATGCATAGGCCGAGTTGACATCGTAGTGGATGAAATAAAATATTTTACGTAAAAATTATATTTATAAAATTTTATATAATGAATAATCATAGATATACAGCAGTGACAAGGGAAAATCTCATAAAATATTGTAGTGGGAAAATTTCTTTCTCAAATTATTGTTGGGTTTTATTTTTGGGAAGAGTTCTGATTCTAATATAGGTATAGGTTTATGCATGAAAAAATGAGTTATGATTCGAATATAGGTTTAGGCTGGGTTTACAGTTTATTTTTAGGAAGAGTGGGTAGCATATTCATTTTTTGGGAGTGGTGGATGTGACTTTTGAATGGTGATGGTTAAGGGTATTTTAAAATGTATAGGGGTAAAGGTTAAAATTTATAGTTGTTAGTTAGGCAGAGATAGGGGTAGTATAAGGGATAAAAAAAATTGTTAAATAGTTAAGTTAAGGTTGAAAGGAAGTTAAGATTGAAGAAGTAGAAGAAGATACAGAAAGTAGTAGAGAAAAGATTGTAAGTAGATTCAATTTTTTTTAGAGTTTTGTTTTTTTAGTTTGGTAAATTTTTTTTGTTATTTTGTAAGTAGATTTGATTTTTTTTTGAGTTTGGTATTTTTATTTTGTTATTTTGTATGTTTCATATATTTTTAATTTTTTCATGTAGTTTATTTGAGTTAGTTCGAATTTGGATTGGACAAATGGTATATTTTTCATGTAGTTTATTTGAGTTAGTTTGATATTTTTATTTTTTAATTTCAGTTTATTTTGTAAGTTGATTTACTATGTTAGAAAAAAAATATTCGAAATATATTTATTTTTTATTTTATTATGAGTATTTTGATTTAGTATGTTTTATTTCTATCATGCAGAGAAAATGAGCAACAACAAATTTATAGTGATTGTTCATTACAATGGACAGATGGTGAAAACTGATGTCGGGGTTGTATTTGATTGTGAAAGCAGTACAAAGATGAGATTCGAGAAGGAATTCATGCTTCGAGAAATGAAGGAAAAATATCACAGAAAATTAGGAAAGAGATTCATGGTTTACGTTACCGATGGATGACATGTGACAATCCGGTCAGATATTTTGCAATCACTCTCCAAGATGATGACGATGTTTCTTTGATGATTGCAGAGCATAATTCTATGGAAATTCGATATATCAATTTGTTTGCCGAGGTGCGTGATGTTCCCAGCCCATCTACAAACGTAGTTGGAGAATCAACTCAAATGAACTTTGGTGATGAGATTGATATGCCTAGAGGCAGTTTTGTTGCAATGTTGACAAGTGCGACATCAAATGCATTTCATCAAGCCGGGCCTTCAACATATGCTTCATCACACGGGTCGAGTGTTAATCCTACTGTTGAAGCTGATGTGGAACCCTTACGAGGTCGATAGGCAGAATCACTTGACGATTCCAACGAAAATGAAGATATTGGGGATCGCGATTTGTTCCCTGATGACGTCGGTGCAGCCCATGATTTTAGTGTTGGAGAATTTATTTCGTCTGAGGAGACATTACATTATATGAACCTCCTTCTTACATGAGTTCGGTGAATTTCGATGCAATGAGGGCGCCTGAATTCTCGAATTTTCCTCGATTAACCTCGAGTCAACAGGGTGAATTATATGTTAAGCTTCAATTTGATGACAAGAATGAAGTTATATTGGCACTAAAAGAGTACAACATCAAGAACCAAGTGGACTACTTTGTCGCAGAATCCAGCCAGAGGACTTTCTTTTCCAAATGTATGAAATACGGACAAGAGTGCAATTGGAAAATCTGAGTGACAAAGCTGCAGAGGTCAAATCGTTGGGAGGTCACAAAGTATAATGGTATTCACACATGTTTACAAACTTCCATCGACCATGACCACCGAAAATTGGACTCCAGCGTAATAAGCCATCACGTAATGAAGTTGGTTGAAGCAAATCCACTGGTTCCAGTTTCAACGATTCAGGAAAACATTGTGCAGCAATTTGAATACCAAATAGAATATAAGAAGGTGTGTCATGCAAGGGATAAGGCAATGGACTTGGTGTACGGTGATTACGATAAGTCGTACAACGAGCTACAAGCTTTATTACTAGAACTGACACATTTTATATCGAGCACCACAGTGAGGTATCAAACTGTAACCCCCTCGCCCCGGTCCGGACATTTGACCGGTCCGAGAAGGCTACACGGGGAAAACCGACGTGAAACTCGTTAAGGTCCCACCTCGGTTAACAACCCTAGAAAATTCTTTTGTTATTATTATCCTTTCTAAAGGCATTATTCAATCCTATGTGAGGAAGGCAACAACGGAAGAACATACGAGATAAAACAACCAAACAGCTCAACAAAACGGTCCATTTTAATCTTTTACAGCAGGCCGTATCGGAACGCCCTCAGGGTGTTTCGATACGCCTTGACTTGGTCAACTGGCCAAAGTCAACCCGATGAGACCGTTTCGAAACAAGGGTGACCCGTATCGAAACGACCCCAACGGTCAACTTCTCGTGGTCAACGAGATGAACGTCGTTCCCAAACACTAAAGCCCGTTTTGATACGTTAATTTATCGTCAAAATCTTAGATTTTCAGTAGCAAAATCGTATCAAAACGGCTCCCTAGAGTACCGAAACGCCTGGCCCGAAACAAAAGGGACCGTATCGAAACAGGGCCAACCGTTTCGAAACGCACTCTGTCTGCAGATTGGTTTTAGCTGGTTTTTGGTACAAGGCTGTCCCAAAAACACCACTAAGACCCCACCCAACACACTAACATAAACCCTAAGGCAAAACCAAACATCTATCAACATGCTCAACATACCACAAGCATATAAGAACCATCCATTAAAGAATCTACAACATCCAACACATGCTTCATACATAAAACTTAGGGTTCATGCTTCACAAAAACATGCACTTAAGCATTTAAGATAGGCAAGCTTAACATGGTTAACAATCCAAACATGGCATCCAAAAGCCGAGCTAACAACATGATAAAGAAGAGTCTAACATGCTCTTAAGCAAAACCAACATCAACATACTTCATAACTCAAATCGCAACACCTATCCCATTGCTTGACTATTACAATCTACCATTTAAAATTCATACTTGAGCTAACCAAAAGCGACACTTGGAGACCTTTCCTTGTCTTTTCCACCCACAAGCTACTGATCTGGATTGTCGAACAAAAAGGAGCGTAAGCATAAAAGCTTAGTGAGGGTAAGCTCATAAAACAAACTTTCGACAATGCAGGGTCCAAGCACGAGCAAGAATTAGAATAGAATGCATGATCTTACCTCCGATCCTCAAGAGCCATAATATACATGATGCATGAACATACAATCATCACTATGCCATGATCAACAACTCATAAGTCTAACACACGAAGATACATAAATCAATGTATTAACCACAACATATATCGATTCATAAAAGAAATCACATTTCATGTCATATTGGCATATATGTATAATCTTATATTGGCACCTAGTTATGACTCGAATACGCGGATAACAAGTTGGAACGCATTTCCAACACAACCATTAGCTTCGGTGGGATTACACTCATCACCGGTTCTCGTGGAGAGGATTCCACTCATCCTCACGCCCCGTCGATGGGATTCCACTCATCACCGACTAATATATAAACATTTTCGGTGGAATATTACATCACCGTACTCCTCCTTGGTGCCTTAACCCCACCAAGGTCACGTGCGAATTTGACTCTCGTGTGCACACTAACATCCTAATGATCGATCATTTGTACCCAAGAATACTAGTGCCAACATTAAACAAAATCCATAACCTTTCACAACATCAATTAGAAATAACTTATGTGCTTAGCACGTACTCACCATGATCCTCGAAATCGTGCAACCACCTCATAATATCATTTCACATGTCAACACTACATGTATATCATTAATACAAATATCACATCATATTTCACACATATGTATATCCCCATTATATTTATCATCAACAAGCATATAACAATGCAACAAGCCATGCCTCAACATACACGTATAACAACATATACATAACCACCATAAACACAATTACACATGTGGCATAAATCAACTCTTTAAAGATCAACCAAGGTCTCTAACTAAAGCTTAGGATTAGGCTACCACCCTAATCCCAACTTTAGGTGGGTCTACCAATCCCAACCTAGTCCACATGCTTGAACCAATTGCACAAAACTATTTAAAAACATTTTAACCACTCACATTTATTTCCAAGCTCAACACCAAGCAACCAACACCTTCAATCTTCTGGATCCACTCCCGAAGCTTTACCATTGCCTTCTCTTGTTTCTAATCATCTCAACACAATCCAAACAACCTCAAATCAGCTCAAACATCAAAGTAGCTAACCCGAAATACTAATCAAACATCAAACACAACAATTCAAGCCATGGACAACCCCCAAAATTACCAAACCCGAGCAGCCCATAAACCTCAACCAAAACTCATGATTTCAACACATTTAACACTTCCAAATGCTTCCAAATCAACCATCAACTAACATACTAACATTAGCCTTCCATTTCCAACATAAAACACACCCAAAAACCATTCCAAAACCCCCCATTAAACCCAAATCCGGGAATTCTTATAAAACACTTTAAAAATTATATATGTTGGACCATTTGGTTCATAAACACCATATCTAACAATATTAAATCAAAATCTTAAGTTAAAAACAATAAAGATATCATTTTTATTCAAATCTTCCAAAAACCCAAATTCTAAAACTTGAACCAAAATGAAATCTAGTTGTACTTTTAAAGAGAGGAAGATGATGACAAGTTGGAAATATAGTTACCTTTCAAATCCGAGCTCAAATATAGATGGGATGAAATGGAATAGTGAAATAGGGTGAGAGCTCTTCTTGGTCGTTCAAAGGGAGGAGATGAATAGTGGAAAAGATGACAAAATGGGTGTTTTAATTGAAAATGGGCTTTTTAAATTTAAGTCCACTTTATTACAAAAATGCCATTAATGAATGGCCATTTCTCCTTTACTTTAAAATCCATGTATTTGGAGTTTCATTTCAATTTAATCCAATCATAAAATATTTGCTTTGAAATCACAAAGTCCAAATAATATATAATATTATTTTAATCATAACCCGAGACTCAAAATATTAATTAAATATTATTTTCTCTCGGCCCCCAAACCCGGGTGTTACACAAACCAAGGATGCGTACGACTAAGAATGCCAAATTGTTGAAGGCCATAAATTTTTTCATCGACTTTTCTGAGCATTCAAGCCTGCCATCGAAGGCTTTCTCTATTGCAAACGTATGATCCAAGTCGATGACACATGGCTGTACGAGAGATACTTTCATATGTTGTTGGTTGTTGTTGCGCAAGATGGTGACAACAACGTCTTCCCGATTGCATTCGCAATTGTAGAGTAAGAGACGACGAAAGCTTGGAATTTTTTTGACAAATTTACGTGAGCATGTCGTCCAAGAAGATGGGGTATGCATTATATCCGATTGAGGGATGGGTACCAAAGCAGCAATTAATCGAGAAGGAAGTCGTTGGACACCACCGAATGCATACCCTACCTACTGTATTCGTCATATCAGTAAGAACTACTATGAGCAGTTCAAAAATAAATATCTTCGCAGTGAGATTGAAAGCATGGGTAAGCATCCTTTTCAAACTAAATTATATTTGCATATGCATTTATTTATTTATGTTTGATTTGTGTCGATACTAATAATATTATGACACAAGATATCTACTAACGCGGCCACATTTTGAGAGGAAAATGGCAAATTTAATGAAGTACGAAGAGCAGGTTTGGAGTTGGGCAAACGAAGTCGAGAGGGAAAGATGGGCCCAATCATATGGCGAAGGTGGTAGACAATACGGGCAAATGACAACCAACCTTGTGGGGGTACATAAATTGAGTACTAAAAGGATCACGTCATCTCCCAATAGCAAGCCTGGTGAAAGTGACGTATTATAGGTTGGCGAAAGTTTGGGTAGTTAAAGGGAATGAAATTGAGGCCTTATTAAGTAGGGGGCAAAGTTTGGCTCCCAATCTTGTGACGAAAATGACAGAGAACATGACGAAAGCAACGTCACTAAAGGTTCACAGCTTCGACCGAACTTATCAAACATTTAATGTTGTTAGTGCCAGACGCAACAATGAAGCAGTGCACTCAAATATATTTCGAGTCGATTTCAAACATAGTTGGTGTGATTGTGGAGCATTCCAGGCATGGCGATATCCATGCAGTTGCAGCGTGTGTGCATGTAGGGGTTGACCCGTACACTTTTTTTGATGAATGCTTCAATCTCCACATGATGGTCAATATTTACAAAAGTGAGTTCCCACCGATTGCAAATTCAATTTATTGGCCATCATCGGTAGAGCATGAAAAATGGTTACCAGATCCTACACTCTGTAGATCTCCAAATGACCGACCTAGATTGACTTGCATATATACTAGTATGGATATTCATGATAGGGAGAAGGGACAGTGGAAGAGATGTACCATATGTTGGGCTAAAGGTTCACAACTTCGACTGAACTAATCAGACATTTGATGTTGTTGGTTCCAGACGCAACAACGATGCAGCACACTCAAATGTATTTCGAGTTGATTTCAGACATAGTTGGTGTGATTGTAGAGCATTCCAAGCATGGCGATATCCATGTATTCATGCACTTGCAGTGTGTATGCATGTAGGGGTTGACCCATACACTTTTGTTGATGAATGCTTCAATCTCCACACAATGGTCAATATTTACAAAAGTGAGTTCCCGCCGATTGCAAATTCAATTTATTGGCCGTTGATAGAGCATGAAAAATGGTTACGAGATCCTACACGTCGTAGATCTCTAAAGCAGCGCACTCAAATGTTATGTTATGTGATGAGTAACTAGTTTGGTTAATATTTTCATGCGAACTATGCTTAATTGGTTGCTTTGTGATGAAGAATTGTGGCTCATTACGTGATTTACTATGCAGGACCTCGCTGTTGCGAAATATTACAAAAAAGGTCAAAATCTGCAATTTTTCTGGATTCATGGTCGGATTAGTGGGCATGAATTGGGGCATGAATGCACTGACTCGGCGACACATCAACGGATGATGTCAGCAGCACGAGAGGATGACGTCAGCAACAGTGATGATCGGATGATGATGTGGCGACAAAAGTGAAAGCTTATCAGGATATTCCGATAGCTTATCGGATTCAGGATGATAGCTTATCGGCCAGGATTTTGATAAAGACTTGGGAATTATCTCTTTTATTTTATTTTAAATAATTTTAGGAATTATCTCTTAGGATTTATCTTTTGTAATTTGAATATTATCTTATCTCTTAGTATTTTTAGGGTTTTTGAGGACTATAAATATCCCATTGGGGTAAGCCTCAAATCATATCTCATCATTTGTTCTTCACTTGTTTTTACTTAGGTTTTTATAAAATTTCTTCTCTCTTTTAGCTTTCTATTTTCTTTACTTTATTCTCTTTTGAAAATGATGCTAAGCATGGTTAATTCAATAATTATGCAAAGCTAAATCTTTTTTAAGCCTAAGGCTTAAGCAATGACGCGCTCACAAGGCGAGGTTTGAAACAACACTTCAAATATTTTGGATGTCTTTTCTCAATTTCTTCGAACTTCGTTCTTAAAATCAAAATAATTTTTCAACCCAAAGATTGACCTTGGTCAAGAAATTGTTTTGATCTATCTAGTGGGAGGAAGGATCAGTTATGGAAACAAGTCTGACTTCCAGGGATCACACTTAGTAAATTGTTTACTAAGGGAAATTGAGATCGAACTGTTTTTATAGAAATAAAATTTCGAGTCGGTTATGAACTTAAAAGATTTTGTTTTCTCAACATTGAGTTGGTTTAAACAAATACTTAAAACTGAAACTAAAAATTGAGTTTTGGAAATTCAGTTTACAAACGAAAACTCAATGATAGATCCTTGTAGTGATTTCACCGACATGATTTCCGAAGTTAAAAATCTTTACCAAGGAACCAAGTAGAACGAGTCAACGCGAAAGCCCGAGGCTGAAAATCTCTATATTTACTTTCAAATCATTTAAAATCTTTCTTTACTCTCTTAAACAATTACATTTCATTGCAAACAAACCCCCACCTAAATCACATCAACATAGCTCCATCAACAACTCTTGGTTCAAAAACTACAAAAGCGCGACAAGGAAAGTCCTAAGTCCATGTGGGTTCGACTCCTACTTCCCTATCTACATTTAATTTCTTTCTTTATTTTATTATTCGGAAGAAGAAAATTATATTATTCATGACACGTAAATGACGTGTGTCATTATGTTATGTTGTGTTGTGTTGTGTTTTGTTGAGTTGAGTTGTGTTGTGTTGTGTTGTGTTGTGTTGTGTTGTGTTGTGTTGTGTTGTGAAACAATTCAATTTAATCACTTAATTTGAATTGTTCTAATATAATTGATTAAGTCGAAAACATTTTTCTTTAAAATTGTTAGATTCCAAAATAAAAACAACAACTAATTCAAACATTGCATTTTAACATAGTACAAGTTATTAACTACTTGAAATAAAATAGCTAATAATGATTATGTCCACCGGTACCACACCCCGTTGGATGATGAGACCGATCGGGATTGCGTCGACGACGAGGCTAAAGTTGTTGCTCTTCATCACCATCATCATCGTTCTCGGTTCCAATTGGCCCACCTGTGAAGAACAAGGACTACATTGGTGTTTGCTAAACAAAAGGGGTCCCAAAATCGGGTTGATACTGATACATATGGATCGATCATTGAGGAACACTCGACGATGCATCCATCATCGTCGAAACTGCATCGTGGGGGTTGGCCACAAGAGGTGTAAAAAATCCATGTTCTCGCCCAAGTTCTAGTAATTGGGTGTTTGTGGCGAAATAAACTCGGGTCTGTATAAATTAAGATCATCAAACTCTATCTGCAAAGTGGAACTCGACAGTAGAGAAATGGATCAACGGTGTAACAGTACACCATGAAAGTGAATCCTTCATCAAATATTTCGGTACAAATATATGGTCATCTTCGTAGGCCTTCCAAATAAACTGCAAAAAATAATGGTTTAAAATACTACATCTAACTAACTAAGATGTGAAAAACACATTTAACGTCAAAAATTACTTCTCATTCATATACCTGCTCTTGACAATGAGAATCAATAAGAGATCTACAAACACTGACGTTGTTGTGCGCCAACTCCGTCTCATGCTTCTCCTCGCACCATCTGCATACAAATCATAATATATTTAAATAACAAGTTAACTTAATTAATTTACAAATTCAACTAAGAATAAGGATATATATTTACCTTGCAACGAGAGGAAATCGCACATGTGTTCGAGTAAGTGGTGTAAAAAAGGGAAGTCTTTGCCAAGCCCACGCTTGCAACAATAACAGGAAACCACCAATACCGCCTAACCTCTGACCCTTTTGCAGTAAAGTGACTTTGCACAACTCGTGATACAAGTATGCTAATATAGTTGATCCCCAACTATATTGACAATAAGGTTCCCAAGGAGTATCCAAAAAACGAAGATACCTTACACTGACCATATTACCAGATTTATCCAGCATCAGTATACTCCAATCATCTGTAGGATATATGTTCGACTGACCATATGAATTTTTTCAACTGTATTATACTCAACGAGTTGAAATTCTTTCTCTAGACAACTCATTTTCACACGAGACCCTCTCATGTTACTTTCACAGGGTTCCTTCCCAAGGTACCTTTGACAAATTCTAGTCGTTGAGCCTTCGGTATGCTCGACCACTACTTCTCGTTTATAGACACCCTATAACACCCAGGTTTGGGGGTTGGTTGAAAATAATATTAAAATAATGTTTCGGGTTTCGGCTTCATAATTAAAATGATAAAATAATATTATTTGGGCTTTGTGTTTTAAAAACAAACATTTTATGTTGGGTCCAATTTTAAATTGAAAATCCAAAATTTCATGGATTTTGGAATAGTAGAAATGACTATCCTCATTAATGGCAAAAGTGTAATTAAGTGGCCTTACAAATTAAAACCCTTTTTCATTTAAAATAACCTTGTCATCTTCTTCCCCTCCTCATTTTACATTTTCAACGACAAAGAAGCTCTCTCTACCCCAAATTACTATTCCATCATCTCCCTTGATCTTTGTTGGTGATTTTTGAAAGGTAATCATGTTTTTGACCTGTCCTTACCTTCCTCTTCATGTTGGTACCATTAGTTTTCAATAAAACCAAGTATTTTGTATTTTGGGTTTTTCAAAGGTTTTGTTAAAGGTTGTAGCTTTATGGGTTTTTAACTAAGCTCTTGATTTAGTTGTTAGATAAGTTGTTTGTAAGCCTTAATGCCCAACATGTATGAATTTTAAAGGGTTTTATGATAATTCTCGGATTTGGGTTTAAGTGGGGTTTTATGAGGGTTTTAAGTTGAGTTTTGGGTGTGTTTGATGTTGGAAATTGAGGGCTGATGGTTGTATGTTGGTTGGGGGTTGTTTTGGAAGCTTTTAGAGGTGTTAAAGGCTTTGGAATCATTGGTTTTGGGTTGTGGTTCATGGCTGCTCGGGAATGAAAGTTTTGGGAGTTGTTCTTAGCTTGAATCATGTGTTTTGTGTTTGATTAGTGTTCCGGGTTTGCTACTTTGATTTGTGAACTGATTTGAGGTTGTTTTGATTGTGTTAAGATGATTAGAAGCAAGAATTTGTGTTGGTGAAGCCTCGGGAATGAATCCGGAATCGTTGGAAGCTTGACCGGCTAGTGTGTTGAGCTTGGAATAGTCGGTGAGTGGTTAAATGTTTTAAATGGTTTTCAAGTGTTGGTTCAAGCATGTGGACTAGGTTGGGCTTGGTAGACCCACCTAGGGTTGGGATTAGATTGGTAGTCTAATCCCAAGCTTTAGTTAGAGACTTTGGTTGAACTCTAATTGTTGATTATGCCTCGTGTTTAATTGTGTTTATGGTGGTTATGTATATTGTGTTATACATGTTGTTGAGGCATGGTTTGATGCATTGTTATATGCATGTGGTTTGGATTGTGGATTGTGCATGATGGTGATCATGGTGAGTACGTGCTAAGCACGGAAGTTGATATGAAATGATGTTGTGAAAAGTGTGTAGTATTGACACTAGTATGCTTGGGTACAATGATCGATCATTAGGATGTTTAGTGTGCACACGAGAGTCAAATGCGCACGTGGTCTTGGTGATGGTAGTCATCAAGATGGAGTACGGGTTCGCCCGGAAATTCTTCTTATATATGTTAGTCGGTGATGAGTGTAATCCCATCAACGGGGCGTGAGGATGAGTGGAATCCCCTCCGCGTGAAACGGTGATGAGTGTAATCTCACCGTAAGGTAATGGTTGTGTTGGATGTGAGTTCCAATGGTTATCCACGTATTCGAGTCATAGCTAGGTGCCAATATGGATTGATATAAGTGTTTGTTAATACATTGGTTTATGTATTCTCATGTGTTGAGCTTATGACTTGTTGAGCATGGCATAATATTGAATATATGTTCATGCATCATGTATATTTTGGCTCTTGTGAATCGAAGGTAAGATCATGCATTCTACCTTGGTTGTTGCTCGTGCTCTGACCCTACATTGTCTAGGTTTGTTTTATGAGCTTACCCTCACTAAACTTTATGCTTACGCTCTCTTTTGTTCGACAATGCAGATCCTTAGTTCGTGGGTTGCTTGTGCAAAGAGGGGGCCTCCAAGTGTGCTAGTTGGGCTTTTGAATCTATCAAGTATGGATTTTATGTTAATGATGTAATAGTCAAGCAATGTGGACTTATGTGGTTGTTTTGGTTTTAGGAGCATGTTAGACTCCTTTATATGTTGATGTTGGTTTGGCTTTTGGGATGCTTTGTCTTGTTTGTAAACCATGTTTAAGGTTGCTATGCCTTGTATGTTGGCCTTGTGCCCTTTGGATGCTTAAGTGTATGTTCTTGTTGAAGCATGAATCTTAAATGCCATGTATGAATCATGTGATGTTTGTTGATCCCTTTAATGTTTAGCTTCTTTATGTTTGGGGTGTGTTAAGCATGCATATAGTGTGCGTTTTGCCTTAGAGTCGTGTTTGGTTGGATTGTGGTCTTAGTTGGTGTCTTTAAGGCAGCCTTGAGCCTTAAAACCAGCTAAAACCAATCTGCAAACAGAGGGCGTATCGAAACGGTTGGTCCCGTTTCGGTACGGTCCCTTTGTTTCGAGCCAGGCTTTTCGATACGCAAGGGAACGTTTCAATACGATTTTCCACTAGAAATCTGAGATTTTTGACGATAAATTGAAGTATCGAAACGGGCCTTAGCGTTTCGGAACGGTCTTCGTATCGTTGACCACTAGAAGTTTACCGTTGAGGGCGTTTCGATACGGTCCACCCCTGTTTCAAAACGATCTCCTCGGGTTGACTTTGGCCAGTTGACCTAGTCAAGGCGTATCGAAACACCCTATGGGCGTTCCGATACGGCCTGCTGTTTAAGTTTAAAATGGGCTGTTAAGTTGGGCTGTTTGGTTGTTTACCTCGTCTGTTTCTTTCGATGTTGCCTTTCTCACATAGGACTTAATAATACATCTAGATAAGATAAAATAATACTGAAAAGTTTTCTCGGGTTGTTAACCGAAGTGAAGCTTTAACGGGTTTCGCCTCGGTTATCCCCGTGTAGCCCACTCGGGCCGGTCAAGCGTCCGGACCGGGACGAGGGGGTTACAGACCCTAATAAGATAAACCACGTTCTCGAGGGTGATCGTGCATTCTCCGCAAGGCATATGGAAGGCATGTGTTTTAGGCCTCTAACGCTCAATTAGAGCGGTAATCAATCTGGGCATCAGCTTGTACCCACGGAGGAACGTGACATGATAAAATCCTGCCATATATAAGAAATTCTCGGTTCTGTGGTCTAGAGGTTTTTCTACCATGCACAAATGATGTTTAAATATTTTCTCTGCATCCTGTAAATAACACATTGTTTAAACATAATTATTAACAAAAAAACACAGAAGTGACCTATTTCGTAATGAAATAATTAAAAAAAAAACTATATCAGCTCATCAACTCTAAGGCTAGTAACCTATCGATTATGTAAATGAAACAATGGAGCTTCTTCAGCCATCCTACATGACAAGTAAGTAAATAGTAGTAAACCGAGACTAAATCTACCACGTTAAAAAATAACAATTAAAATAAACGTCGTATTTGCTTATTGTCTATTAAATCATCAATTTAACATCATTTTTATTCAATCACCTGTAAATAAATATAAATTAATTAACAAACTTAAATAAAATAATAAAATCTCTCCACCTATTTTTCTATATTCTCAAAATAAACGTTTTTTCTCTTATATTCAAACAATTTTTCTATATTCTCGAGATCTTTCCACCTATTTAACACAAAATATTTAAACTATATTCTCTCCAAATAGCATCGAAAATTCAAACATCAAATCATAATTAAAAAAATTACGAACTTAAATTAAAGAATAAAATATTAATTTACTTACTATATTTTCTTCTCAACTCTTCACCTATTTAACACAAAATTTTCAAACTATATTCTCTCCAAATAACATAAAGTATTCAAGGAACATCAAAATAAAAATTAAAAAATTAATGAATTTAAATTGAACAATAAAATACAACAAAATATTTCTCAAATCCCCACCTATTTAACACAAAATCCAAACAACAACTTCAAAATTAATCAAACAAATAACTTAACTTACTATATTCTCTTCAAAGTTCCTTCTTCTCTTCAAACACCTATTTAACAAAAAAAATCATAAATTTTAACTTAATAACACAAAAATCTGATTTTCGTAATTACTATAAAATAAAATATACAAAAAATACTACTTACTATAATTATTCAAAATATTAATGATAAATTACAAAAATAAAATACTTACTTTAATAAAATTCTCCAAATCCTTTTCTTCTTCTTCTTCAAAATATTTTCTTTCCCTCTACACTATCTACCTTCAACCCACCCCTCTTTTAACCTCACAAAAATTAAATCTCAACCACTCATATCACCTACCCAATTAAATTCTACCATTCATCCAATCAATCCTAATTATATTTATCCTTTCTCCTTTCTCGTGTCCCTCTGCCTCACTCCACCCTAAAGTTGGAGCCTAATGAAGGAGAGTTTAGGAGAATTTTTTTGGAGTCGGTGTCATTAGAGTCCGACTTTATGGGATTCTCTCTCCCCCCCCCCCCCAAATTTCCCCAAAGTCAGATCCACCTGATCTAGCATTTAGGATTTTTTTTGAAGTCGGCTACACCACAATCCGACTTTACTTGCACTGTTCAAAGTGCAAAATTTTCGGAAATAATATGGTCCCAACAATAATTTAGGAATTTTTTTCCACAACAATATTTATGAGATTTTTTCCAGTAACAAGTGTGCTGTAAAAGATCCAAAATAACACTACCCGTGGAAGAAAATCGTCTGCCCCCAAACCATGTTCTTTTTAGTGCTTTATTTTAAAAAAAAATAGGTTTATAGTTTAGAGTTTATGGTTAGGGTTTAACAAATTAGGGCCAGGGTGTATTTTTAGGGTATAAGGTTTAGATTTTAGGATGTGGAATTTATGGTTAGAGTTTAAAATTTATTTTTTAATATTCTTTTAGTGTGAGGCATAGAAAGGAGCATAATTAGGGGCAAATGATTTTTGTTCGCTGCAAAGTTCTTCATATATATATATATATATATATATATATAGCTCAATTTAAAGTTTTCGATAGATTGTATATTATATACATTACACATACAAATATGTTACTATATTAAAAATATAAATTTAAAATTATCCAAATATAAATTTAATGTTAAAATTATTACTTAGTATATATAAATACATTATATGCAAATATAAATTTAAAATTATTACTTAGTATTAATAGCTTAATTGATTAGATATCCACTAATTGCTCAAATGGCCAAGAATGTTCATCTTTTCTCATTTTGTATAGGTTTAAATCCCAACATAGAAATATAATATCTTTATTTAATAAAAAATAGCTTAATTTGATTTGATGATTATATTGTAATTTTAAATGCAATTATAAAAAAGTAAAAAAGAAAAAATGTCAATATAATAAAATTATATCAACCGATATGCCATGCCCAACAACAGCAAAATTAGGGGATAATCTAACTTAGGGAATATTTGGAAAATAAAGTGTGTGGGGATATACGAAAAATTTTACAGTGTCAAGGGAAGACGCCACCTCCACCTGGTGTTTTGTATTTTTTTAATTCTTTTAGGTCGATGGCAGGACGCCACCTGCACACGGCGTCAGACCTGTATTTAGCCCTTTGGCTCAGTTACACCAGGTGATTAAAGTTGCATAGAGCAGCTGGTAGCTGATTAAAGCTGCATGAAATCCTGTATTGTGCAAGACACCATGTGAAGGTGACCTTCTCCTCCTCAGCTAAGCACATGGCAGCACAAGGCAGCATGTTTGCAGTGTTTATATTTTTTTGAAAGGGTTTGTAGTGTTTATATATACGGGTATAAAGAAGAAGAGTGCATAGGGTTTGAGAAAAGAGATTGAGAGACTTTGAGGTGAAAAATTGAAGATATATTCGAAGAGGTGGTTTGTTTAAGTATATTTGGTTGTAGATCATCCCAGTTTCTCACAAGTAAGTAATATGTTTTTTTTAAATTAATCTTTTTGTTTAATATGAGAAGGGTTTGTAGAATTTTTTATGTGTGATTGAACAGTTGTTTGACAAAATATTCTAAATTTTTCCACATCGAATATGTAAATTTAAGTTGTTTGAATTGCAAATTATTTATTTATAAATTATTTTTAATACATTTGTTTCATTACTTTTGTTGAAGGGTTTGTATGCAAGGATTTAAAGCACATTTTCTCGGTTTATCATTTGTCGCGTAAGTTTTTAATATTATGTAGTTTTTTTCTATTTACAAATTTAATAAAAAAATTGACATGTATATTTATGACTATTTTTTAAATTTTTAGATAGAATGAGCTCATCAATAGATTGTGACACTGAAAACTTAGTTAGTCATTGGGGTGAAACACTTGATGATTTCAGTGAGGATGAAGAAAATGTTGTGCCTATTACGGAAGATGGTGACATTCATTTATTCGATGCTGATGATGTTGATGTTGTTAGGACAACTACGAGTGAGAGTAATGGTCTGGACGTTGAAGATGATGTTTGGGCCACGACTGTTGTTATGCTTGGGTTGATAAATGATGAGTATGTTTGGGGCTTTGTTCAAACGGAGGTCATTGTAGAAGATGTTTGGGCAAATGCTGTTGCTAGAATAATGTTAGTAGATGAGCCACTTTTTTGGAGTTATGTTGAACCGGAGTCCAATCAACTGGAGCCCATTTATCTGGCTTATGAACCTCTAGCCCACATGTATGAGGTGGACTATGCTGCAATGCGAGATCCAGAACATGAAGCCTACGTATTTTCTTCTTCATCAGCTTCCAACTATGGTGAATTGGAACTCAAGGCTCTATTCGAAACAAAAAAGATGCACAACCGGCAGTTAAGGAGTACTACATCAAACGCCATATGAAATTCTCTATTGTTGAATCTGATAAGTTTACGTATTGCGTAAGGTGTATTAAATATAAGAGCAAATGTGCTTGGAAGATAAGTATTTCATAGCTGAAAAGGAAAAAGATGTAAGAGGTGACAAGGTTCGATGACCAGCACACTTGTGCAAATATGTCATTCTCACAAGACCACATAAATTTAGACTCTGATCTAATATGTGCCTACACTAGGTTGTTGGTTGAAAAGGATCCAAAGATTTTGATTACAGTGATAGTAGCATCCATTTGGAAATAACTTGAATATATTCCATCATACTACAAGGCGTGGATGGCAAAACAAAATGCGATGGCACAAATATATGGTGATTGAGATAAATCGTATAATGAGCTAGTAGCTCTTATACGAGCAATGCAAATATTCATCACATGAATCATTTTACAATATGAAACATTATTGCTATACACCTTACAAGGCGAACTATATCTTGGTAAAAGGGTATTCAATAAGTTATTTTGGGCGTTTAATTCGTGTATTGAAGGATTCACATTCTACAAACGTGTGATTCAAGTTGATGGTACATGGCTGTATGGGAAGTACAATTATATATTACTTATGGCTGTTGCACAACATGAAGACATGGATATATTCCCAATTGCTTTTGCCATAGTTGGAAAGGAAGATGGCGATGGATGGAAATTTTTTTGAGACATTTACACAAGCATGTAGTAAAAGAAGATGGGGTTTGTATGATTTCTAATAGAGGGACTACGCTCTTATCAGTAATTGATAGAGCGAATAGTTTATGGACGCTTCCGCATGCATATCTAAAATATAGTGTACGGCGTTTTGCATCAAATGCCAATACTAATTTCGGAAGCAATGAGATCCAGAAAGAGATTTTAAACGCGGTTAAATTATAATTTGTTGTTTTTAAAAATTATTAATTTATTTATGATGTTTTCTTATTTACTTTAACTAACTAATATTTGTAAATAGAGTATGAACTACTTCAACCAAAATTCCAAGTGAGGTTAAGAAGTTTGAGGCGGCACGTAATACGTGTATTTAATTTTACAAATGACATCCCAAGGGAAAGATGATCACAAGCCTATAAAGAAGGTCGACGTTAAGTCCATATGACAACTAACCTTGTTGATGCTATAAACTTGATGAAAAATTGATTGTACTATCGAGAGGGTTGAACCATTCTTCGTGGTTGATTTGGAGTCTGCTCACCGTGGAAAATGCATCATCCATCATTTGCATAAAAGATAGTTTACCATACATATCTTCTAGATGAAATGATGAGCTGCTAATGGTCGTAGTCGACAACAAATATGTCATACTACCAACACCCATGTTTTCCTTATATACAGATACACATGCTCTATTGGTTGTTCTCAAGGATCATTGCTTACATGTCTTGGGGGGATTGCACCGGAGACTATGAAGAACGCCAACCCGTAGAACAATCCAAGTTTGATTCGTCTGTTGGTTCTTGTGTGCCCTGACCAAACCTGGATGACAAGTCTACATGTTTAAATGAGCATCGCAAATCTTCAAGCCATTTATTTCCAGCTTTGACAGATACTAAGAACGATTTTCCATTTTCAGAATACCACAAATAGTACTCTGAATTTAAATCAGAATTATTGTCTTCAATTGTAGCCAAATCTTCTGGCCACTGCGTATACCTTTCATCCCGAAGAACAATGAAATCGACTTGCTTTACAACCTAATTCTCGTCGAATTTACCTTTTTCAGGTCTACTATGGGTGTGTTCAATACCAGGTGGAGCTCTAGGAATGGATTGATGAAAATTGAACCGTCGCAAAAGTCTATCAGCATAATGATATTCAACAGTAGAAAAATAGATCAAAGGCACAACTACACCCTAGAATGCAGAACATTCACGCACACTTTGTGGTATGCAAGCCTTGATTGTTGGATTCTCGTACGGCAGCCAAATAAACTGTAAAAACAAATATTAATATACATACACAAACATTACTTTAAAATATACTAAGTTAGATAATTAATTTAAAACATTATGATGCCTCATTGTTTTTCCTATTGTTGGATTTTTAGTCTTATATCTCTAACATAGTTGCGCACCACCTCCACGTTCTTCAATTTATGTCTCAATCTGCGAAGATATTGAACTTATATTTATAACTCATTCTAAATAAATATTAGATCAATAAAATATTTATAACAACTGTAATCATAGTATTACCTTCCAGCAAGCGAAAATTGTACAAGTGCTTCAACAATTGTAATCACTCCGCAACCATGTAATTTTCATACATAGACCTTTCACATATGCCTCAAAAGGAATTTTCTGAGGAACTGACTGAAAAAAGTAAATGCATTATATGTATTTGCTCCAATCAACAGATTCTCATTTATTGGACACCAACTATATAGCTACATCTTCTAAAGTTATCGTGCATTCGCCGAATGGAAAATGAAATGTGTGTCTCTAGTCTCCACGGTTCAATCAATCCAGTTATCAACCCGAGGGGAATCTTAAATCCACAAAGAAATGAAGCATTATAAAATTCGACGAGCTGTAAGTAAAAAACTATGAGGTCGGAAGGTTTCTTGATCTTCGTTCCTCGACGACGAAAGGTATACACCTGACCCTATAATTAATTTATTATAATAAATTATTTTGTGTTACGCATGAAATAATAAATTTCATATTACTTAATTGTTCTTCACGAACATGAGAGAAAATGTGCTCATAGTCACGGTATAACAAAACTTCTCCAGATGTCATTTTTAAACACATATGCAAAACAATTATTTTGAATATATTTATAAAAATTTTATGAATACATCTTAAATCTATTTTGAACGTAATTATAATATTTTGAATCTAAACAACATTAACTATTAAAAAATTAATTAATTAACTAATTAAATTAAATAAATACAAAAAACTTACATGATAGATGAGCAACTAAAAAAATGTGCTCTAAATCCTTTAACAAAAAATAATTAAGCAGATATATTAAAAATAATTTATAAATAAATAGTTTACAATACAAACAAATTTAATTTACATACCCGGTCTAGAAAAATTAGAATATCTCGCCAAACAATTGTTCAATCACACACACAAATTCTACAAACCCCTCTCATATTAAAAATGTAACACCTGGGTTTGGGGGTCGGGTGAAAATAATATTAAAATAATTTTTCAGGTCTCAACTTTATAATTAAAATAATAAATAAATTTTGGGCTTCGTATTTTCAAAACAAACATTTTATGTTGGACTTAAATTGGTTTGAAACTCAAATTCCATGGATTTTAGAGTTTATGAGATTGCCATCTCATTAATGGCAAAAATATAATTAAATGGTCTTTCAATTTAAAACCCCATTTTTATTAAAAGACCACTTTAAACTCATCTTCATCTTCTTCATTTCCCATTTTTCACGTCAAAACCCCTTCCCCTTCAAGTTCACTATTCCATCATTTTTCTTGCTTATTGTTGGTGATTTTTGAAAGGTAAACTCACTTTTGACTTGTCCTATCTATCCTCTACAAGCTAGTACCTTTATTTTCTACAAAGCTCATGGTTTTTGGATTTTGGTGTTTTGAAAGTTTAGATTAAAAATGGCATCTTTATTGTTTTTAACCTAAGCTTTTGATTTATTGTTGTTAGATAAGTTGTTTGTAAATCATAAGGTCCAACATATATAAATTTTAAAGGGTTCTATGATAATTCTTGGATTTGGGTTTAAGTGGGGTTTTAAGTTGAGTTTTGGGTGTGTTTGATGTTGGAAATTGAGGGCTGATGGTTGTACTTTGGTTGAGGGTTATTTTGGAAGCTTTTAGAGGTGTTAAAGGCTTTGGAATCATTGGTTTTGGGTTGTGTTTCATGGCTGCTCAGGAATGAGAATTTTGGGAGTTGTTCTTAGCTTGAATCATGTGTTTTGTGTTTGGATTGTGTTTCGGGTTTGTTATTTTGATTTGTGAACTGATTTAGGGTTATTTTGATTGTGTTGGGATGTTTAGAAGCAAGGATTTGTGTTGGTGAAGCCTCGGGATCGAATCCGGAATCGTTGGGAGCTTGATCGGCTTGCTTGGTTGAACTTGGAATAGTCGGTGAGTGGAAATAATTTTAAGCAACGTTTTGGTTCAAAGATGGTTTTGAAAGAGTTTGGATTGAGCTTGAAAGGTCAATCTAAACTCAAGAGTAAGTTGATGTGTATCGCCTCTTTAAATTCCCCTTTTTACCGTTTGTTTTTCATTACTTGTGGTGATAATTGTTATGCATGAAATTTCAATACTTTGGGAGGAAGCATGTTGCTTATTATTATGTCGTTGAACATGTATGATGAAATCAATGGTGTTGTTGTTATGCCTTGTAAAATATATATAAGTTGGTGCAGGTTGTGCACAAAATGGTAAGTAAGACCACTTGTGGTTGGTAAGATTGTAAGTAGTAAGTTTGTGCTTAATTGTGGATTTTGTCACAAGTTGTTCTGGTCGTGCATGATATAGTGTGTTCATGTGGCAAGATGGTGGATTGTATATCGTCTTGCATGGTTGGTGTCGAACCTCACGTGATGGTTTTCGTTGCTCCGGTGATGTGTGGTCCCATCGGTAGTGATAAGTATAAGACTGCGGTGATGTGTGGTCCCACCAGCAGTGACTAGTAGAAAAGTACTGTGATGTGTGGTCCCATCGGAAAACTACTAGTCGAACGGTGATGTGTGGTCCCACCATGTGTGTTTTGGTTATGCTTGTGCATACCATGTATTGTTCATGTATGTGTCTCACTATATCATTCCCTCTTAATGGTTTTACTTTAAATCTAGGATTATGCCTTTATGCATACCATGAAGCGTGATGTTATGATAATTATCTATATTGTTGACTTGTGGTTGAACTTGTATGTTAGTAAGAGGATTATGTTGTTGGACGAATTGTTTGTGTTGGCCTTTGTTTTAAAGAAAGCTTTGAACCCTGCATTGTCGTTGTTATGTTTTCGAGCTCCGCTCACTAAGCTTTATGCTTACGCTCTCCTTTTTCCAACAATGCAGATCATGAGCTTGGAGTTAGCAATGAGCAAGAAAAGGGCGTCCATGCGTGTGGTAGTTGCTCAAGTATGGTTTGGTAAATAAAGTGGTAGTTTAGTAATGGGAAATGCTACGTGTTTTAGGAGCGTGTATCTAGACTCCTTTGTGTTGGCTTTATGTTGTTAATGCTTGTGTTAAGGTAGTTGTAAACCATGTTACGTTGTTGCCTAAATGCTTGTGTTTAAAGGCTTATGACCATGTTCCACGTTTGCTTGTGTGTTATGTTTTAAGGCATATAAACCTTGATATGAAGTGTTTATGTAAGTGTTTGCTTCTTATGAATGAAATGATCTAGTATATGTATGCTTAGAATGCAAGTTTCTCTTAAGTGTGGATGCCTTGATGTCAATGCTCTGTTGTTCGTTTAAATTGCTTCGTATGCTGTTCCATGGATGTTAAATGTTGTATGAATGTTTGTTTGTGGCTAGGCGAGTCGTAAATTGCATCTAGAGTTGGGTCTTAGTGCGTTTTGCTGCTAATTTGAGTTTTGCAGTGCAGGGCGTATCGGTACGCCCAAGGGCCGTATCGATACGGTCCTACACTTTGGGACTCAGATTAGGCTTAGCGTACCGATACACGGGGGTGTATCGATACGCCAAAACCTCTATGGAAATCTGAGATTTTGACGAGATTTTGGCGTTTCGAAACAGAACCTAGGCGTATCGTTACGATTGTTTACCGTTGACCGTAAGAAGTTGACCAGTGGGGGCATATCGGTACGGTCAAGCCGCGTACCGATACGGTCTCCCCAAGTTGACCGTGGGCTGTTGACCTAGTCAAGGCGTATCGATACACCCTTCTAGTGTATCGATACGGCCTGTTGAAAAGAGTAAAATGTGTTGTTTTAATTGTTTGTTTAGTATGCTTCGTATCCTTTCGTTGTGTTTCCGCTGTCGTGTTTCACATATGATGTATGAATGCCTCTAGACAAGATAATAATTAAAGGAAAAAATAGGGTTGCTAATCGGAGTGGGACCTTAACGGGTTTCGCTTCGGTTTTCCCCGTGTAACCCATTCAGACCGGTTAGTCGTCCAGACCGGGACGAGGGGTTACAAAAAAATAAATTACTTACTTCTGAGAAACCGAGAAGATCAACAACCAAATATGCTTCAGAAATTTTCACCTCTTCAAATATATCTTCAAAAAATATTACTAAAATTTTTACCTCAAACTCTCTAAATATTTTTTCTCAGACCCTATACACTCTTCTTCTTTATATCCTCATACATATAGACTTATCTATTGTCAAAAAATAAAATAAAAAATATATAACTTACCAGCTTTCACGTGCCTGTGCTGCCATATATGCCCAACTGGCGAGGACAATACCACCTCGACATGGCGTTTTGCTCTGAAAATTCCCTGCACCGCCAGCTGCAATTAGCGTCGTCACGAGAAAGGTGAGCCATGAAGCTTTAATCAGCTGCCAGCTGCTCCATGCAACTTTAATCAGCTGGTGCAGCTAAGCCAAATGGCTAAACACGGGTCTGACACCGTGTGCAGGTGGCGTCCTGCCACCAACCCATTAAAAACATAAAAAAATGCAAAGCGCCAAGTGAAGGTGGCGTCATCCCCTTGACACTATAAAATTTGTTGTATATCTCCAAATATCCCCCACACACCCTATTTTCCAAATATTTTCCCCAAGTTGAATTATCCCCTAATTTTGCCCAACAAGGCAACAATAAATATTAATCTATACAAGCCAATATAACAAACATGGATTAATACTAAAAATAAACAAAATATGGGGATTCAATCGAGTCAGGTTAAAATTTTTTGAGTTAGTCGAGTTGAAAAGTTTTATTTTGTAACTTAAACTTTATTTAAAATTTTTCGAGTCAAGTTATTCGAGTTTCTGTTCCAATATATAAACATCTATAATTTTATGGTACTAATTAGTTCCAATTTAAACGGCTTTCTATAACCATATATAATACATATATTTCTTCATGTTTTTTCAAATATATATATATATATAGGGCAAAATTGAGGGACTTGACTTGAACTTGAAAACAAATCTACTAATTACTAAAAAAATCGTTTTATTCAAATTTCTATTTTAGAATTTAAACTTTATTTGAAATTTTTTAAGTCAGGTCGAGTTATTGAAATTACGAATCAAATCAAAACGAGTCGAATTGAATCGAATTATACAATTTTTCAAATTGAGTGGATTTTTATCCGTCCATAACCAGTATTGTTTCATTTTACCTTGAAACTGAGACCCATTGATCAATATGATTGATACCAACCACATTAAACCAAAATACCAAATAAAGAATATAATCTAAATTACAATTAATTAGAGGCCAAAATAATAATGCATAGTAGAGTATATATATATATATATATATGTTATATTTTAATGCACAAGTTATGTAAAAAGAATTTATACAATATTTTTATAAAATTTAAAATTTAAATCCTAAACTTTAGCACCGTGTAACTTAAACCTTATACCTTAAACCATAAACATTAAATTCTACACCTTGCACACTAAACGCTTAAACTCTAAATCTTAATATAAATCCTAAACCTAAAATTAAAAGGCTTGTATAAACTTACAAAAACTTATATATCAAAATATAGAGAGAGACGCTTTATCTAAAATAATATACAAAGGATGTTTTTTTTTACTTTTATATTCTTTTTTATAAAACTGACGAAATTTAATTAACGACCCACTAATTTATTCAGTATTATAAAGTTTATCATGGAAGCAATATTTTAATCGCGTTCGTTTTATTTATAATATAAAAATTTATATTTTTAGTTTTAAATAAAAAATTTAACATTATATCTCATTAGACTAATTGATAGTTAATTGATATATTTTTTAGGTAATATACAAGTGTATTATGTACATAAAGTTTGTTTACTTAGGTCATGTTTGGCAATTAGCTGATAGCGGATAGCGGATTGCATTAGTTGATAGCTGATTGCATTAGCTGATTTGATTAGCGGATTGTATTAGTTGATTGTATAAAAGTGTTTGGTAAAATTAACTGATAGCTGATAGTTATTAGATTATTTAAACAAGTAAAATGACATATAAGGACATGTTTATATTCAAATGATTTATATATTAATTAGATCTATAAAATTATTTTTAATATAACTTTTCTAAACATATTCAAATGATTTATATATTAATTTATTATTTATATAATTATTTTAATATAATTTAATTAATTAATAAATTTAAATATACATATAAATATGTGATAATAAAAAGAAAAAAATAAATAGGATTAGCTTATAAATAGGGTGAGAAAATATTTAATTTAGGTTATTTTGAGATTTTTGGTAACTGGTAAGGGTAAAAGTGTCTTTACAACTCTAATATCAAACCTCTAATTTCAAAAAGCTCATATTATGAGCTTTTTCAAAATTAGCGGTTTCACCCCAATCCGCTCTTTCAATCCGCTATTTACCAAACAACAATATTAACGGATTTGACTGATCAAACCTCTAATTATACCTCAAACTTCTAATTTTTGTCCAAACCTCTCTTTACCCAACATGACCTTATTTTTTTACCGTATAATGCGTATAATTTGTTCAACTATGAAATTTTTGACTTGAGTAGTGATTAAGAATAAATAGATTGGTGATACGCATGTATATTTGTGGAATTGTTTAACTAAAAAGCTCACACATTTTCTCAACCACCACTCTATTTGTGATGTAAGCTTAAATATTTCTATTTGTGATGTAAGCTTTAACAATTCTATTTGTCACCATTTTCTCAACCACCGCTCTCATTTTTTTTTAGGTATTTTAATTTAGCCGTTTCTTGTTTTGATTGATGGTTGGCAACTAATTTTAGTATTGGTTGTTGACCACCAGATATATTATTTTTTTGTTTTTACTTTTTTTAATTTTTCATGTTTTAATAAGAATTTTTGTCTTTGTGGCACGCGTTTCTTTGTTTTTGTGACACGTTTTTTTTTTGATTTTTTTGTTGTTCGTTTCATCTGTCATTGTGGCATGATTTTCAGCATACCTTAGCGGTCGGTTGGTGCTCATACAAAGATCTTCACAACGCTAATCTCTGATTATGATTCTGTCAGTGGTCTTAGAAAGATAGATCCCCACTCGGTTGATGGTTGGTTGCCGATGTAATCAGACCTGGGCAGCAGAACAATCTGCATGATAGCTTGGTTCGCTCACCACTCCTTTTTCACACCGTAAAACGTCTCGTTTGGATAGAGACAAGGAGATTCAGGAAGGTTTTTGAATTTTGGTATGCTAATCTCGATGGAAGTGTCTGCTTTTTTTTGCACCATTGTAAAAGACTTTTAGTAGACTTGTCCCTTTTTTTTCTCTTTTTGATGCATTGTATTGTATTATCTTTCATGGTGGTTGATAAAATTTAGATGCCATTGTTTAAAAAAAAATTGAAAGGATATATATACAGGGATGGACCCAGAGGGGACAGTCGTCCCTCTTAAAAAATTGAAATTCATATATGATATAGATTTTTTTTTAAAAAAAAATTATATAATTTCTATTGAAAATTTATTTTCGTCCCTTAAATTTTTTAAGCTCGTCCCCTTTAAAATTTTATAGATTTATCCCTCCTAACATAAAATTCTGCATCTGTTCATATATAATAATAATAACAACTATACATAGTCGATGCGTCAAATATTAACTTTATATTTATTTATCAAATGTGCTCAATATGAAATAAAGAATTAAAAATGAATTGTATTTTTCACTATTTCTTGTCAAAGTTGAAAAAAAAGGAAAAATGAAAAAAAAAAGTATATGATTTTATCATTATAGCGTCGGCAAATTTATATGGGAAGATAAATTTTGAATATGATGAATAAACTTGGAAACTCTGTATTAGACCACACCTTTCTTAATTTTTTTGTCTTTATTTTTCAATTTAAAACGATTTATTTTTACGAAAAATATGAAAGATGATAATTTAAAATTGGTTTTCTACTAATTATCTCAATTTTTTTCTTTGTTTTATCCACTTTTCTTTAAATAAACTTGTCATAGATTGGGTCTAATCTGACCTTAGAAAATAGATAAAATGTTTTGACCCAGCCTATAGAAGGTATTATTCAATCTTTTACAAATTCACTCAAAAATAAAAGATTGATTTTCTTTTAGAAATGAATCTCTCTCTTAAAAATGAGATTAAACTTTCTTAGTAAAACATCAATCTCCATAGAAATAGGGGGAAATGATTCCTAATATATCAATACCAATCTCTCGCTTATCGAGCAAGTCAATCACGAGTTGAGGAGTTTACGGCTCATGCTCGACTCGACTTGATAAATTTGATAATTTTTTGCTCGACTCGTGCTCATGAAAAAAATTCTTTACTCGACTCGTTGCTCGTTAATCTCTCTAGAATTTTTACATTGTGTGAAGCAATTCTAAAATCTAAACTACAAAGTAACAATCCACAAATACATCAAACTAACATATTATAAAAAGAATTAACGAGCTGCTCGCGAACTTATCAAGTCGAGTTGGACCTTGCTCGACTCAATTCGTTAAGGTCTTGAGTCAATCTCAAGCTCAAGCTAAATCAACTCAAGTCAAACGTCGACCGAATCGAACTCGAATTGCTTGCGAGCTGTTCAACTCAATTAGCACCCATAATATATTCTATCAATAATATATCTAATTAATTTTAGAGTTAATTTTTTTTTATTATTGTTGGATTTTGAAAATCACTTTTAAAATTTAAAAGATTATAAATTATGTTAACACTACATTTTGACCCTCGTAATAATAAAAATTCAATTTGGTCCATTTAAAATTATGAAGTTTTTTTTACCAGCATTCGATCGTTGTTGAAATTGTCGTGTCTAAACACTATCTAACCAACAATGTCTAGGAGAAGAAATTATGAAATTATAATTTAAAACAATGAATAAAAATATATTTTAACTTTTTAAAAATATATATTTTACTTGCACTCTAAGAAAAAAAATTTATGTTCAACTTCATTTTTCAATTTAATATTTATGTTCAAATTTATCCATTCGTCTTTACATTTGTTTAAAAAAAATCATCATACTCATTAGTATTAAACTAGCGTTCATTGGGGGAAATTCAAAACAAAATACAAGATTTCAAAATCTGCGGTCAAGCTTTCGCAACGGAAGAAACTGGTGGCATGCACCCCGTAATCTACATCCTTTTTTATGTTGTGATTTTATTTTTATCTTGGTGTTGCATGTTGAATTTTGTTTAGCGGAGGTGTGCTCTATTATCGGTTTATATTCGATTGTGTTGTACTCTTTTTTTATTAAGTTTAAGGAGGTTTTTAATGAGGTACACAATTCGGGTTTAGGCTTGTATGATTTTCTACTACTAAATCTATTTTGCCGAGCAAAGAAAAAATTGTATATAATTGTTTTTTTAACAATGACATCTGAATTTTATTAATAACTGTTAGACTTTTTGCATGCTCGAATCGATCACCGAAATCGATCAAGAGGATTGATTTTGCTCCTTGGATGAATTGGCTAAAAACCGAAATAAAGATGGACAATTTGCACAAAGATTTTAGAGTGGTTTGACTACCCAACCGAGTCTACATCCACTACCTTAGCAGATTACTAAGGATTTCCCAATTCACTAAGAATTCATCCCCTTTTCAAGGATGAGGAGGAAACTTTTACAACCCTATCTTTTATACGGCTAAGATAGAACCACTCTAGTTTTTTTCTAAGGCTAAACTAGAATCTCCCCTTTTACAATGGATTTGTTTGATAAACTTAATACCTCACAAGGTGGGTGTTTACACAAATTTAAGCTCACAAAAGTACAAGGATTTACAATAAAGCTCACTCTCTAAAGACTATTTACAAGAGAAATTGAGAGATAAGAATTTGACTCAATTTCTCTTGAACATGTTGCTTGGATGTTGTCTCACTCTTTCTTCAAGTGTTTCAGGCTTCATAATATAGTTAGGAACAAGCTTGTGGTTGTTGGAGACCGTTGGGGATGATTTGGAGTCGTTGCGGCATTTATTTCCCGCAATAAATGCAGTTCTCGTGATGTCCATTTCGATACACTCGAAGTCGTATGGGAACGTCCTTCTTATCAACTAGCCGTTGGAGTCTAATGCAGTGTGCCGCATCGAAACACTTTGGGCCGTATCGAAATAGCCTGCAATTCAAATAGCCGTTGGGGTGTTTGCCACGTAGGCGTATCGAAACACCAAAGGGTGTTTCGAAACCACACCTATCCGTTTCGAAACAGATAAGCCATGTATCGAAACAGGTTTTGGCAATTTCAAAACGTATCGATACGTTTTACATCTGTATCGAAACGAGTACATTAAAACCACTGGTTTTGGCTACTTAAAAATGTTTCAAACATTACCAAAACCTTTTGAAAACACCTCAAACTTATTTTCTAGTTGTTTTTGACTTATAGAATATTTTAAATTCTTTTCAATTTAGTCTAAAATATTTTTCAATTATTATATCAAAACATATATTTCTACAATCTCCCCCTTTTTGATATAATAAAATCAACTTGAAAAATTGTTTGGGATTTTCCCCCTTAGTATTTGAAAATTCGAATAAGAGATTTTTATAATTTGAATGAAATTAAAGCTCCCCTTATTCTCTTGAAAAATCAATTTTTCAAACCATTTCCCCCTTTTGTTATATCAAAAAGAATTTAAAAGACATTAAGCTCAAAAAAACATAGGAGGTTAAAAAATTGACAAAAATATGAATTTTGGTTTTATTTAAAAAAATAGCTCCCCCTTACTCAAGCATCAATATTAGGCTTAACAAATTATCCAAGACTTTAAAACGAAAATTAGATAACCAAAGATAAAGAAAATAAAAGTTATAAGCTTAGAGGTTACCCAATTTCTTCACTTGTATGGCTAGAGCATTTTCATGTCTTTGCATTTCTTCCTATTGCTCCAACACACCTACAAAAGACATTTACTTGATTTTTGGTATCCAAATTGCTTTGGATCCATTTACATTAGTCACTATGTCTTTAGTTCCTTTAGGAACCCATACTTGTCTAACCATATAAGATTTTCTCTTCTTAATAGGACAAGTATGTAAGGAATGACCATGATAATGGCAATGTGAGCATTTTGCCATTATGTGACAAGATGAATTATTAAAAACAATTTCTTTTTCTTTGATTAAGCTTTCAAGCTTAGCCTTCAAATCGAGATTTTCTTTATCTAAAACATCTTTGCTTGTTTTTGAAAACTCTAAATCATTTTTCAAAATTTCATTTTGGTTTTCAAAATTTCATTTTGGTTTTCAAAATCCAATTTTTGTTTTCAAAAGAAAATCATTTTCAATTTCAAGTTTAAAAATTATTTTCTTAAATTCAGAATTCATGGTCTCAAAATCTAAAAATAAATCATCGAAAGCATCTTGTAACTCATCAAACGAATATGCATTTAGAACATTAGAGTTCAAAGATATCTTAGGCTCATCGAGAGCCAAAACACCATCCACCTTTGGATTGAGAGAATGTTTGTACAAGATTTAGCATTATCTTTCTTTTCTCCTTTCTTGTTGCCATAGTGCTTCTCAAGTTTCTCTCATATATCTTTGGCACTTTTGCATGTGGAGACTTTCTTGGAAACGTCTTCATTGAGGCCACAAAGAAGAATGTGCATCACCTTGTTGTTTAGCTTTGCCTTCGTGTCGTTGGCACTCTTTTGCTTCTTCCTTTTCTTAGGAGCTTCCACATACCCATCTTCGATGATATCCCAAATCTCAAAATAAGAGATTTGATGAAAAACTTCATGACGTTGCTCCATTAGAAGTATGATTCTCCTTTGAAGAGCGGAGGACACGAGATAGAGCAGCCTTCTTCAAATCTTGTCATTTTCTTGAACGGTGGACTTCAAACAAATGATCTTTACTCCCGGATGTTATTCCTTTGATGGAGACGAGGCTCTGATACCAATTGTTAGGCTTTTTGTACGCTCGAATTGATCACCAAAATCCGTCAAGAGGGTTGGTTTTGCTTCTTGGATGAATTGGCTAAAAATCGAAATAAAGATGGACAATTTGCACAAGGATTTTAGAGTGGTTCGACTACCCAACCGAGTCTGCATCCACTACCTTAGCACACTACTAAGGATTTCCCAATTCACTAAAAATTCGTCCCTTTTTCAAGGATGAGGAGGAAACCTTTACAACCCTATCTTTTATACCGCTAAGATAAAACCGCTCTAGTTTTTGTCTAAGGCTAAACTAGAACCTCTTCTTTTACAAGAGATTTGTTTGGTAAACTTAATACCTCACAAGGTGGGTGTTTACACAAATTTAAGCTCACAAGAGTACAAGAATTTACAATAAAGCTCACTCTCTAAAGACAATTTACAAGAGAAATGAAGAGATAAGAATTTGACTCAATTTCTCTTGAACATGTTGCTTGGATGTTGTCTCACTCTTTCTTCAAGTGTTCCAGCCTTCATACTATAGTTAGGAACAAGCTTGTGGCCGTTGTGGATGATTTGGAGCCATTGTGGCATTTATTTCCCGCAATAAATGCAGTTCTGGTGATGTCCATTTCGATACACTCGAAGCCGTATTGGAACGCTCTTCTTAAGAGCTAGCCGTTGGAGTCTAATGCAGTGTGCTGTATCGAAACACTTTGGGCCGTATCGAAACAACCTGCAATTCAAATAGCCGTTGGGGGGTTTTGACCGTTGGGGTGTTTGCCATGTAGGCGTATCGAAACACCAAAGGGTGTTTCGAAACCACACCTATCCATTTCGAAACAGATAAGTCATGTATCGAAACGGGTTCTGGCAGTTTTAAAACGCATCGATACGATTTACACTTGTATCGAAACGCGTGCATTAAAACCACTGTTTTGGCTACTTAAAAACGTTTCAAACATTGCCAAAACCTTTTGAAAACATCTCAAACTTATTTTCAAGTTGTTTTTGACTTAGAGAATATTTTATATTCTTTTCAATTTAGTCTAAAATATTTTTCAATTATTATATCAAAACATATATTTCTACAATCATCATAAAAGGTAATACAATACAATGTATAAAAAAGGGACAAGTCCACTAAAAGTCTCTTACAATGGTGTAAAGAAAAGCAGACACTTCCATCAAGATTAGCATACCAAAATTCAAAAACCTTCCTGAATCTCCTTGTCTCTATCCAAACGAGACGCTTTACGGGATGAAAAAGGAGTGGTGAGCGAACCAAGCTATCAGGCAGATTGCTCCGCTACCTAGTCTGATTACATCGACAACCAACCATCAATCGAGTGGGGATCCATCTTTCTAAGACCATCGAAAAAATCATAATCAGATATTAGCGTCGTGAAGATCTCTGTACCAGCACCAACCGACTGCTAAGGTATGCTAAAAATCATGCCATAAGGACAGATGAAACGAACCACAAAAAAATCAAAGAAAAACGTGTCACAAGGACGGGGGGAACGCATGCCACAAAGGCAGAGATTCTTATTAATACATGAAAAAATAAGAAAAATAATAGACCCGATGGTCGACAACCAATACTAATATTGGTTGCCGACCACCAATCAAAGGAATAAAAGCAAAGTTGCAGACGATAGAGATTTGAGAGAGAATGGATAAATTAAAAAACCCTAAAAAGAGAGCGACTAGTCTTTTATATAAATTTTATTTTTTTTAGATTTGCTTATGTGAATTATATACATAGATTGACTTTTTTGGTTTAACCATTTATATCCAATTCATATGTCGATTAATTCAGATCGAATTTTGTAGAGACATAATATGGGGGCGACATCTCAACCCACTTTTTTTCATTTACAATGTCAGGATTCAAACCTCTGATCTTGTTTAATGGACTTAGCGCCTCATCCCTCTAGACAGGAATGGAGCCATGATTGAACTACGGGGGGCAGACTGATTAACTTTGAAACGAATAGGTCTTAAAAAGTAATTAAATCATAAAAATTAAGAGAGTTTATGTTTAATTCTACAAATTTTAAAATTAAAAGATCTTAAAAAGTAATTAAACGAAAAAATAAGGATCAATGATTAATTTCATTAATTTTAATTGATAGAGTCCTAAAAAAACAACAAACCATAATATTTTGGGAGGAACAATGACATAATTGTAATAGTTTCAAAACTCTTAAGGCCTAAACTGCAATTAACCTATAAAACTCTGGCGGCAATTCCCCCTCCCACAATAAGGTGGCTCCGTCCCTACCGCTAGACCAATTAAAGATTTTTTCAACAATAAAATATGTATCGATAAAAACAATATTCTCGATAATGATTGAGACAACAAATTTATTTGTAATTTTATACGCGTAACAAGTACAATTACATTAGTAAAATTCAACTGATGGATCATTAAAACATTAATCGTAAAAAAACGTTTTAGAAATATCTGAAAGCTATAAGTATAAAATTTACACTTTTAAAAAATATATAAAACTTACACATGAACTTTGACAAAATGTTATACATAAACTTTGATTTCGTTTAATTGTGCACACAAATTTTGATTCTGTTTTAATCGTACACATTTGTATTTGATTTCAATCAATTATAGAAAATTTAAAAAACAAAAACATTCATTTATTTCCATTTTGAATAAACATAGTTGTTTATGTAATACGTAAATATAAATGACGCCACGTTGACAACAATTAGTAATTAGTAAAAATCAAATCAAATGAAAAAATAACATAAATACAATCGCATAATTTCAAAAATCATTAATTTCTATTACACATCAAAACCAAAGTATGTGTGTACTTTAATACATATCATTGTGAGACTTCTTCAATTTAACACAAAATCTAGAGTTTAAAATTTGAATTTTAATATCAATAATCTCTTTCATAATTTCAAAGTTGGGGGTCTCTTTTGATAAAAAAAAAATACAATAGTAAGAACAAACCATTTAGTTCCCTTACATGCATTTTGACCATTATGCCTAGGAAAACCTCAAAGTGTATTAATAATAATGTTATTAACCGTGTAAGCTATTTATATTACATATCATATTAATAATTTCAGTAACTATGAATTCCAGGTGTTCCAGTAAGAAACAAATGAAATATTATTTTATTATTAATTTCCCTATAAAAATAAAGCCGCCAAAAGCAGAAAGCCACGTGGAAACTCGAGAGGTTGAGAAAAGCAATCAGCAGTCTATATATGAATAGTATTTAACAAAGGAATAAGTTGAGACAACTTTGTTTACTTTTGACTCACTCTCTCAAGCTGCATGCTTTGCCTTGCCCCAACGCCGTCTCCCCATAAACAAACTGAAAACTCACCCATTTTACATCTTAGTAAGGAATTATAATTATTCTCTATCAAATTTTAATTCGGTTGATATTGTTGTTATTGTCAGGGATAAAGTTATAAACGTTTTGTGGCCTAAAAATATTTTTTCAAAAATATAATTTTACTATTTATAATTGTTGGCAAAATTGCACAATCTCTAAAATCATTCGGAGTATTTTTGAAAAGAACTTTGGTGGTCCTCAATACTTTCGTGTAATGTAATGATCTTCTTCTAAGCCTCTAAGACTCACTTTTCATTCAAAAAAAAGACTAAACTCGTAGTTTTAAGATGGTAGGTTTGAGTGTGTTTAAGCATGCAACATGCTTTATTTTAGAGATTTTAGGGTTATACCTAATTTAATCACTGTATAATTATTGTATCAATAATGTATTAATTTACGTCTTATAAATTCTAATATATTTGTACTAATATTTTTAGTATAGTACATGTCTATTTTTTGGTTTATGTTCGAGATTTGTGGCTCTCCCTCCCAAGCCAACAATGTCGGTATGAACTCGGATTCTCTCATTGGGAGATCAGTGTGCTTTTTCATTGCACTAAATGTTAGAAAATAAAATAATTAGTATTTTGTTTAAGTTGTTAGTTTTGTATTAGTTGGGCCAGCTGTTATTATTAGGCCGTTTAGGTTGTTAAATTGTCTGTTAAAGGATTGTTGAGGTTAATGGGCTATATAAGCCTAGTGGTTGTATACCGATTGTCAATTCATCTGTTAGTAAAAAAAATTACAGTTCACTTTGTTTCTCTCGCATCTCTCTTCTCCATCTTCTCTCCACCGTTACACCACCGTCCGTCGATTATGGCCCCTTTCTCACATGGTATCGAGAGCCAAAGATCTTGACGCCGTTTTGCCTTCCGCTGTTATTGCCGTTCAAATCTGACGCTGATTTCCCGTTACGATTCCCTCCTTTCTTCCGATTTCAGATCTGGTTTTTTGCTCAGTTTTTCAACGGTCTTGACGCCGGTTCTCTTCCGCTGTCGACTTCTGGTTCTGATTTTACTTCTGTTGTTGGATTGTGGAGCCGCCTTCGTCGTCGTTTCATTTTTTTGGACCATCGTCACTACATCGCGATCTTAATTTTTGCTCACCGATTCTGATTCCCTGCTGAGTGTCAACTGCCAACGACAGTGGCCTCATTTCTTTCACTTGCAAATCTCCGATCTGGTTCCCATTTCAGTCGACCGCCGTCCTATCGACCTGCCTCTTCTAGGTGATCTCATTTCATTGAGTTTGGTTTGATTTCTGCTGTGATCATATTCTGTGGCACTTGTTACTCGTGATTAGATGATAATTTCTGTTTGGAATCATTCTCTATTGTTTGTCTATATTGCTTTGCCGATGGTAGATTGGGCACCAACGTACTTCCATTTTTTACATGTGAGTGAACTGCTTTGGTAATTATCTAGTACAATTTGGGTTGCTAAAATTAGGAATAAGCTAATCTTTGAGGTAGTTATTTGGCATTCTATCATGGTTGGAGTTCTTATGCTGGATTTCTTAAGTTGCCCTCTGGTTGATCAATTGATGCTACTCTTATACTGGTGCACTCTTCCAGATTCCATCACTCATGTATTCTTTGTCAATTGGGTCGATTGTTTGCTTACTTCACTGATTTGCTGAGCGGCTTAGTTCAATTTCTTGGCCCTTATGTTCTTATTTTGTGCGTTCTGTCGAAGTTGGATTGATATGGTGTTGTGTTGTCGATATTTGTGGTTGCGGTTGTTGATTTCTTAAGCTGATTCATGCTCAAGTTTGGGTTAATGTTGGACACTAAGTTGTGTTGGTTGAAGTCAATGGTTTGTTATTGCTGGTGCTATGTTACATTGGTTGTTAAAAGCTGGCGAATGTTGAGATTTTGTTCAAAAACATTCTGGTTTTTTATTTCTTCGTTTGATTGCTGCTTCTTCACCAAGATGGACCAGGAACTTGATGCCTAACAGCTAAGTATTCGTGGAAGAAAATATCTGGGAAAGGTTTAAGAGTTTAACAGCCTTGCCTTCCTTAACCAGACAAAATACGGTGTCTTCTCGCCCAAAAGAGGCTTCAGATTACACCTGGAAACATGTAGCTTGACCGCCTTGTTTTCAACAAAAAGAAAGTTATAATAAGTGTAGAAGAAGTGCAGTGAAGATGAAAGAAAGTTAGTTTGAAGACTGAAGAAGAAATGAAGAAAGAAAGCTAAAGAAAGCAAAGCTTCTTTCAAGTACACCAAAAAAAATCAGATGTACATAGCTAATCAGCTCACTGAACCAGTTCACTTTCATTGGAACTTTATAGAATCAGCTCACTAAAAAAGAAGAAGAAGACAGAAGAAGAAGAAAGCAGGGTGAATGTTAGAAAATAAAATAATTAGTATTTTGTTTAAGTTGTTAGTTTTGTATTAGTTGGGCCAGCTGTTATTATTAGGCCGTTTAGGTTGTTAAATTGTCTGTTAAAGGATTGTTGAGGTTAATGGGCTATATAAGCCTAGTGGTTGTATAACGATTGTCAATTCATCTGTTAGTAAAAAAATTACAGTTCACTTTATTTCTCTCGCATCTCTCTTCTCCATCTTCTCTCCACCGTTACACCACCGTCCGTCGACTATGGCCCCTTTCTCACACTAAACCCTTGTTGTTTACATAAATATTATTCTGCGTATACACTAGTATTATTAATTGATTAAGTAGAGAGATAATTATATTTTCAATGTTAATGACATGAACATCCTTAATTACTCGGTCCATTAATGAATCTCACACTAGTATTAATTTTAATATTCATATATGTCGTCGTCGTTGTTATTATTATTATTATTTGCTTATCATGAAGCATGGGCAATTTTGGGTGAAAAACCCATTTTTAATTAATATTGGGAAAAATGGCTCCCAAAAACTATTATTTGGCAAAATGACCCCCTTTCTTGCCAGGTCGACAGACCTCGCGTTTTGTAGGACGCGAGGTACGACATCGCGTTCTGCAGAACGCGATTTTAGTCGACGTGACATTGATGTCCGTGTTAACGGTTTCATAGTACCTCGCGTTCTACAGAACGCGAGGTCCCCGAGAAATTGAAAAGGCGGCTGGAATATATCGCACTGACCTCGCGTTCTGTAGGACGCGAGGTCTGTGCATTTCCAGCCTGAACAACAATGAAAAACAAGCGTGGGTAGGCCTGTTCGAACCCAATTTCGATCGTGTAAATGGTATATTTTTAGCGATCATCGAGTTTGAGGTTGTAGTACTGAAAATTGTCTATCGTATGATACCAACATGGTTAATTTCCGTCAATTATACAATGATTTAAAATGGCTTCGAAAACCCTATGCCATCATATTTTTTTGATTGAAGTTGCATTTCAACTAATGTCAATTTTCGGTTTTTTAATCTCATTAAATTTATTAAAAACAAAAATTAAATAAACATTATAAAGTTTAATTATAATATGCAAATAAAATTATAATTCGTAAACAAAATTATAATACGACATTATAAAATTTAAAAGTGTTTTACATAAATATTAAAAACATAAGTAGAAAACAACAAAAAAAAGACTACAAATGCCTATGTCCACCTGTTCTGCAGTCGGGTGGATGACGCTCACGATCCGGATACCTCCTCTGTCCATCGTGTGGTGGTCCCTGGTCCCTATCATCCTGACCATCGTGTGCGATCTGCGGATCTGTGCTGGGCCGAGGCGGGGAGTAAAACAAACTACCTATCGGTGTACTCTCCACAATCGGAAACCCATACTGAGGTGGATAATCGATAAGCACAAGGTCAGTCGTGGGCGTATGGGGACGATAGGCATCAGTGGAGCCGTACTGGGGTGGAGGCATCGTCTGCTGGAAAGTCGATGGACCGCTATGCAATGGTGGGGCAGAAGATGATGCCCCTGGAGTGTCATATCGTGGTCTCGGACCGCGCTGCGTCGACTGTCTCTGGGTCTACCTCTGGCTCTGGGACTGGCTCTGGGTCTGGCTCGCTCGCCGGCTCCCGCGTGGGCGATTTTGGGGTTGCTGGGGAAGCCCTGCTTCGCGCTCGGCCGGAGTAAGGATATGTGGCATTCCATTGTCCCAATACCACTGGGCATAATTGAAAGTGACCGAAGGACCCCCTACCATAATTGGTTGGAGAAACTCTGGGCGTCTGAGAAATCGTTGAGCCCAAAGCGCAATCCAGATAGCGTGGTGCTCGGCCCAGTCAACCTCTGTCTTCCCCTGACGCGTAAGATTGTGGAAGGAGTCCATATTTTGCGGAGGGGGTGGAACATTTTGGACGTACCCGAACGGTCGGAGTACCCTATCCGTAGAATGCCACACGCAGATTTCGTAGTTCAGCAGCGGCACGATAGAAATCCAAAGGTCTCGCTCTTGCACAATATCTGCTGGAGTAATGTCGCGAATCTCCTCTGAATCGTAGGGCGTCCACACGAACTAAAAAGAATGAAAAAGTTTGTAACGGTTATATGAAATATTATTGGAAAAATAGTATGGAAAAAAACAAAATAATTGTTGAATTACCTTGTCCTCCGTCAAGCCATCGAATCTATATCTGTATTCTTTCTGGGAGTCCGGCAGGCCGGTGTGGGATAGTGTGGTGGTCCACCTTTAAATAATGAAAAAGATCGTTAAATAAAATAATGTAATAAAAAAATATAGTAGATTATGTAGTACCTCCGTAGAAGCGGAAATGACATAGGAGTGGGAACCCTAAGCTGTGGTGCCAAAGTAGGGATCCGAAGCCAAACCCAAGCCTGCAGGAATAAACAGCATCCTCCCATCGATGCTTTGGAGGCGTCAACGTTTCTGCAGAGGTCTCTGATAAGAAACGCCAGGACAGCTAACCCCCAAGATTTTAGTCCAGACTCATCTAAATTTGTCAGATGACGAAGCCACATAACGTGCACTTTTGTGCGAGTTTTGTCGGGCATTAATATCCCGCCAATAATGCGCAAGATGTGGGCTCGCGCACACCGCTGTGAAAATATAAATTAATAAAGGCATCCTAATTAAAAAATTGTAAGTTCATCCTAATTAAAAAAATTGTAAGTTCATCCTAAATATAGATTAAATATAGATTTAATAAATGCATCCAAAGAAATTAGTAACTTAATCCTAATTTGTAAATAAATATTTGTAATTTATCCTAAATATTTAATGTAGGCAACCTAAATATTTAATAAAGTATCCTAAATATTTACTGAATTCATCCTTAATATTTATCCTAAATATTTATAATTTATCCTAAATATTTATTAAAAAGATCCTAAATATTGTCTGAATTCATCCTAAAAAATTCATAAAGCAGCCTAATGTGCAAATAAATAATTTTAATTTAATCATAAATATAATAAAAGCATACTAAATATAATAAAAAAATACCTGAAGTGCAACTTCATCCGCATCGGGGGGGAGGGGTTCCAAAGTTGTCCTCCAAGTACGATAGAGAAATTTTCCCTCTGTCCCACACTCCATCAGGGGGCAGCACGCCCATTTGTTCAGCAAATAGGATTGGCCAATGTGCCATCGCTATACCAGTAATAACGCTGCCATTTGTAGGCAACCCCAGAATGTAGGCAACATCCTCCAACGTAATTGTTGCCTCGCCAAATGGAAGATGAAACGTGTGCGTCTCGGGTCTCCACCGTTCTATCAGCGCGCTGATCAACGACGGTCTAACCTTCACCTCCCCTATATAGCGAGCTATGTGCCCAAAACCAGCCCGCTCAATCCAATGCATAACAGCATCAACGGGTGCGACAGTGATACGGTTAAGGTAACATTGTAGGTTACGTTCGTATCCCTAAAAAAAAATAAAATAAAATAGTTAGTAAAAATAAAAGAATATAATTTAATTAAAAAATTTAGAAAATAAAAAGGAAAAAAATAATACCTCTTCATTGTTTCGCCAATATTCACTGCAGTGACTGGCTTGGTTGCGTAGCAAGGGCTCCATGTGATCGAACGATACATAAAAGTTGCTGACAAATTTTTGTAAAATCTCTATAGAACTCGCGTTCTGTGGAGGTTTTTAGAAAAAAAAACCTCCAATTTATAGAGGACCTCGCGTCGTTTGGGATGCGAGGTTTATGAACCTCGCGTTCTGTAGAACGCGATGTTCATGTACCTCGCGTCCTATAGTACGCGAGGTTCATTAAAAAGGCGCGTCAATGAACAGACGCGTGAACTGAACGGTCAGAAGGGACCTCGCGTCTTATAGAACGCGATGTTCTAAAGAAATCGCGTTCTACAGGACGCGAGGTCGTGGGGTTTTTTAAATTAAGTTTTTAAAGCGGGAAACTCATTTAATATTTAATATTACAATTTTTATTTACAATAATAACAATAAAAATAAAAATAAAAATAAAAATAAAAATAATAATTATAATTAAAATAATAATAATATTAATAATAATAACAACAATAATAATAAATGATACTAACAATAAAAAATTATTAGTATGATAGTAATAATAATAACAATAATAATAAGAACAATAATAATAATAACAATAATGAATCATACTAAATATGCGTTATGTTTTCAGTAGTAACTAAAAATAACGACATAGCGCAATATTTTGGAAGTTAAATTAAAACAAAACTTCCAAAATACGCGCTATGTTGCCATTAGTAGCTGCAAGCGAAAACTGCGTACGTGAATACAGAAAAAAAATTATGTGGGTGCTCCTTGCCTCTCCAAGAGTTTGCTATTTATAGAGGGAGGTGAATATGATGACGTGGCAACCTCGCGTTCTGTAGGACGCGAGGTCACTCTTACCTCGCGTTGTACAGAACGCGAGGTCTATGAGATGTTTGTATATATATATATATATATGCACGTAGATGAATTTTTGTAAGCAGTTAAGTTTAGTTTAGGTCAGTTGAATATGAGTTCGTGTAATGCTGCGTTTTTTTCCGTTGCAATTTTTATGTCCGAAATATTGTTCATTTATGATAGTTGGAGTTCACTTAAAGATTTGTGTTCCGCGGGGGTACATACCTTAATATTTACCGACATATCGCAATATTTTGGAGGTTGTATGCTGCAGTAGTGGCTTCAATGGCAGCTTCTGTAGCCGCCGTCGAGAGGATCCCCGACTACAGTTTTGAAAAGAAAGGACTTTTAGGAAGCGGGGGCGGATTCAGATCGACATTCTGCCGTGGCAGCCAATATTTTCAGATGCGGCGGGTGCCGATTACATTTGTTAATGTGGATCAAAGCTGCTACCATTTACTCATATCAGATGCGGCGTGGCAGCCAACATTTACATCTGGATTTCGCTCTCTACTTCTTTCAGTCGGGACCTCCGATCAAATTTGCCCGCCGGAGCTGCTGAATATATTGTTTCGAATTTTATAGATAATTTATGTAGTTGTCTCAATTTACTTATTAAAGAATACATGTTGAAAGTTTTGTTAAATGAAATGCGACTTAAATTTACTTATGTGGTGTTTTTCCTTTCCTATAAATACCCACGAATTCCACCATCATTTACTCATTCCAAATTCTCTCTAAACACCCAATCCTTGCTCACCTTATGGCAAAATTTAAGGCAACATTTTATTTTCTCGATACTTATTTTGAGTCAACAATCACCGGCAAAATGTCACTGAAAGATTTAATACATTTGACAACAATCGAGGTTAGTAAACACACCGACAAACAAACTTCTTCCATGGAATGTCGAATCCCAACACAGTCAGCTAATGAAACGCACTACGTTATGAAGCTTACGAACGAAACAGACGTTCGTGACATGTATGACCGGCTCAATTCCGTCGGAGCTAGAGACGTCGATTTCAATGTTAAGTTTGTCAACGCCGGCGAAGGTAGTACGTCTGCACCCGTAGAACCTGCTCCGAACACTAAACACGCACCGTCTTCACCGGATGTTGATGCGGCTGTGGAGGAGCTGCAACTTTTTATGTACAGGCGTAGAAAAAGAAAACAACAGATGATCGAAGAACTAAACCTAAGTTCAGACGTGTCCACTGACTACGATGATTCGGATTAACCATTAACTTATGAAATTATCTTCTAATTATATTATATGACGTCTTATTTCATCCTTTATTAATGTTAAACGGACTTCAAGTTATGTAAAACTACTAGTACTCAATTACATTATAGGCACCGGTAGTAGTAGTATTCAATTACCAGACTACAATTGTCTCAAATTCTCGAACATGTTCTCAATTACACAAACAAACAAATAGTAAATAGTACGGTTATTATAACTTCTGACGGAATATCTGAAACAAAGCATTTAAAGTGACCTCGCGTTCTATAGAACGCGATGTTCTAAAGATATCGCGTTCTATAGAACGCGAGGTACTAATATCGCGTTCTATAGAACGCGAGGTACTAATATCGCGTTCTATAGAACGCGAGGTACTAATATCGCGTTCTATAGAACGCGAGGCACTGGTTAACCATGCCTCCCATCAAATCTATCCCTTACTCGTCGAAAGTTAGGGGACTGCCTCCCAGGCACACGCCATTCCTGACTTGTTCATCATTTACCTGCTTATCGGTTTTAGGTAATGGACAAGCAAAGTTAACTCTCTGAACCATTATTTGCCTTACACAACCAGATTCTCCTGGATTGCAAGGGCCAATAATTTTGCCTATATATGAAGAAGAACCATAAAACGAAAATATAAGTTTCAATTGGCAATCAATTCCTAGAATTTTCTAAGTATCAAAATTTCAAAAGTCTTTCATAAAATATTCAAATGGTCGGACGAGGCGTTACTACGTAAGTTTACTACGATGGGCAGATATTCGAGGGTACCGAACTCGGCGTCCTTTTTCACTGCGAAGATCCGGTAACGATAAAGCTTCCGAGGAGATTATCGTTCAAGAAGTTGGTCAAGGAACTGGAGGCAAAAGTTCCTCATTTTGATAATCATCGTTTGTCAGACGTGAAGTATCGGGTGCCAATATCTATAGACCCTTTAGAGTACTCTGTATGCCAAATTGCGGAAAATGCTGATGTGCAAATGATGATGGAAGCCCATTTCGAGTATTCAATTGGGGGGGCCCTCGAGCTGTATGTATCGTTCTCCGAGTCTAATCCAGTTGTCGAAATACCAAGCTGGGGCCGGGCGAATTTCGACTTCGATCCGAATGCCAACGTTGATAGCCCGACCGCAGGTCTACGACGTGATTTTGGCCTACTCTGTCGAGACAACGAAGTTGGTGCATCGTCATCTGCTCCTCCAAGGCAGTCCTGCGTAGCTAGTATCGGGTTCGACCTGAACTAACCCCCAAACGATGAATTCGATGCACCAACAAATGCATCATACAGTCCATACAATCCATACAATCCTTATAGTTTTGGGGGGGAGGGAATGTCGGCTCCTTACGTTACGCACGACCATGAAGCATCATATGGCCGGCACTCAATGTATGTCTCTGGCACCGACTACGGTCAACCATCTATGGGGAGACATTCTTCTTTTGGAGGTGAGGGAGCGTCGTCTTCTTACGCTATGCACGACCATGATTCATCATATGGACGACACTCAACGTATGTCCCTAGCACGGAGTACGTTCAACCATCAATGGGAATACATTCTTCTTATGGTGATCTTGATTTTGGTCTTGGAAATGAGGTTCCTGAGCGATCTCGTGAAAGGTCTCCCGCTCATCGACCCCAATCCTCACCTCAAAGGGTAGTGATTCCAGAAGCTCTACTATTCCAGCTCCCGGAGGATGCTTCTGACGAAGAACCGATTATAGAACCCGGGCCAGACGGAGACGAGCTGGGGCCATTCTATCCTAAACTAGAAGACTTGACAGAGTTACTAGAAGACCCAGAAGACACTGCCGTTCCACCACCAGATTTGGACGAAGAACCGACTGCGACCAACTTTCCTGTAGACGCAAGACCAATTTCTATGTTCCAGCCACCATCCCACTTCACAACGGTTGATATGGATGCAATGGACGTCCCTGATTTTCTCCATGACGACACAATAGATGGCCGAGTCCACCGTTCTGATGGTGAACTAAGAATTGGTATGGCGTTCGCGAAGAAGGAAATTGCGGTGGCGGCAGTTAAGCAGTACAACCTTCGTCATAATGTTGAGACAACGGTGAAGAAAACCCAAGCCAAATACTACAAGGCTCACTGCGTCCAAAAGGATCAAGGCTGTAAATGGAAAATCCGTATATCAGAGTTGAAGAGGGCAGGCAACCGTTGGAAAATAACAAAACTTGAGGGGCCCCATACATGCACCGTTGCTAGCCTCAACCAGGATCACAAGAACCTGGATGTAAAGTACCTTGCGGACATCTTTTCCACACTGGTGAAAACAAATCCCACTGTGTCGGTCCCCACATGTCAGGCTGCAGCTCTAGCTGTCACCGGCTTCCGTCCAGGTTATTCGAAAGCATGGTATGCAAGGAAAAAGGCCAAAGAGGAATTGTGTGGCCGATGAGAGGAATCTTACATAGAGTTGCGCCCGTGGCTTAATCTCCTGCAGAAACACATCCCCAGAATGGTTGTCAAACTTGATACGGTTCTGGCATACAAAAATGATCGTGTCGTCCGAGGTGTTTGTCAATTCCACCGGTTATTTTGGACTTTCCCCCAGTGCATCAACGCATTCAAGCACTGCAAACCGATGGTCCAAATCGACGGCACATGGTTGTACGGAAAATATACACAGATCCTACTTCTAGCTATAGCACAGGACGACAATCGCAAATGCGTTCCTGTTGCATTCGCAATCGTCCCGAAGGAGGATTTGGAGTCTTGGACGTTCTTCCTTACGAACCTACGAAAATATGTCCTTGATCCTGTAATACGAAGAAGAAGGGATGAAGGGGTGTGTGTTATTTCTAACAGAGGCACAGCGCTGCTGTGGGCGATACAAAATTTGGGTGATTATTGGAAGCCTCCATACATTCACCACCGTTTTTGCTTGCGGCACATAGCCGCAAACTACCTGCTGAAATACAAGAATCGTGATGAACGTCAAATGGTGCTCGATATGGGTACGTCATTTATGTCATTTTCATTTACTATATTACTTGTTACTCGCTTCAATTTACGACCTTTTTTCATGTGTTTTTCGCCCATAACTATTCAACTGTCATCCCGTAGGCAACTCGCACTACAAACAAGAGGTGGCTGAACTGCTCGAGGAACAGAGAGCGAGAAACAAAAATGGCGCAGAATACCTTGAAAAAATCCCAAAGGAAAAATGGCTTCGATCGTATGACGAGGGTAAACGTTTTGGTCACATGACAACGAACTTGGCTGAGGCAGTGAACTCATCACTGAAGGGAGTTCGGCAGTTGCCTATCACTTCCATTGTCAAAGCGACCTATTATCGTTTAGCTACCCTTTTTGCAACCTTGGGCAGGCAAGCAACTGAGTACATGGCAGGTGGACACAAAGTCCATCCAGATTTCCGCTCAAGACTGCATATTCAATTGGGCCAATCAAGACAGATGCAAGCAACTCTCTTCTCGCGAGAAGGACACTTGTTTCGTGTTGCGGAATTTTCCAGGCGGTTAGAAGGCATTCAGCACAACGCTTACGTGGTAGATCTGAAGGAAAAAACCTGCGAGTGCGGAATATTCCAAACTTTCAAATACCCGTGCGCACACGCCATTGCTGCTTGCACTAACCAACGAATAGAATACATGCATATGGTTGATCCGGTATACTTACTCAAAACGGTGCTTAAAGTTTACGAAAAAGAGTTTCCTCCAATCGGAAATGAGGTTGATCCAAATGCTGTGGACACTGAACCGATCATACGCCCAGATCCAGCACTACTACGAGCCAAAGGACGTCCACCTTCTACAAGAATATATTGTGCCGAGGATTTGGTCGAACATCGAGAGAAAACCGGACAAAAGAAGCATTGTTCTATATGTCAAAATCCTGGGCACACAGCTCCTAAGTGTCCTAATCGCTCAGCCCCTCGTATTAATTAATTATTTTTAATTTGTATATGTGAGTTCGCACATGACAATCTAATCAATAAAGTCAGTTCACTTCGATTTATACAATCCGTCATCTTATATTTTCAATCATTCAAAAAATATGTTATGATAGTGTTTTCGAACAACTTTAAATCAGCGTACAATGGACGAAAATTGACCGTGTCAGTGTCATACGATAGAGAATTTCCAGTACTACAACCCCAAACTCGATGTTACCTAAAAATTTAAAATTTATACGTATGAAATTCTGCTCGAACATGCCTATCGAAATTTGTTGAAATACAACTTCATTCAAAAAAGTATGCTAGCATAGGGTTTTCGAATCCATTTTAAACCATTGTAGAATGGACGGAAATTAACCATGTTGGTATCATACGATAGACAATTTTCAGTACTACTACCCCAAACTCGATGATCGCTAAAAATATACCATTTACACGCTCGAAATTAGGTTCAAACAGGCCTACTTACGCTTGTTTTTCCTTGTGGTTCAGGCTGGAAATGCACAGACCTCGCGTCCTACAGAACGCGAGGTCCGTGCGATATATTCCAGCCGCCTTTTCAATTTCTCGGGGACCTCGCGTTCTGTAGAACGCGAGGTACTGTGAAACCGTTAACACGGACAGCTATGCCACGTCGACTAAAATCGCGTTCTGCAGAACGCGATGTTGTACCTCGCGTCCTACAAAACGCGAGGTCTGTCGACCTGGCAAGAAAGGGGGTCATTTTGCCAAATAATAGTTTTTGGGAGCCATTTTTCCCAATATTAATTAAAAAGGGGTTTTTCACCCAAATTTGCCTGAAGCATGTATATTAGTTGAAGTATTGGGAGAAATGATCAGCAAAGATGGTTAATTCTTTGCATCATTTAATATTTCTTAGTCAGACGGCTAGTCTTTGTTCTTGAAATTACTGTATTAATTTGTAATTAAGGTTGCTAATTCTTTAATGAAAAGTCATTATATTCCAAATTTAGAGTCAAACAACTTTACGTCAGGAACAGAGAATTCGTTGGTTAATCGCTACACAATAATTTAAATAAAAATAATTTCATGCATAATGCGTCTAAATCATTTTTACTGAAATAGTTATTAATTACACGTACTAAAACTTATTAAAACTATAAGGTAAAATACTCAACCGCGTTCTCAGTGCAATGCCAAAATATTTTTATTAAAATAAATTTTTAGTTCACATTAGATTCAAATTCGACTCAGGATAATTATTTTCTCCTCTTCTTATAAAAGAATAATAAAATAATTATAGTTGAAAAGCTATTTTTATAAAATTATATTTGTAACTTGTTAGGTTTAATTTTGGCCAAACAAAACAATTTAAACGCTTACTAAAATTTAAAAAATAAATTAAATGTGCATGTACATTAAATGAAAGTAAATGAATGAATGTATAAACAAAAAGAAAAACTTATCAAAATTAGGTTAAATCCAAATCAAACATGTCCATTCTCTGTATAGAAAAAAATTAACTCCTAGACTCGCCTATGCGTTACCACGGATCCTAAGGAGTTACATTAGAGCAACAAGAGCGACCCACAGTAAAATTAACTTAAAATATTTTTCCTTTAAACATTTAATTGAACCACAACATTGACTATTGTTTTAAAATACACTTCCAGAAAATCATTTAAACATATAACAATAATTCCAAAAAAATATTTTTCAGACACTGTCATAAAATAATACATGACATGCATGCCCACTAACTGTACTGGTACCGTATTCCAAAAGAGACGCCGAAAAAATTCCAACCACTGATGTCAATCATTACCATGATAGATCTCCTAATATGCGGTGGTAAGAACAACACGAGAATGGGAAAACTCAGTAATATGAAACTACCAAAAGAAGCTTCATGCCACACGTAAATATCAGATGTATCAGAATAAAATGGAAGAGCATGCATTTATCAAGTTTCAGATATAGAATACAATTTGTTTTAGTTGTTACGCTTGAAAGTAACATATTCATTTCTGATTAATTACCCGATCACCAAACATGATGTATAACTCAAGTAATCGGAAGGGACATAGATTACGAAAATCCAGCTATAGAGTTTAGGTGTTCCATCAGTTACAGATCAAGAATGGTAGACAAGATATTTCAAACAACAATAGAGTTTGACTGAGGCTAGAGAGGGAATAGGAAAAGCTAAGTATCAACATAACTACCCTCCAACCGTACACCGATATGCAGTTCCCTAGAACCGCATCCATAAAGACTTACCCTAGGCCCAATGAGCATAGGAGCCAACCTAAGGGACATCCTTAGGTCTATAAGGAATTACCCGTGCTGAAGCATCGAAACCTACCCAAGGGGAGACCTCGGGTCCATAAGGAATTACCAATGCTAAACCTGTAGAGACTTCATAACATAACCCAAAAATACCCTAATTAGAATAACTTAGTGAACACAAACTGAGCGGAGTAAGGATAGTAATCGTACATGTATTTTTTAAAGTATCAGAGAGCATGTATTCTAGATCAAATACAAATGTATATAATTTAGCGAGACAGAATTCATGATTCGTATCAGAGAGATGATTAGTTTCAGAACAGAGAGAATATACTTGTGCAAGAAACTTTCCACGTGGTTTAATTCATTCTTCAGAGACACTTGATCACTATCAGAAGGGGAACATTTGACAATTTTGGACTGATTAAAGAATGTCGTCCCCACGAAAAGGGAAGTTCGGTAATAACGACTTGAACCAAACATCAAAAGTTGATGTACCGAGATTAGTGAGATTTTAGATATATCGCGAGTGATCTAACATTAAAGCTTACAAGGGTAAGGTGGTCATTCTGACCTTCAGGGGTAATTTGGTAATTTAAACTAACAAGGTATAGACGATGATATCTATAATTCAAGAATTTTAGTTGTTCATCAAGTTTCCGAGCCCCTTTGAAACAATCAAACCCATCAACATGGTGTCATTACTTAACTGGGCAAGTACACCTTAAACATTCATTTCTCAGTATTGACCTTAGTGTAAAACAAGAATAGCTCACCATCACCAACCATCCATTGAACTTACAACGAGCAATCGAACATATATTCGAGCGATATATACCAAGTATTCGAATATGAGCAATACACTCGATCTCGATCCATAAAATTGAACATACCCTTAAATAGATTACTCTTACCGTTAACCATGTATTTCCCCCAAATAGATTGAATATGCCTTCATATGGTATTCATCCAAATTCACTTATGTATATAAAAAACGGCCAACATACACGAGTCGTGTATTACCGCTTTTAGAGCCATACACTTGTTTAGATTTATCGCTATTTCATAATCTGAGTCTTAGAGGTATTTTTAGTGTTCGAAGGTATTATAGATTATAGAGCGTTTGGGTGTTCTCTATTTATGAGCGCAAGTGCACACTCTTGTTAAGTTATAGTATATAAGATATCGTCTCCCACAGGGATTGGAACAACTTCTATGAGTGTTTTCCTGCACCAGGAAATAGTAACTTGCACAATTAAATTTCTGAATATTAAAAACATAAAAGTAAAAACACAAGTAATTGAAGAGAAAGAGAGATCATGTTGATAGATTGGGCCAGGTAGTTGCAGCTCAGTAGTGTGTAGACTGTGTTGTAAAGATTAAGTGTGTTTTGCGCTACCACGATCTGTTGCCTTGGCGGATTGAGGCGGCGACAACTTTCGCTGCCACGACGGCACTCTGCTCTTGCAACTTTCGATGTATCGGCAGGTGAGATAGAGAGAAGTCCCAGCGGCAAATCTGGCAGATACTCCAAGTTCGGCGAAGAAATTCTGAAGTGATCCTACCTATGTCTAGGCTAGGATTCTGTTGCTGCGTGATGTAGGCAATACCTAACAATCTCAGCGTAAATCTAACACAGGCAGCCAACGTTCGGTTGCTCCTTTTAGCCACTGAAATTCTAACTTATGTCTAAGCCAAATTAGTCAACACCTTGTCATGATGAGACCATGCTTAATTCTTTCGTGAGTTTGACACTCTCGTGCCCGACAAATGAATTTCCTCAACTGGAACTTTAGAACTAATTGAAGGAAGTGGAGCACATGAATTAAGCAAACTAAGAGTATTTTATTGCAAAAAACATATTAAACTATTACAATCGTTTCTCACAACTACTTTACATACAAAAACCTAAACCCTATGATAGACTATGGGGTAGCTAGGGTTATCTAAAAACGTCGTCTATCTCTCTATGCCCTTATACCCTCGAATACATGGGTATATATAGGGCTCATAGCCTTAAGTTTGAGTCCTCCTTGAAGTAGAAGTCCTTAAAGTAGCTTTACATTAAATGTTGATTCCTTTTTTACTTGAATGTGGACACTTTGGACGTTGCCTTCTCCAGCAAGTAAAGATAAGTCACTTTACTTATCCTTCTTAAATCATCTCTTCAAGCCGCTACAAGCTTCAAAAAATTGCAAGCTGGGCTTGTTGGATTCAAAAAATCATCCTCTACAAATCGCAACCCATCTTGGCCGAGTCGGTGTATTGCCGCCTAGGCGGCTGGCTGCTATGGTGGCGTCCTTGGCGGCACTTTTGAACTGCTTTAATACAACTCCTTTTGATCCATGCTTTCTAGTCCTCTCCTTCTCTACACAACTACAACACATGAAAATGAAAATTAAAATAAAACAGTATCTTTTCTTAAACAAATATAAAATATTCAATAAAAGCATGATAAAAGAGCAAATACTGTTATTATGCATGCAATGCACCTAAATATGCCTAAATGGGCTTAAGAACATCAATAATAAGGGCAGGAATGTGTACAAAATATAGAACTTATGGACACTCTACATAGACACGTTGATGCTCGAAGTGTTTCATTTATACTGAGTCTTTCGTTCCTTCCAAATATTCATTCGTTTCATAAATCGAAGGTATATCTATCACTTTGGTTAATTAGGCATCTAGCGCCCGAAGATATTTTAGTCTTTTTGGTCATTTCTCTCATTCCATTCAATACAGTCTTATCAGCATTTCAATCGATTCAAGCCTTTTACGCCATTTAAAATTAATCTAGACATACGAATAGTTTCTTGTAGCCTTATTTTTAGATGTCTAATTAGAATTCAGGATAGTCCAAGTGCTTCACAATTCGAGGGCTTAAGTCTTGTTACCATGATTTCCCAAGCTAAACGAGATTTTCAGATGAATCAATTGTTTGGCCAGATCTAATGTATACTTCTAAGCCGCTTTCATTGACAGGGGTATTTTAATCTTTCTTACACATCAAGACATCTTTTAGAATGAAATAAACTGAATTTGAAGTTTCGAGGTGAATTGTTTTATCAAGTAAATCACTGAACTCGGATTTCTCCCCAATCATTAATTCCTTATTCCTATTATTCATGTCTTATTCAAATTAAGTAGAGAACTGCAGATCTTTCCAAATTATAATTTTGTTCTCAATCGAATGTACCAAACTTATCTGAGTTATCATACTTAAATTTTGTATCTAATTCGACATAAGTAGCATTAACGATATAATTCATTATCAGAATGCACATATCAATCGATTAACGACATGCTCATAAAGCATACAAAAGGTAGTGATGTATTACCTTGGCTCCAAGCTACATCGGTCGATCCGTAAACAACATTCGAAAACTCTCGAACCCAGATTTGACGTCCCTCAACCATTCGTATTCAACGAACTGTGAGTACCCTAGGTTTCAGTTCACCGGACGGCCGCCAGGAAAATCACCGGAGATGCCATTTTCACGCCGATTCCAAAATGAACAAAAGCTGGCTGAACTTGCTTTACTCCGATGAGACCTTTATCAGCGTTGATCGGCCGATTGTCTAGTTGGGTTTCGCTCGCCATGGCACGGAGATGACGATGACAGTGACGGCGCGACGAAAAGACGGTCAAGGCGGTCAGAAATCTAAAAAATCATAGGCGAGATAGAGGGTTCCGTCGGATCTTCAAATCGATCTCCACGGTAGATGAAATGTCAGTTCTGTGCGTGGTGATCGAAGTTCGATTCAGGGCACGACGGCGAACGTGAAGGCAGTGCACGCCACGACGGGGCGGTGGTCGGAACAGAAGCCAAATGGTGATTTTGGGGGAGATGAAGGGTAAAAAGGATTCTGGAACTTCAAATATTCTTTTAGACTGATATTCGATGCACTAAGGGGTGTTGTTGGGCTAATTCAAACTCGATATAGACCGGTGAACATCATTCAAAATTTATCTGGGCTAAATAAATACCAAGCTTAAACCTTAGCTCAATTGGTAGAGGCTTGGTTCACCAAGCAAGGTGTTAAGTGTTCAAAAGGCCACAACAATACTGTTTTCTTTTCTTTTCTTTTTTAACCCCCAATCTTAGGTTGTTTCAAAAAGAACCAATCATCATACAACACATGAATTGGAAGATAGGAATAATATGAATTTTAATTGAAGTCGACTCAGATAATGGATATCCACTAGCTAATACCCAAATTTGTTGCATAATAAATAGAATATTTGAATCTAAAAGCAATATCCAAATCAACAACAAAAATGATATTCCAAATTTGTATTATCCATTATCATTCTAACTCCTAAAAATAACACATGTGATTCAATATCTAAGAATAAATTTATTGATTTTTTAAATTAATAATTAATACTACATTTTATTTAATTTGGGTTGGAAGTGGTGTTTCTTGGACTTCAAATCCAGCAATATTGACTCATGTACTTCCGCGACATATAAACTTGTTCGAAATCAATTAAAGTTCAAAGATGAATTCTCTTCCATGACTGAAGTATTTATGTATATTTTGACGGCAGACCCGTTTGAGTACAAACATAACATACGATATCAAGCCGAACTGCACACGGTCATAATTCAAATCTACCGCAGCCACCATGTTTCCCGGTGGCTGGAGTCATCAAAAGAACAATATTTGAAAAGAATGACTTCCCTGCCGGAAATTAGTTGACGGGGAGTTAAAGAGGTGCGACAGATCGGGCAGGTCGAACGCCGGTACCCGACCCACCTATCCAAGCAAACTTTATGGAAAAGATGGTCGCATCTCAACTCCCGAATCTCGTCATCTTCGTCGATCTTGCATAAACAAATAGCGCATTCAACAACCTCATCATCGTCGCCCGAGTTATGCCTGCAGTTGAAATTGCGGCTGCCGATGGCTGCAGGTATCTGATAAGGGAACAAAGAGAAGCGGAGCAAGAAGTTCCATGCCCATACCAGGGCCGACACGATCGACAACAGGGAAAAGAAGTACTTCCCTAGCTTGTCCATCGTCATAGTCGAGTGCACATGAATTAAGCAAACTAAGAGTATTTTATTGCAAAAACATATTAAACTATTACAATCGTTTCTCACAACTACTTTACATACAAAAACCTAAACCCTATGATAGACTATGGGGTAGCTAGGGTTATCTAAAAACGTCGTCTATCTCTCTATGCCCTTATACCCTCGAATACATGGGTATATATAGGGCTCATGGCCTTAAGTTTGAGTCATCCTTGAAGTAGAAGTCCTTAAAGTAGCTTTACATTAAATGTTGATTCCTTAAAGTCACTTTACTTATCCTTCTTAAATCAGCTCTTCAAGCCGCTACAAGCTTCAAAAAATTGCAAGGCTGGGCTTGTTGGATTCAAAAAATCATCCTCTATAAATCGCAACCCATCTTGGCCGAGTCGGTGTATTGCCGCCTAGGCGGCTGGCTGCTATGGCGGCGTCCTTGGCGGCACTTTTGAACTGCTTTAATACAACTCCTTTTGATCCATGCTTTCTAGTCCTCTCCTTCTCTACACAACTACAACACATGAAAATGAAAATTAAAATAAAACAGTATCTTTTCTTAAACAAATATAAAATATTCAATAAAAGCATGATAAAAGAGCAAATACTGTTATTATGCATGCAATGCACCTAAATATGCCTAAATGGGCTTAAGAACATCAATAATAAGGGCAGGAATGTGTACAAAATATAGAACTTATGGACACTCTACATAGACACGTTGATGCTCGAAGTGTTTCATTTATACTGAGTCTTTCGTTCCTTCCAAATATTCATTCGTTTCATAAATCGAAGGTATATCTATCACTTTGGTTAATTAGGCATCTAGCGCCCGAAGATATTTTAGTCTTTTTGGTCATTTCTCTCATTCCATTCAATACAGTCTTATCAGCATTTCAATCGATTCAAGCCTTTTACGCCATTTAAAATTAATCTAGACATACGAATAGTTTCTCGTAGCCTTATTTTTAGAGGTCTAATTAGAATTCAGGATAGTCCAAGTGCTTCACAATTCGAGGGCTTAAGTCTTGTTACCATGATTTCCCAAGCTAAACGAGATTTTCAGATGAATCGATTGTTTGGCCAGATCTAATGTATACTTCTAAGCCGCTTTCATTGACAGGGGTATTTTAATCTTTCTTACACATCAAGACATCTTTTAGAATGAAATAAACTGAATTTGAAGTTTCGAGGTGAATTGTTTTATCAAGTAAATCACTGAACTCGGATTTCTCCCCAATCATTAATTCCTTATTCCTATTATTCATGTCTTATTCAAATTAAGTAGAGAACTGCAGATCTTTCCAAATTATAATTTTGTTCTCAATCGAATGTACCAAACTTATCTGAGTTATCATACTTAAATTTTGTATCTAATTCGACATAAGTAGCATTAACGATATAATTCATTATCAGAATGCACATATCAATCGATTAACGACATGCTCATAAAGCATACAAAAGGTAGTGATGTATTACCTTGGCTCCAAGCTACATCGGTCGATCCGTAAACAACATTCGAAAACTCTCGAACCCAGATTTGACGTCCCTCAACCATTCGTATTCAACGAACTGTGAGTACCCTAGGTTTCAGTTCACCGGACGGCCGCCAGGAAAATCACCGGAGATGCCATTTTCACGCCGATTCCAAAATGAACAAAAGCTGGCTGAACTTGCTTTACTCCGATGAGACCTTTATCGGCGTTGATCAGCCGATTGTCTAGTTGGGTTTCGCTCGCCATGGCACGGAGATGACGATGACAGTGACGGCGCGACGAAAAGACGGTCAAGGCGGTCAGAAATCTAAAAAATCATAGGCGAGATAGAGGGTTCCGTCGGATCTTCAAATCGATCTCCACGGTAGACGAAATGTCGGTTCTGTGCGTGGTGATCGAAGTTCGATTCAGGGCACGACGGCGAACGTGAAGGCAGTGCACGCCACGACGGGGCGGTGGTCGGAACAGAAGCCAAATGGTGATTTTGGGGGAGATGAAGGGTATAAAGGATTCTAGAACTTCATATATTCTTTTAGACTGATATTCGATGCACTAAGGGGTGTTGTTGGGCTAATTCAAACTCGATATAGACCAGGGAACATCATTCAAAATTTATCTGGGCTAAATAAATACCAAGCTTAAACCTTAGCTCAATTGGTAGAGGCTTGGTTCACCAAGCAAGGTGTTAAGTGTTCAAAAGGCCACAACAATACTGTTTTCTTTTCTTTTCTTTTTTAACCCCCAATCTTAGGTTGTTTCAAAAAGAACCAATCATCATACAACACATGAATTGGAAGATGGGAATAATATGAATTTTAATTGAAGTCGACTCAGATAATGGATATCCACTAGCTAATACCCAAATTTGTTGCATAATAAATAGAATATTTGAATCTAAAAGCAATAATCCAAATCAACAACAAAAATGATATTCCAAATTTGTATTATCCATTATCATTCTAACTCCTAAAATAACACATGTGATTCAATATCCAAGAATAAATTTATTGATCTTTTAAAATTAATAATTAATAATATATTTTATTTAATTTGGGTTGGAAGTGGTGTTTCTTGGACTTCAAATCCAGCAATATTGACTCATGTACTTCCACGACATATAAATTTGTTTAAGGCTAAAGGCTCCATAGTTGTTCGAAATCATTGAAAGTTCAAAGATGAATCCTCTTCCATGACTGAAGTATTTATGTATATTTTGACGGCAGACCCGTTTGAGTACAAACATAACAAATGATATCAAGCCGAACTGCTGCAAAATCACGGTCATAATTTAAATCTACCGCAGCCACCATGTTTCCCGGTGGCTGGAGTCATCAAAAGAGCAATATTTGAAAAGAATGACTTCCCTGCCGAAAATTAGTTGACGGGGAGTTAAAGAGGTGCGACAAATCGGGCAGGTTGAACGCCGGTACCCGACCCACCTATCCAAGCAAACTTTATGGAAAAGATGGTCGCATCTCAACTCCCGAATCTCGTCATCTTCGTCGATCTTGCATAAACAAATAGCGCATTCAACAACCTCATCATCGTCGCCCGAGTTATGCCTGCAGTTGAAATTGCGGCTGCCGATGGCTGCAGGTATTTGATAAGGGAACAAAGAGAAGCGGAGCAAGAAGTTCCATGCCCATACCAGGGCCGACACGATCGACAACAGGGAAAAGAAGTACTTCCCTAGCTTGTCCATCGTCATAGTCGAGTGCTCAAAAGCGAACGTTGAAACAAACATCGGGATATATGTTTTGGACACTCGACCGTGGATCCTGGAAGATAATTACAGAGCAATTAAACTTCGAGGAAGACGAGAGAGGGAAGATGTTGCACGGTTCCAAAGCCTGGATGGGTTATTTATAGAGTTATTGTATTCAGAAATGGAATGTGGTAATCTGGTGCTGAATTATCCCATTCAAAAATAAGACTTTTAATACAGATTAGCAGACAAAGAAGATAACACTATTTTATGTTTTATTTTAAATATATTTTCCATGTGACGAGTTTTTAATGCAAATTTTATTAACAGTCCAAACTTTGATTATATAATTTAAAAGGGAAACGTGGGAGATGAAGTTAAAAAGATTTCGTAACGAAGTCATAATCAAAATAGTCGGGGTAATATTTGTACAAGATGAATTGATATATTGTTAGTAGGTTGAGCGTTCGATCGAGTCAAGTCAAAATTTTTTGAGTTATTCGAGTTTACAAGTCCTATTTTACGATTTAAATTTTATTTGAAATTTCGAGTATTCGAGTATTTCCAATTTATAACTCATACTTTATTCAAAAAAAATTGAGTCGAGTTTATGAAATTACGAGTAGAGTCAAAACGAGTCAGTTTTTTTGCGTCGTGTCGAGTTTTGTCCACCCCTAATTGTTAGTATAAAAATTTGCATAAGTATATCTATTTCCAATTTAAAATCTATAATTTAAATTGCTAATCCTAAAATTCTAAAACTATAACCTTAAATCCTAAATTCTAATCTCGAGCCCTAAATTATAAACCCTACAACCTAACTCCAAAACTAAAACATTAAACCCCTAAACAACATCGTTTGTGTAAACTTTTTTTCACAGTCATTGTATATGATAATAATAAGAAAAGGATGAATATTCTATACACAGGCGGTGGAAACTGAAAGTTTCCACAAGCGCCTTAGTTTTAGAGTATAGGGAGTTAATTTATAGTATAGGGTTTAGAGGTTAGGTGTAGAAGTTAGAATTTAGGGATAGTTGTTTTAATTTAAAGTTTAGGGTTATAATTTAGGGTGTATAAGTTAGGGTTTAATTTTAGGGTTATAATTTAGGGATAATTGTTTCAGTTTCCACCGCCAGTGTATAGATATTAATCCATAAAGTAAATGAATTCATGTATAAAGAAAATAAAAACTTATCAAAATTAGGCTAAATCCAAATCAAATATGACCATGCCTCTATATAGAAAAAATTAAGAATAAATTACCATACAACACATGAATCACATGATACAAGTGTAAGTTATATGAATAATACCAATTTTAATTTATTATCATAAGATTTTATCATTTACTTTTTTAGTTTTATTTTTAGGAACCCAAGGGTTAGAATTATTGATTCGTGAAATGATTTTTAAGTAGTATAATATTTCTATAATATCAATTTTAATGGACGAAGTCAAAATTAAATGTTCGGAATAATACTTGTATAATATTTAATTAATTATGGTGTTTTAATATATATTTTTTGAAAAGCATGAATTTAAAGAGTAATTGAATCAGGAAAAATAGAGTGGAGTGTAATTTTTTTATTTTAAAACTAACAGGACTTAAATATACTTTAATCATAGAAAAATAAAGGGTCTAAACTTAATTTTATTAATTTTAAAATTTATAGTAGACTTAAAAAGAATTTTCCCACAAAAGAATTTACATACTGTTTGGATATTAGAATTTATATTTTCTAATCTTTAATTTTTTAAATTTTAAGTGAATAATTTACCTATTTAAATATATATAATAAAACTGATGTAAAGTACACAAATAGCCACTAAACAATCCCAAAATATAAAAATAATCATCAAACTTTCAAAAGTTACATAATGGACATTAAACTTTAGTTTTTGTTACAAAATGGTCACCGAGCTATTAACAGTTTTTAACTGGGTGACATGACAGTTACGAAAATTTGTATAACACATTTAATCCTTAATATTTACATATTCAATCAATTTAGACATCAACAATGAGGGTTAAATTAGGACTAAATTGATTAAATGTGTTATTATTCACATTTCTGTAATTGTCACGCCATTCAATTAACGGCTTAATGATCTTTTTGTAATAAAAAGTAAAGTTTAATGCCTATTATGTATATTTTAAAAGTTTGATGACCGTTTTGTATTTTTTGGGATAGTTTAATGACCATTGTGTACTTGACCATAAAACTATCCCAAAGGAATTGTGGACATGGCATGCAGCTTTTGGATTTTAATAGCTCTCGTACCACTGAAGCAGTTGGAACTTGGAATAAACATATTTGAAAAACAAAGTGGGATAAACATAAACATAAATTCCCATTATTTTACTCTCTTTTTATTTTTACTTTTTAGGGGTGTTAATCAGCGTAGCATAGCGTTCATGAATTGTTCGTATAACGTTCGTTTATTAAGTTAAATAAATAGGTATGAACAACAAATTTTATGTTCGTTTAATAAACAAACGAACACGAACAGAGGTGTATTCGATTCATTTATGTTCACGAACAAGCTCATTTATAGGCTCGTTTACAAGCTCGTTTATAGGCTCGTTTATAAGCTTGTTTATAGACTCGTTTATAAGCTCGTTTATTGGATTAAAATGCTTGCGGATATATCTAAATGCTACTTTTTGTTGTTGCTAAGAATGTTATATAAGTTAATGTTGAAATGTATGTTTTATTTTGTTGTTTTTGTTTTTATTTATTTATTGTTAATTTAGTTAACATTTATGAACATTTTTGTGAATACTTAATGAACACATTCGCAAACACTTAAATGAACACGGTTGTGAACACTTAAACGAACACATTCGCGAACACTTAAGCAAACACATTCGTGAACACTAAACAAATGAACATGAACACCTTCAAGAATAAATAAATGAATACAAACACAATATTAAAAATTTAAACGTACACGAACCGGACATGAACACCTTTAAAAATAAACAAACGGACATGAACATAATCTTATTCATTCAAGCTCGGTTCATTTACACCCCTATTTACCTTATGAATATAATGAAAAATTTTACTACAATAATGAACATAATCGAGATACTCAAGCTAATTAAATTAAATTAAATTAATTATTAAATTTAGTATATCAGATTATAAATTCTAAATTAAATTAATTACTAAAGTTTACGCACATATTTCAATTTTAGGGTTTAGAGATTTAGGTTTATGGTTAGAATTTAGAGTTTAGAGTTTAGAGTTTAATGTTTAGGTTTTAGAATGTTAAGGCTAGGGATTTAGGTTTTATATTTTATAGAGTAAATATGAATGGTTGTGTGAAGTTTAAAAATTTTAGGGTTAACTTCACCGGAGGCCCCTTATGTTTAGGACTTGTTCTATTTTGGTCACCCATTTTGAAAAAAAAGGTTATTCTTGCCACTTATGTTTTTGAATATTATTGTTTTAGTCACCCGAGCGTTAGTCTCCGTTACTTGGGTAACAGAGAGCTGACATAGTGCATACAAAAATAAAAAAATTCCACCTTGGACGTGAGCGATAACACACCCATGGCTTCTTCAACACGCACTTCCTAAAACCGTTGACCATCATGTTCAATCGCTAGAAACATCGCTCCCATCTCATAACAGCCGGTGATAGAACCACCCCTTGTATAAACAACGTTTATCTTCGAAATAGAACTAATCCTTTGTTTAAGCCGGTTGCTAGCCACCACTTGTTTGACGGAGAAGATATGGCCAACGTTGTTAACATCTACAATGGCGATGATGATGTATTTCATGTGCTCCTTCATTGTTGGCTTTATCGATGTTCACACTCATTTCCACACTCTTTAAAAAGCCTTTGTTTTATTCACTATCTAGCTTCTCCTAAAACCTTAGTTGTTCGACACCACTAAATCCTTAAGCTCCCTCATTTTCCTTTCATCAATGATGATGAGAAACATCAGCTTGCATAGTTAACCACGACAAAGCTAAGGTTCACTCGGAGTCTGAGGACATGTTTCCATCTACACCGAAGCCAGTTTAGGTTGAACTTTCTGTCTTCACTGGTAAGGATCCAGAGGAATGGATCGCATCAACTCAGGACTTTTCGATTTCTATGGGATCGATGGCCATCATCGGGTCACGATGGCCTCTTTTCGGATGGATGGCATCGCTCTGAAGTGGTATCATTGGATGCAGCGTCAACGCCAGTTGGTCAGTTGGGCTAACTTGGTTGAGGCCATTCGCAAATGGTTCGCCATTATGAAGGTTGAGTCACCGGAAGGTAAGCTTTCCAAGTTAATATTGATATCGACAGTGGAGGATTATCAAACACGTTTTGAGGAGCTTGCTCTGCGCACCACCTGTTTGTCAGATGATTTCCTTGCGTAATGCTTCATTTTAGGGTTACGCCATGATATTAAGCTTGAAGTTTTGAGTCACTGTTCTTCATCCATGGTAGAAATTGCAGCATTGACACGTTTTCATGAAGCTCGATTCAACAAGAAGCGTGCAGTGAGTCGCCCCAACAATTTTAAAATGCCACCACTGTTACCTACTCCTCTAGGAATTACACCAGGGCCACAGGTTCAATCGGGACGTCCTCCTCCTCTAGAGACACCTTCCTTACAGCCCCACCGCCTCTCATCTGCGGAAGCTCAAGCTCGATGCGAGAAAGGTCTTTGTTATTATTGTGATGCGAAATATGTCCATAGGAACAAGTGTCATGATCCACAATTGTTTTGTCTTGATGATGATTGCTCCGACGTATCTTCCCTATTGTCGCTCTTTCTTGATACATCGACAACTCTTCCACTAGACGACATTGTTGATGTGGGTAAGGAACATTCCTTGGTCTATTTTAATGCTTTGGCTGGGTGTTTTCATTCGAACACGATCCGTGTGGTGGTGGACATAAACATCAAGCCAATTCACATTTTGATCGATGGGTGTTGACTCACATGAGTGCTTGGCAAAATGGTAGAAAATGTATTGGAAAAGTAATAAAACAATGACAAAGGTTGAGTCTTTTGCGTGCAAATATACACGGTCCGCAAGTAATATAGTAGTGAGTTGAGTATCGTCTCCACAGAGATTGACCAAGAGTTTGAATGCTTTGAATGTTTAATTGTCAAGGGAAAAGTGTTGTATGATTTGAGAATTGTTTGAAAATGGTTTAAAAGAAAAGAAAAGTAATTGAAAACAACGTTGGCAAGGAGAGTGTCAAATGAGTGATAGGCGTTGGCAAGGGATGCCATGTCAGCCTTTAATAATGTAGTGCATTGGCATCATTTAACAAGCATATTTAAGTTGGGAAAGCCTCTTTCGATGTTCGATGCCCTAAATTAACCATGTAAAACCCCTTATATTTCTATAGTGGTATTTTTTCATAAATCAATTTGATTAAGTCCCAATCTATACTCATAAGGGGTAGATTCACTTCAGAAGTAAGCTCATCTGCTTGAACATCTTCTTTCGAAGCATCTCGCCTTAGTATCTAGTAACAGATCGATGCCCCTAAGTCTGTTAAGATATTAAGGTTCAATAAGCTAACAATGCCAGTTTTCGCTTGGAACAGTTTTGATAAAACATTAAAGAACCTGCTAGATAAGGAAAACAATGCTGAAAATATAACCCCCTCCACCAGGCCTAGGCGATAGACCGAACCGAACGAGTCACACGGGGAATATTGAAGTAAATCGGGAAGGTTTACCTCAATAAACAACCCTATTTTTTCTTTTTATCTTATCTAGATGCTCATTAAAGTCATAAGTGTTTAACATCACATCAGAACATTCATAACTCGATCGGACATCAATTGTATTCGATTACAGCTTTTAGGGACCATTTTGTAATTTTACTGATTTAGAGAGACTTAGGCCATTTTTGTGTTACCATCCTTTAATTAAACACATTACATGCTTCTCAGTCAAAACTCAACATAAAATAATCTTTCATGCTCTCTTAATTGCATCCACAACATTCAAGGACCAAAACGCAAAGAATCAGAACTTCATAATATTCCAACAACTAACATAACAGCCAACTGTTTCGGTATAGGCTAGCACTGTATTGAAACAGGTCCTCACGACTCAGAAGACGGGCCTGTATCGAAACACACCCTTGAGGTGTTTCGAAACTGTGGTTTCCAGTAACAAAACGTACCAGAACAGACCTCCCCTGTTTCGAAACCCTTAGGTCATTTCAGGCTCATTGTTTTGGTACAGGCTCGAGTGTACTGAAACACCTAGGCCTATAATGAAACTTTTTGCTGGGTTTTCACACTTTAAGCCAACCCAAACCAATCCAACATGTTACTAACATGCATAAATCATGATTAAACATCAATCCTCAATCATTCATGACGTATTCAGCATCTAGTCATGACAAATTGCACCAAAGGTAAACTATAGGCATTAAGGCACGCAACCTAGCAAATAAGCCACTCAAGAGTCAAAACTCAAACCAAAGCACAATCCATCAAATCTAGGCCTTTTACAAGTATAAAACCATAAAGCAATCATGCTCAAAAAGGGTGTTCATACACATCACCCAAATAAATCATGGAACCCCCATTGCACTTGTTACTCTATCCCATAACCGAAACATACATTCGGAAGCAAAGTATCATACGATTCCCTTGCAAGTTGTTGCCTCCAAGCACTTAGTTGTCTGCATTGATGGACAAAAGAGAGCGTAAGCATACAAGCTTAGTGAGGAGTGCTCAAAATCCAAACATCATCAATACATTAAAACAATTTTCCATCATTAGAAAACCATCATGCCCTCTTTGAAAACCATGCACTTCCTTAACAAAATCAGCATGTTAAACATCATGCAACAAGTATTAAATACTCAACAACAAATCCATTTGCTAACACTCAACTTAAGTCTTTCCATGCATAACTATCATATGCAAAGCTTAAAGAGTAAAGCATGCATTCTCATATTATGCATCCATGTTCATTTCATAACAATTTATCAATTATATTGGCTCACAAGTGATCATCAAAATACTCATTTCTCAAAACTCTATCGGATACACAGATTCCCAAGTGTTGTCTTAACACTTCATACATTCTCACCAGCATCTCAAGGTTCACACACGGGAGCTACCCTCCACCGTTGTGACACCTATGGTGAAGTATTCGATACATCGTATAAACCCCTCAACACCACTCATCAGCAGATGTATAACATATAGAACTAAGATTTTGATATAATATTTGAAAATGTTTTGGACTAAATTGAAAAGAATTTAAAATAAGTTTTTAGACAAAAACAACTTGAAAATATGTTTAAGGGTTTTCAAAAGGCTTTGGAATGATTTAAAGTGTATTTAAAGTAGTCAAAACCATGATTTTCAAGTGACCGTACCGATACGGTATTGGACCGTACTGATACGCCTTAGGGTTTCAAACTACCAGATTTTCCAGTAGCCAAAACCCATACCGATACGCTTAGCCGTATCGATACGGTGTGCTTTGAAACAGCCCAACGGCTAGTCGCGTACCGATACGGGTGTATCGCGTACCGATACGCCTAACTACCCCAACGGTCATTTTTTCAACGGTCTTTTAAATTGTAGGACCGTACCGATACGCTAGGTAAGCGTATCGATACGCATCAGCTGAAGAAGCCCAACGACTAATTCCTTATTGAGACTGTATTGATACGGTTTGACGAGTATCGATACGCCCAGCTGCAGAACTGCATTTATGGTGGGAAATAAAGGCTCCAACGGCTCCAATTCAATCCCAACGGCTAGTAACGACTACAAACTCAATTGGGAGTATAAAAGGGACCTCCAAGCATCTTGTAATGGTTAATGCTTCAATTGTTACAACATTATGAAGTCAAAATGTGTCTAGAGCTTAAATTGTAAATTCCTTGCTTAGACAACACTTGTGAGCTTACATTGTTATATTTGCTCAAGTGTTTAGGTTTTGGGTGAGTGCTTAGAATTGCAAACACATACCTATTAGAGTGATTTCTAGTTTGCTAAGTCTTTCTTTGTACAAGAGAGTGTTTGATCAAGCTTTGGGTAGAAAGCTTGATCGTTATAACGGTTTCCTCCTAAGCCGAGAAAAGGGGACGAAATTCTTAGTGAATTTGTTTGGAAATCCTTAGTGGGGAGCTAAGGTAGTGGATGTAGACCTTGGTTAGAAGGTTGAACCACTATAAATCCTTGTGTCAATTTGTCAATTTTTCACCTCCCACTAAAACACCCAATTATCCAACTTCTCCACTCTTGGCGAGCTAAAACGGTTGATCGAATCGAGCCCCTAAAATCTCAACATAACCCCACTAACGAGAGACGAGACACTATACACTTTCCTCAATCGTTAGGGTACTTGGATGGAGTATTCAGTACACTCACAACCCCTCAACATCCAAGGCGACTTGTTTATAGTGCACTCAATCCTATAGCCGGCTAACTATATCCGATTTAATTTATAAAACATTTTTCACATCATCACTTGCCAATATAATTCTCATTTAGCACAAACCCCACTATTTTCAAAGAATTACCAATAAGCCACATTTCCAAGCATCACACCATGCTTCATAAATCATGTATAAGCATATACATACAAGGATCACTTACCATGTGCATCCTTCAACATTATAACATAAAAAAAGTAAATCCCTTATTTTAAATCATGCTTTAAACAGTAGGTAAAACACATTTAAAATCAAGTGCATCAACGAACTCATAATAGCACAATCCGAGGGAGAAAATCACTTTACCTACTTCCGAACTTAGTAAAGCGTTTCAAGCTTATACTAAGTTCCCAAAACCACCTTTTAAGTGTTTCAAAGATGGAAAAAAACTTTCTCACTCATTGACTCGCGAAACCATGATTCGTCGATGCGAATTTAAGCATTCAAAGCCCCAGATCTTCACCGGTTGCTTCCAATGTATTCTCCTCTATTTATACTACACAAGAACAAATGATTAATGCATCATAATGCATTAAAATCACCAACAACTTAAACAATCTCGCTGCTCTACCCTAAAGCACCAAAATACCCATCCAAAACAACCGAAATCATCTTCGATTGCTCTCTAAACTCAGCCCAGCCATAATGTAACACTCTCATCCCATTTTAACCATCAATAAACATCCAAAATCATCCTAATAACATCCTTATACCTCCAGCAACTCAGATTTCACACTAACACCACAAAAACCCAAAATCTAACAATCTAACAATTAGAGATACAACACTGTGTTTTTTTCGGCCTATCGCCCTCAATCCGACGAGCAAATCGAGTATTTGAATCGTTGTTTGGAGATGTATTTACGTTGCATGTTTACCGATGAGCGACGTAAATGGACAAAATATTTTCCTTGGGCAGGGTATTGATGTACAACACGACTTATCAATCGGCTGCCGGGATGACCCCGTTTCGAGCGCTTTATGGCCACGACCCTCCTACAATTCTTTCTTACGTTGAAGGTTGTTCTCGCCATGATCAGTTAGCCCACGAGCTACTGGACCACGGCGCTATTCTTAAGGAGTTGAAGCGTAATTTAGAGGCTTTCCGGAATCGTATGAAGCTTCAGGCAGACGAACATCGCCGTGAGTTGTCGTTGGACGAGGGGAGTTGGGTCTTTGTTTGATTGTAGCCATATCGGTTGTTGTCCCTACGCTTAAAACGCCAACACAAACTTAGCCCTCATTATTTTGGCCCTTATCGCATTCTAAGCGTGTTGGTCAAGTTGCCTGTAAGCTGGAATTGCCTGCCTCCACTCGCATCCATCATGTCTTTTACGTTTCGCAACTCAAGTCATGCCATGGAGTGCCATTGCAACAGATTACACCATTGTCGTTGCTGTGAGATGATGTAGCTCCTTGTGTTTAGCCACCTAACCTTGCGGACAAGGTTGATTTTTTAGGGGAGGGTGATGTAATGGATTCAGTAAAGAGTGTCACCATCATGAATGACCAAGTGACTGGCCAGGTCGTTGAGGAACTACGCAGAAGCCACAGAGAAAAGAAGACACCTGAAAGGCTAACCGATTTGTCCTTTCTTAAGGGGTAGAGTTTATAAATAATAGATTATGTAATCATTAGGGCATGAAAATACTCTAGAATTCACTCTAAACTTTTATCTAAAAGCTTTATCTTCTATTTTCTTCCTCACTGCTTCTTCTTTGGAATCATCAACCTAACACATACAGCCAGTAAGGATGAAAGTAGCGATGAAGAGGAGCATCATGTGGCTGCCGCAAAAAATGGTTAGTTCCCCAATAATTCTAAATTTAATCACTTACTGAAGAATCTATTAACTTTTATTTTAAATTGGCAAGCATTTTATTTTGATCCATAGAAATCTAAGACTGATGCTAAAGCGGCCAAGGCTAACACTGGGAAGCTCAATGTCGTAAAAAAACTGTCGAGATAGCAGAAGCAAACTAAAACAAACTTCTTCAAATCTCGGCTATTTCGAGAAGAGAGCATCGTTTCCCGTGATTTGAATGGGGGTCAACGGTTTAGAAAGTGGGTGTTGAAGAAGCCATGTTTGTGTTAGAGCTCACGTCCAAGGTGGAATTTTTTTTATTTTCTTATGCACCATGTCAGCAGCCCCCAATGCTCGAGTGACCAAAATAGTAATGGTAGAAAACGTAAGTGACAAGAATGACTTTTTTTAAATAAGTGACCAAAATAGAACAACCCTTAAACATAAAGGACCTCTAATAAAATTTATTGGTTGGTCTCATAAATGACGTGGTGGGACGGACCCATGATATAATTTCTCGTCGTTTAGTTATATTCAATTTTTGTTTTCTCTTATATTTTGATTCTCTTATAGTTGTTATTTGTTATTGTGATACGTTTTTCATCTGTCTTGTAGTTATGGGTGTCAAAAATAACGGACCCGATTGACCCGATCCGTCGACCTGAACCTTAAAAGACCGGATAATTCTTAAAAATATCTGATCTGAGATTTTTTCGGTGTAGTTGGGCCGGGTCTGGGTAGAAATATTTTTGTAAACGGGTACTCGACCCGATACTTTTAATATATTTATTTTTTAGAGTTAAATTATATTTTTATTTTAGTTTCTTCAATACTTTTACCCTAAAACTAAATTTAAATCTCTAAATTCTTTTTATGTTTGTATTATATACTTTTAGGTTTTAAATTTCTCAAAAATCTGATAGAACGAATCACACTGGATCTCAACAAACATGAGTAGGAAACGAGTCGTAATCTATAATTTGGAATATTTACCCTAATATTACTTTTGACTTTTTTATTTTCAGAAATAGGGATGCCTAAAAATTATTTACAGTATTAGGGATGTTTACTGTTGAAATTCAGAAGGCAGCCAGCCCACCCCCCGTTTTTGAACAGTGTTTTCCAAGCTGGAACACTGTTCAAAATCGGACTGCTTTCTCCCCATTTTTGAAGAGACCACGCTGTCACGTGGCGCAAGATGGGAGACTCGGGCACTGTTCAAAATCGGACTGCCCACCCCCTGATTTCAAACAGTGCGCCGAATAATGGTGCGGGTGGCAGGCTCACGGGTGTGGTGGGTGGCCGCTTTAAAGTTTTTTTTTTTTTTACTTTTTATTGGTTGATTGGAGGTGTAATTTTTGTGGTTGAAATTGAAATGAGGTGAAGATAAATAGGGGTTGTGTTGAAGGTTGAAGAAAGAAGAGAGATTTTGAAGAAAATTTGTGAGTATTTATATTTTATTTGAGAAAATTATGTTAAATTTATATTTGTAATGTATGTTTTTTTTGAAGAAGATTTTGAAGTTGATGTTTGAAATATTGAAATTTTTGTGTTAAATAGGTTGTTGAAGAGGAGAAGAAGATATTTTGTGAAGAGTTTGAGAAATAGAGATTTAAAGAATTATAGTAAGTACAATGCAATTTTAATTTGGTGGTTAAATTTTATAAATTTATGAAGAGTTTAATTTGTTGTTTTTTACAATTTTGGAGTTGATATTTGAAAATTTTAATTTTTGAATATTTCTATTATTGTTAATTTTATGTTAGAATTTATAACATTAAAATTTTATAAATAGAGATTTATAACAGTGTTTAATACTTTACGAAATGGTCACTAAATAGTGAAAAACGTAGTAAATGAATTTGAACCATTCTAAAATTTTGTATGCTATTAGAAATATTGTTTTTACGATTTCTGTTAAAATTTGGTAATTTTTGGAAATCGTTTGGTACATGAATTCGAATAAAAACAGTTTTTAATACTTTACGAAATGGTCACTAAATAGTTAAAAACGTAGTAAATGAATTTGAAATGTTCTAAATTTTTGTATTCTATTAGAAATATTGCTTTTAAGGTTTCTGTTAAAATTTGGTAATTTTTGGAAATCGTTTGGTACATGAATTCGAATAAAAACAGTATTTAATACTTTACGAAATGGTCACTAAATAATTAAAAACGTAGTAAATGAATTTGAAACATTCTAAAATTTTGTATGCTATTAGAAATATTGTTTTTAAGGTTTCTGTTAAAATTTGGTAATTTTTGGAAATCGTTTGGTACATGCATTCGAATAAAAACTGTTTTTAATACTTTAGAAATGGTCACTAAATAGTGAAAAACGTAGTAAATGAATTTGAAATGTTCTAAAATTTTGTATGCTATTAGAAATATTATATTTAAGGTTTCTGTTAAAATTTGGTAATTTTTGGAAATCGTTTGGTACATGAATTCGAATAAAAACTGTTTTTAATACTTTACGAAATGGTCACTAAACAGTTTTTAATTAATAATATAATATCTAGTATTATTTTTAATTCGGTAAAATTCAATGAAATTCAAATTCTAAGCATTTATTTAGTTATTTAGTAGTAGTAGTGTAATAAATGTATTAGAATGAAAATTTTAATTGCGTAGAATTTTACAAAATTGAGTGTCGGGTTATAATATATTCATACTTATCATGTAGGATGGCTGAGCATGCTCCTCTGTTGAGATTTCAGGATGAACACATTAGTAGTTTGCCGGTTCCTGAGATGGTACAATTTTGTTAATAATTGATTTATTAGAAATTCAATTCAATTATGTTAATAATATTTTGTTTGGTTTATCCCTTTATTTATTGATGTGTTAATTACAGGATTTTGAGGATACATTTAAACATCACCTGACAATGGCAAAAAATCCTCCGCACGATCGAATCATTGAATGGTTGCAACAATCTGGATTTTATTATGCGACATTCCTTCGAGGGTACAAGTTGGTGCCCGGGTTGATTGCTGCTCTGATTGAGCGTTGGAGGCCGGAAACCCATACGTTCCATATGCCGTGTGGGGAATGCACGATCACACTTGAAGACGTGGTCATGCTTATTGGGGTGTCGGTAAACGGGGCACCATTGACTGGGGAACCTTCGATCGACCAGACTGAAGTTAGACCTGAAGCACTTTACGGTTATTTTCTCGGGAAGGTGCCGGACAAATCAAATTTGTCAGGAAGTCGCGTGAAACTGAGTTGGTTGCAAAAAGAATTCAATCTCAATGAATATAGTTCGAATGATGCGGTTTATAATGCCAGTCGAGCTTATATTCTGCGGCTCATTGGCGGTATATTGATGCCGGATAAATCTGGCAATCTTGTACATACACGGTATCTACGCTTTTTGAGGTACCCGTGGAAAGTTGCTCAATATAGTTGGGGATCGGCCATATTAGCGTTCTTGTATCGTGAGTTGTGCAAGGGCGCTAAAATAGATAATTTTAACACCCGTGTTTTGGGGCTAGGAGTTAGTCGGGTTTGTAGTCCGAGTCAAAAAAATTAAATAAAAATCAATTCAACCTAAATAAAGATCTAATTGGGATTTAGTAAAAAGAAGAGGGACTAAAAGAGTAATTTACCCAAATGTTTTTAAAAGCAAGACAACTTTAAAATTAAAGTTGTCATCTTCTCCCCAACTCACCTTTTCCAACGTTGGATAACCAACACCATCTTCTCCCCAACCCAGGGTTTTGGGGGTTGTTTTAAGTGGAATTTGATAGGCTATTGATAGTACTATGGTTAGGGATTGATTTGGGATCATTTGTGGGTACAATGGGTGTTGGAAACATGGATTTTGGAAGAGGTATTGGGGCTGTCCGAGATTGCTAAATATGGGGTTTGTTCATGGCTTGCAACATGGTAAATTGTACTTGAATTGTATTCCGGGTTGATATTTTGATGTTGGGCTGATATGAGGATTATTTGAATTGTATTGAGGTTGTTTAGAAGCGAGAGCTTGCGTTGGAGAAGCTTCGGGAAGAAATCCGGAAACTTGAAGGTGATTCTTGCTTGGTAGTTGAGCTTGGAGGTAGAGGTGAGTGGTTAATGTTTTTAAAATGGTTTTAAGTGGTTGGTTCAAGCATGTGAACTAGGTTGGGCTTGGTAGACCCACCTAGAGTTAGGATTAGGGTGGTAGCCTAATCCTAAGCTTTAGTTAGAGACCTTGGATGCACTCTTTAATTGGTGTTTGTCTCGTGATGATTATGTATGATATGATATACATGTATGTTGAAGTATGGCTTAATGCATTGATTATATGCATGTTGATGACAAATGTAATGTGGACATATGATGTGATGATTTTTGGATGATATACATGTGGTATTGGTTTGTGAAATGAGGTTATGAGGTGGTTGCATGATTTTGGGGAATCATGGTGAGTACGTGCTAAGCACGGAAATTATATTGAAATTGATATTGTGAAAGGTTGTGGAGTTTGATTTATATTGGCACTAGTATGCTTGGGTACAATGATCGATCATTAGGATGAGTATGCACACAAATTGAGTCAAAACGTACGTGGCCTTGGTGGCGTTAAGGCACCAAGGAGGAGTACGGTGATGTAATATTCCACTGGAAATTTATATATATATTCTACGTGATGATGAGTGGAATCCCATCCGTAGGGCATGTGGTGATGAGTGGAATCCCGCCCATGCAAGGACCGGTGATGAGTGTAATCCCACCGAGGTAATGTTGTTGTTGGAAATGCGTTCCAACGGGTTATCCGCGTATTCGAGTCATAGCTAGGTGCCAATATGAGGTTGTAAGTGTATACCAATATGAGATTATGCATATATGCTTATATGATACGAAATGTGATGCCCTTTATGAATTGATATATGATGTGGTTAATGCTTTAAATTATGTATCGTGGTAAGTTGAGCTTATGAGATGTTGAGCATGACATAATGTTGATTATATGTTCATGCATCATGTTCATTTTGGCTTTTGCGGATCGGAGGTAAGATCATGCACTTCATTTTGGAAATAGCTCGTGCTTGGACCCTGCATTGTCGAAGGTTTGTTTTATGAGCTTACCCTCACTAAGCTTTTATGCTTACGCTCTCTTTTGTTTGACAATACAGATCAATAGCTTGTGGGTGGCAAGGGCAAGGAAAGGTCTCCAAGTGTTGCTATTGGTTAGCTCAATGTATGAATTTTAAATTATAGAATGTAATAGTTAAGCAATGGGATAGGTGTTGTTGATTTGTGCTATTGTTGGTTGTTTAGGAGCATGTTTAGATTCCTTAATTACGTTGTTTGATTGGCTTGTTGATGCCATGTTTGGATTGTAAACCATGTCTAATTTGCTTACCATGTTTGTTGACCAAGTACCTTTTCTGGATACTTATATGTATGGTTGTTGAAGCATGAACCTTGAGTGCTTATATTCTACCTTTTGCTCAATGCATGATTTCCTTGATGAATGTTGTTTATTCATGTTGGGTGTCATGTATGACTAGTTTATGGTTAATAAAAGTTGTATGAACGTTTGTTTGGGTCTAGGGAAGTCTTAAATTGCATCTAGGTTCGAGTCTTGTATGTTTTAGCTGAGTTTAGGAGTTTTGCAGTGCAGGGCGCATCGGTACGCCTAAGGGCCGTATCGATACGCTATTGCCTCCAGGACTCAAGTTTGGCTGGGCGTATCGATACACGGGGGTGTATCGATACGGTTTTTGCTCACTGGAATTCTGAGAAATTGGGGAGTTTTTGGCGTATCGATACGGTGTCGAGGCGTATCGGTACGGGTTTATCTCGTTGACCACGAGATGTTGACTAAAGAGGGCGTATCGATACGCTTAAGGGCTGTATCGATACGGTCTTCTTCGAGTTGACTGTTTGGGTTGACTGAGTCAAGGCGTATCGATACCCTTGATTGGTGTATCGATACGGCCTGCCCTGTAGGTTTGAAAATGGACTGTTTGTGCATGGCCGTGGTTCGAATGTGATTTCCTTTGATTGTTTTCCGCTGTCGTGATCACTTAGGACTTAACAATCCTCTAGACAAGATTAAAATAAAAGAAAAAAATAGGGTTGCTAACCGAGGGGGAACCTCAACGGGTTTCGCTTCGGTTTTCCCCGTGTGGATCACTCGGACCGGTCATCCATCCAGACCGGGACGAGGGGGTTACAATAATGGTCGTAAGGTTCGAGGTATTGGTGGATGTTTGTTGTTGCTGCAAGCATGGGCTTGGCAGCGACTTCCGTTCTGGACACCGATTACTCGAACACCAGTACAGTTCCCTCTTGTCGCCAGGTAATTATCTTGATTGTAAGTTTAATTTTTTGTTAATATTAAATTATTTTTTTATTAATTAAAACATTAATTGTGAATTGTATGCAGATGGTGCGAGAAAAAAGCGCACACGGGATTGGCGAACAACAACTTGAAGGTGTTTAGAGCGGAAATTGATTTGTATTGTCAGGAGCGGGTATGTGGTTAACTATATTTTTAACAATTTAGTAAGATAGATATTAATTAATAGTTTTTTTTACATTATGATTGATTGATATGCACGGTGTTTGCTTGCCATGTAAGCATGTTGCTTGTTATCCGTGTATGCTGTGATGTATGATTGTTTGATTGAGAATGTATGTTGTTTGATCGTACGCATATGTTTGCTTGTTTAGCAAGTATGCCTTGTTATATGCTTGGTTGAGCATGTATGTGTGTTGATTTGTTTGAAACATGTTCAGTAGAGTCCCATTGCTACTATTACATCGAAAAAGAGATCTTTAAGTGAGGGAATCATACTTGAGCCACTTGGGCCCTTTCCTTTGCTGACCCAGTTTGTATGTTAATTTACTGTTGTTGTTGTTGTTGTTGATTTATTGCTTTTTCGGTAAGTAGAAGTTGTAGTTTCTGAAAAGGTGGACGATGTTGAGGGAGTCCATCACCTTAGTTAGGGAGGTATGGTTGTACCCGAATTGAGGTACAATTTGTCCGTTTGAGACGGTGTGTATGTGGGATTGATTCCTGTGGATGAGGGATGATGAGATCAACTCTGGCATTAGTTGGTAAGAAGAAGTGAAGGCCTATGAGTGGGAGTCAGAGTGGTGTCGATGTTTTAACAGATAAGCCCTTGGTACAGTATTAAGTTGTTTCCTACAGTTGATTCTAAATCCGTGCTTTTGTATATCGTTAGCATGTATACAAGTTTGAATATGCCTGGTGAAGTGTTAGAGGTAGGTGCGAGTACCTTGGTTCTTTTAGCAAGATCGAGGTAGGGGTTTTGTGTGAGTAATCTGAGACTCGGAAATGCTAGTTAGTGATCGTTGGGGTTCGGCCTACGGTTTTAGTACAGGACAGCCGGTCAGTATCCGTGAGTGGGAATCGATTTGTGTGATTGGGCCAGTGTGCGTCTGAGTTGTTTTCCAGCATGGTTGTCTGTGTGTGTGCTCAGAACTGCGTTTTTGAAGTTTCGAAATGCTCTAAGAACAGTCTAGAAGAGTCAGATTTTGTTGAAGAACCAGTCTGAGAACAAGAGGACCGAAGACTAACTGCCGTGTACTTGTGAAGTTGCAATTCCTGCGGATTCGTCTGTTTGTGTGAGCATGCAAAGAATTTAGACATACTTGTTGAGATCTAGACGTAGGGACACACGTGACTAGACCTTTTAGTGGGATAGTGGTGGTCAGATAATTGTACAGAAGATGTCTGTTGGTGGTTCAGGGTTACGTGATTCTAGTAGATGTGAAGCAATTGTCTTTTTACGGTTTCGACGTAGCAGATAGCGTGGTTCGGCTCGTAGAACACAAAGCTAGGGTATATGCTGAGACAAAGAGAGAGTTGCCTTGAAGTTGCAGATTTCTGTAAGACTGTAGTGGTAGGTGAGGATGTGAGCTTCTTATCGAATGTTGAACCAGCTTTAGAGGTCAAAGAGTGATTGAGTTTAGTTGACAGGCTTGTCTAGCAAATGTGATGAATTTGACTATTAAATGAAGATTAGACCGCAAAATGTTAAAATAGTTTGTGATTCTTCCTAGAAGTGTTTAGAAGAAATGCCCAGTTTGTCTCCTGACAGAGAAGAAGAGTTTATTATTGATGTCGTCACTAAGTTTGCTCTCGTTTTAGTTCGCTCTGTATCTTATGGTTTCCGACAGAATTGAGAGTGTTGAAGAATCAGCTTCGAGACTTGTTAGACCTTAGATTCTTTAGGCCTAGAACATCATCTTAGAGTATGACAATGCAATTTGTGAAGAAGAGAGAAGACAAATACGAGAATGTGTTTAGATTTCAGACAATCGAAACAAATGACAATGAATAATTAGCATCCGTTTCCGAGTGTCAGTGATTTGTTGGTCAGTTAGTGTGTGCTTCAGTCTATTTGAAGATTAAATTTGGATTCGATTATTACCAGTTGAAAGTGAGAGAAGTTGAAGTACCGAAGACAGCTTTCGAGGCAAGATGTGATCGCTTTGAGTTCCGAGTTATGTCGTTTTGTTTGACTAGTGAGTTAGTCATTTTTATAGAGATGTTGAGCAGAATATTTTCCTGAGTTTCTTGATCAGTTGTAGTAGTTCTCATAGTTGACACATGAGTATATTCAAGTACCGAAGAAGACCATGACAAGCTTTGGAGTTAGTATTGTAGATTCTATTAGAGAATCAGTTGTATGTCAAGTTGAGCCAACGCGAACTCCGAGTTAAGGAAGATGTCCTCCTAGGACATGTAGATCAGTTGAGTGTATTAGAGTAAATCCTATGAAGACAGAAGAAAATATGGGTCGGAAGAAACCGAAGACTGTGACATGTATCTATAGTTCCTAGGTCTAGCATTGTTACTATCGGAAGTTTGTAAATAGCCTTTCGAAGATAGCTGCTCTTTTGACAGATTGCTACAAAAGAATGTTCGGTTTGTGAGGTTAGATGCGAGACATTGAACCCTTGAGAAACCGAAAGAAACTTTGAAGAGAGCTTCGACCTTGATCCAGCCAATGTCAGAGAAAGAATTTGTGAACCATAGTGATGTGTTACATGTAGAGTTAGGTTGTGTGCTTATGCAAGACAGAAGATTGTGGCTTGTTCATCAAGATAGTTGAAAGACCGTGAGAAGAGTTATCCGATATGAGACATAGAGTTAACTACAGTTGAATTTGCTTCGAAGACTTAGAGACAAAACTTGTATAGTATGAAATACACAGTATATACATTTATCATCAGAACTTGAAATATTTGAAGACTTAGGAAGGGTTGAAACTTGAACAACATAAAGTGTTAGAACTGCTTGAAGACTGTAATATCAAGATTGAGTACCATCCGAAGAGAGTCAACGTAGTAACCGATGTTCCGAGTTGTATTTGTTGTTAGATTAGTAGTTGAGTTACGAGTTGCAATTGCCGAATTCCGTTTATCAAATGATAGTAGTTTTGTGGCTGAGTTTCGGGTTGAGACTACTTTGAATCAGAATGTTTGAAGAGAAACAGTTGCAAGACAGATTCTTGGCACCTCACGTGCGAGGCATAGTAGAAGGAAGACCTTCAGAATACAGTTTTAGAGATGATAGAGTTTTGCATTTCAGAGACAGAATAGTTGTACCGATTGACATAGTGTTTTGAGACGTATTGTTTTGGCCGAAGCACATGTAGTTAATTTGTATTGCATCTGAGTAGTATGAAGACGTATTGTGTGTTGAAGATGAATACTTCGGGATTGAGATGATGTGTGATGTGGTTCAGTATGAGGGTAAGTGTATAATTTGCCAGCATGTCAAGACCGAACGTCATTTTTCTTCTAGTTTGTTACATCCGTGGAAGGTTCTTAATGGAAGTAGGTAATAGAGATCCGAGATTTCAACTAGATTGTTTTCGAAGACGTCTGCATAGTGTTTGGTTAATTGATGAAGTCAGATGATCAGTCAGAGAAAGTCATCGGTCAAGTTTTTAAACAGTGCTGTATGAGTTGTGAGTCGGGCTAGATCTATTGTTTATTTGTTGCGGTTACCATCAGAGTTAGAAAGAGGTTTGTGATGTGTCTGTGTATCTATGATTCGGGAGTGTGAGTCAGATCTGTTCCGTGCTATGTTAGTTGAAGAGATTGAGTTGAGTTTGAAATTGCGTGCAATGAAAAATCAGTTGAGATCTTAGCATCAGATATCTATTGTTGTGTGGTAAGTCTACCGAGTTGGTGAGTATGTTGTAGTGAGAAGAGAAAAGAAAGTGTGTAGGAGCAGTTTCCGTGGCTCTTTATGTTCGATGAATTTCGGGGACGAAATTTCCTTAAGTGGGGGAGAGTTGTAACACCCATGTTTTGGGGCTAGGAGTTAGTCGGGTTTGTAGTCCGAGTCAATAAAATTAAATAAAAATCAATTCAACCTAAATAAAGATCTAATTGGGCTTTAGTAAAAAGAGGAGGGACTAAAAGAGTAATTTACCCAAATGTTTTTAAAAGCAAGACAACTTTAAAATTAATGTTGTCATCTTCTCCCCAACTCACCTTTTCCAACGTTGGATGACCAACACCATCTTCAAACTCTCTCAAATTTCCAAGCTACTACTCCATTTGATTACAACTTCATTTCAAGGTGTTTTTGAAAGGTAAAACCATATTCTCACTCTCCTCTTTATTCTCTATCTACCTATGGTTTTAGATTTCAAAGATATGAACTTTTGAAAATTAGGGTTTGATTTAAAGTTTGGGTTTTTATGGGGATTTTCATCTTGTTTTGCTAAATTGAGTTGGGTCTTTGTTTATTCATGTTAAAAGGTGCAACATATGTTAATTTGGTTGAGTTTTGTTGAAAACCCGAAGTGGGTTGTTAGAGCCATTTTTAAGGTGTCAAAAAGTTGATTTTTGGTGGGTTTTAGGGTGTAATTAGAGGGCTGATTGTATATGTATGCTAGGAGGATGTTTTGGAACCATTTAGATGTCATTTGGGTGTTTAAAAACATGATTTTCTGCTGGGTAAAATAGGAGTTCGAAAATGGAGTTTTGGAAGGTTTTGGGTGAGTTTTGGGGGTTGTTTTAAGTGGAATTTGATAGGCTATTGATAGTACTATGGTTAGGGATTGATTTGGGATCATTTGTGGGTACAATGGGTGTTGGAAACATGGATTTTGGAAGAGGTATTGGGGCTGTCCGAGATTGCTAAATATGGGGTTTGTTCATGGCTTGCAACATGGTAAATTGTACTTGAATTGTATTCTGTGTTGATATTTTGATGTTGGGATGATTTGAGGATTATTTGAATTGTATTGAGGTTGTTTAGAAGCGAGAGCTTGAGTTGGAGAAGCTTCGGGAAGAAATCCGGAAACTTGAAGGTGATGCTTGCTTGGTAGTTGAGCTTGGAGGTAGAGGTGAGTGGTTAATGTTTTTAAAATGGTTTTAAGTGGTTGGTTCAAGCATGTGAACTAGGTTGGGCTTGGTAGACCCACCTAGAGTTAGGATTAGGGTGGTAGCCTAATCATAAGCTTTAGTTAGAGACCTTGGATGCACTCTTTAATTGGTGTTTGTCTCGTGATGATTATGTATGATATGGTATACATGTTTGTTGAAGTATGGCTTAATGCATTGATTATATGCATGTTGATGACAAATGTAATGTGGACATATGATGTGATGATTTTTGGATGATATACATGTGGTATTGGTTTGTGAAATGAGGTTATGAGGTGGTTGCATGATTTTGAGGAATCATGGTGAGTACGTGCTAAGCACGAAAATTATATTGAAATTGATATTGTGAAAGGTTGTGGAGTTTGATTTATATTGGCACTAGTATGCTTGGGTACAATGATCGATCATTAGGATGAGTGTGCACACAAATTGAGTCAAAACGTACGTGGCCTTGGTGGCGTTAAGGCACCAAGGAGGAGTACGGTGATGTAATATTCCACCGGAAATTTATATATATATTCTACGTGATGATGAGTGGAATACCATCCGTAGGGCATGTGGTGATGAGTGGAATCCCGCCCATGCAAGGACCGGTGATGAGTGTAATCCCACCGAGGTAATGTTGTTGTTGGAAATGCGTTCCAACGGGTTATCCGCGTATTCGAGTCATAGCTAGGTGCCAATATGAGGTTGTAAGTGTATACCAATATGAGATTATGCATATATGCTTATATGATACGAAATGTGATGCCCTTTATGAATTGATATATGATGTGGTTAATGCTTTAAATTATGTATCGTGGTAAGTTGAGCTTATGAGATGTTGAGCATGACATAATGTTGATTATATGTTCATGCATCATGTTCATTTTGGCTTTTGCGGATCGGAGGTAAGATCATGCATTTCATTTTGGAAATAGCCCGTGCTTGGACCCTGTATTGTCGAAGGTTTGTTTTATGAGCTTACCCTCACTAAGCTTTTATGCTTACGCTCTCTTTTGTTCGACAATGCAGATCAATAGCTTGTGGGTGGCAAGGGCAAGGAAAGGTCTCCAAGTGTTGCTATTGGTTAGCTCAATGTATGAATTTTAAATTATAGAATGTAATAGTTAAGCAATGGGATAGGTGTTGTTGATTTGTGCTATTGTTGGTTGTTTAGGAGCATGTTTAGATTCCTTAATTACGTTGTTTGATTGGCTTGTTGATGCCATGTTTGGATTGTAAACCATGTCTAATTTGCTTATCATGTTTGTTGACCAAGTACCTTTTGTGGATACTTATGTGTATGGTTGTTGAAGCATGAACCTTGAGTGCTTATATGCTACCTTTTGCTCAATGCATGATTTCCTTGATGAATGTTGTTTATTCATGTTGGGTGTCATGTATGACTAGTTTATGGTTAATAAATGTTGTATGAATGTTTGTTTGGGTCTAGGGAAGTCTTAAATTGCATCTAGGTTCGAGTCTTGTATGTTTTAGCTGAGTTTAGGAGTTTTGCAGTGCAGGGCGTATCGGTACGCCTAAGGCCCATATCGATACGCTATTGCCTCTGGGACTCAAGTTTGGCTGGGCGTATCGATACACGAGGGTGTATCGATACGGTTTTTGCTCACTGGAATTCTGAGAAATTGGGGAGTTTTTGGCGTATCGATACGGTGTCGAGGCGTATCGGTACGGGTTTATCTAGTTGACCACGAGATGTTGACTGAAGAGGGCGTATCGATACGCTCAAGGGCTGTATCGATACGGTCTTCTTCGAGTTGACTGTTTGGGTTGACCGAGTCAAGGCGTATCGATACCCTTGATTGGTGTATCGATACGGCCTGCCCTGTAGGTTTAAAAATGGACTGTTTGTGCATGGTCGTGGTTCGAATGTGATTTCCTTTGATTGTTTTCCGCTGTCGTGATCACTTAGGACTTAACAATCCTCTAGACAAGATTAAAATGAAAGAAAAAAAATTAGGGTTGCTAACCGAGGGGGAACCTCAACGGGTTTCGCTTCGGTTTTCCCCGTGTGGCTCACTCGGACCGATCATCCGGCCAGACCGGGACGAGGGGGTTACAATAATGGTCGTAAGGTTCGAGGTATTGGTGGATGTTTGTCGTTGCTGCAAGCATGGGCTTGGCAGCGACTTCCGTTCTGGACACCGATTACTCGAACACCGGTACAGTTCCCTCTTGTCGCCAGGTAATTATCTTGATTGTAAGTTTAATTTTTTGTTAATATTAAATTATTTTTTTATTAATTAAAACATTAATTTTGAATTGTATGCAGATGGTGCGAGAAAAAAGCGCACACGGGATTGGCGAACAACAACTTGAAGGTGTTTAGAGCGGAAATTGATTTGTATTGTCAGGAGCGGGTATGTGGTTAACTATATTTTTAACAATTTAGTAAGATAGATATTAATTAATAGTTTTTTTTTACATTATAGTTAGGTCTGAATTTCACCAGAGTTTTTACCAGAGTTTTTACCTCGTTACTCCACGGGTTGCGTGGACACGTACAAAACACCGCCTCCTATGCCCTCGGTGAATGAGGAGGATGCTGGAGAGGTGGATGCTGGAGAGGTGGATGGTGAAGAGGTTCTTGAGGAAGAATTGAGGCCACAACGTAAGAGGACCAAAAAACACACATATTTTTCGACCATATTCGCTCATTGTCAAAAATTACGTAAGCGGATGCAAAAGAAAAAATGATGTTATATTTATTTGTGTAATAACTTAGAGTACTGATTGAATTTGAATATTTAATTTTCACTATGTGTTTTTTTTATTTATTATTATTCGTTCGTTGTTTGGTTAAAATATGATATAAATGGTATATTTTCGGTAAAATAGTGAAAACGTAGTAAATGAATTTGAAACGTTCTAAAATTTTGTATGCTATTAGAAATATTATTTTTAAGGTTTCTGTTAAAATTTGGTAATTTTTGGAAATCGTTTGGTACATGAATTCGAATAAAAACAGTTTTTAATACTTTACGAAATGGTCACTAAATAGTTAAAAACGTAGTAAATGAATTTGAAACGTTCTAAAATTTTGTATGCTATTAGAAATATTATTTTTAAGGTTTCTGTTAAAATTTGGTAATTTTTGGAAATCGTTTGGTACATGAATTCGAATAAAAACTGTTTTTAATACTTTACGAAATGGTCACTAAATAGTTAAAACGTAGTAAATGAATTTGAAACGTTCTAAAATTTTGTATGCTATTAGAAATATTTTTTTAAGGTTTCTGTTAAAATTTGGTAATTTTTGGAAATCGTTTGGTACATGAATTCGAATAAAAATTGTTTTTAATACTTTACGAAATGGTCACTAAATAGTGAAAAGCGTAGTAAATCAATTCAGACAATATTTTAAATGCAAACATTATATTTCCTGAATTCAAGTACAATCCGCAAATAATCATTGAGGCATGGCCACATATCTTGGTTCATTGGGACATTTTGATTTCGAATGGCCTTCACCCCTACATATGCTGCATCTCTTGTGTTGGCCTTTCTCTCTGTCAGGAAGATCCATACTCGTGTAGATCCGAGTCGATCTAGGTCGCCCAGTTGGCTTTCTACGTAGTGTCGGATCCGGTAACCATTTATCATGCTTCACTGACGGCCAATACATAGAATTCGGGATAGGTGGGAACTCAATTTTGTAAATTTCTAATATCTGGCTGAGTCTGAAGCATGGGTCAACAAATGTGTACGGGTCAACGTTGACGAACAAACATGCTGCAACTGCATGAGCACATGGATATCGCCACGCTTGGAACTCGCCACAGTCACACTAGTTACGTCTGAAATCTACTCGAAATACGTTCGAGTGGGGGGCTCCGTGTCGGGATCTGGAAGCAATAACATCGAAAGTCTGATAATGGCGGTCGAATGCGTGAACCACAAACGTCGTTGCCCTTGTCACATTTGCATCCATTTTTCCAACCATTTTCTCCGGAAATAGTTGTCCACTATTTATTAATGACTGCACCTTCTTCCCTTTGACGACCCAAACCTTAGCCAAACGGTAGTATGTCTCGGTTACCAAGCTGGCTATTGAAAGATGACGCGACTCTTTGAGTACTCCATTAATGCACTCCACAAGGTTGGTAGTCATTTGCATGTATCGTCTACCACCTTCATCATATGATTGGGCCCATCTCTCTCTCTCGATGTTGTTGGCCCAACTCCAAACACGCTCGACATATTTCATTAACCCCGCCATCTTCCTTTCAAATTCTGGCCGTAGTAATTGATACCCTGTGCCATAATTATTGTTTGACTTAGCATCGACATAAATCAAAACACATCACTGCATACACATATATAACTTAATTTGAAAGAATGATACTTACCCATCGTCATAATCTCACTGCGAAGGTACTAATTTTTGAATTTTTCAACGGCATTCTTTCCGATGTGACGAACACAGTATCCAGGGTATACATAGGGAGGTGTCCAACGACTTCCCTCTCGATTAATTGCTGCTTTGATACCCGTCTCTCGATCAGAGATAATACAAACCCCGTCTTGGCGGACCACATGCTCACGCAAATTTGTCAAAAAGAAATCCCAAGCTTCAGTAATTTCTCCTTCAACAATTGCGAATGCAATCGGAATGACATTGTTCTCACCATCTTGCATAACGGCAACCAGTAGTATGTGAGAGTATTTCCCGTAAAGCCACGTTCCATCCACTTGGATCATACGCTTACAATACGAAAAGCCGTCAATGCATGGCTTGAAAGCCCAGAACAGTCGATGGAAAAATTTATACCCTTGAAGCAATTGCCCTTGTCGGTCGTATGCATCTTTTGTTTGATACCTGACTATGGTGCCTGGGATGAACTGTGTCATTTCCATCAACAACGCTGGTAACTCATTATACGATATGTCATAATCACCGTGCACTGAATTCAATGCCTTTTCCCTTGCACGCCACCCCTTCATGTATTGTATTTGATATTGAAATAGTTGTGCAACGGTTGCTTGAATGGTTGAAACTGGAACCCTTGGATTTGCTTCGACCAACTTCATCACGTGATGGCTTATTACGCTGGAGTCCAATTTCTTGTGGTCCTGGTCGATGGCTGTTCGTAAACATGTGTGACCGCCATTGTACTTCGTGACCTCCCAACGACCACTCTTCTTAAGCTTCGTTGCACGAATCTTCCAGTTGCACCCTGCTCCGTACTTCACACACTTCGCAAGGAAAGTTTTTGTGTTGGATTCAGCAACCGCATAATCTACATGTTGTCTGATATTATACTCTTGGGTAATCTTCACTGATGGTCACTTTTGTTTTGGGTTTGTTTTATTATGGTCACCCGAATTCAAAAAAGATTATTTTGGCCACTTACGTTCGAAACCGTTTCTGTTTTGGTCACTGGACCGTTAACATCCGTTAATTAAAAATAAAAATTTCTAATTTGACCCCCAAACTTTCAAAACTTCATTTTTTACCATCTTCCCCAATCTGCTTTCCACTATCATTCGTTGTGGCATTTAATATTACTCCACTTTTACAACATTATTATATAGGCTTCACTTTCTTCTAACATTCCTTATCCGCCCAAAAAACAGCAAAAAAGGGTTTTCTTTTGTTTATTTACTTAATTAAAAGTATAATAATTAACAAGTAACGAGTCCCCTGCTTCTATGTCATCAAGCTTCACATGTCATCCTAGGGTTTCTTTGAGCTCTTACCTTGAAATTAATTCACAGGGATTGAGGTCTGTGAGAGGCTTTCAACAATGGGGAAGATGGTAAAAAACAGCGTTTGGGTCACACACAATACACACAGAGCTTTTAAGTTTCAACACACTGAAGAAAATGTCTACTCAAATTTCTGCAAATCTTGTTCCAGTTCAAGACAACAACATGTCCAAAGAAAATCGGCATCTGGCCGATTTCGGTCCGAACTTGTGGGGGGATGTTTTCCACACTTCTCCCACCGAAACGGTACGTTATGTGCAAAAATACTCTGTAAGATCGTGTATACATACGTCGTTTGAATTAGTTCATGCAATCGATAATGTGTATTTTAGACTGAATCGAAAGCTATTCGAACTTGAACAGGATATGGATGTTGTTGAGTACCAAGAATTGAAGGAAGAAGTGAGGAGAATGTTGGTGACAAATATGAACAAGCCATCCCAGGAAGTGCACGAAATCGATGCAGTCCAGCGCTTAGGTGTTGCGTACCATTTCGAGAAAGAGATTGAAGATGCCCTGCAAATTATATATCATCATCACTGCAATCATGTTCGGGTCGACGATGATCTCTACACCACTGCGGTTCGGTTTCGTCTGCTAAGAGAGCATGGCTTCCATGTTCATTGCGGTATGCCTTAAAAATATTAATCGTTGGGTTTCAAACTCTAGGCCTACTGTATTCTAATTTTTTAATTTTATTTGTTGATCGAACAGATACATTCAGCAAGTTCAAAGATGAGGAAGGAAAGTTCAAAGAAGCCTTAACCAGTGATGTGAAGGGCATACTAGTGTTGTATGAAGCTGCAAATTTTCAACTGCATGGTGACAATATATTAGAGGAAGCTCTTTCTTTCACTAAATTCCATCTAAATTTGGCAGCAACAAAGGTAGACTATCCTCTCTCCACACAGATTGCCGATGCTCTAAACCGACCCCTTCGAAAGAGCTTGCCGGGGTTGGTTGCTAGGACTTGCATTCCCATATATGAAGGATATGATGCCCAATACCAAAACTTAGTGAAATTCGCAAAGTTAGATTATTATACTTTTAATCAAGAAAAGTTTGGGAAGTCCAATAGTTCAGATTTTCCAAGTAATTGTGGCTGCAATAAATAAAAGAAAGATGGAACTCCCTGTAGTGGGAAGTTCATTGAGTTTTGGGGAAGATGGTAAAAATGAAGTTTTGAAAGTTTGGGGGTCAAATTAGAAATTTTTATTTTTAATTAACGGAGGTTAACGGTCCAGTGACCAAAACAGAAACGATTTCGAACGTAAGTGGCCAAAATAATCTTTTTTGAATTTGGGTGACCATAATAAAACAAACCCAAAACAAAAGTGACCATCAGTGAAGATTACCCTATACTCTTTAATTGCCAATATAGCTTCGTCCTTTGCCTTAAATTCCAGCCCCTCAGCCAAGTCGCCATTCTGACTAGAACTTATTTGGGGCATATCTGGAAATTGTGGCGCCCTCATCTCATCAAAATCCACTGAGTGCATATGAGCAGGAGCTTCGTATAATGTAATGTCGCCCCCGGTCGGAACAAATTCTCCAACACCGAAGTCAGGGGCTTGACCATCGTTATTCGGGAACAAATCAGGATCCCCAATATCTTCATCTTCGCTGGAATCTTCTAATGATTCTCCCCACCGGCCACGTCCAAGTGCAATATTAGCATCAACATCAACAGTCGGTCCGTACGATGGATCATATGTTGACGACCCACCTTCATGAAATCCACTAGATGTCCCAGTTGCCAACATTGCAACAAAACTGCCTCCGGACATATCAATTTCGTTACCGACACTCATTTGACTAGATTCCCCGGTTGCATTTCTAGAGGGGCCGGGAATATCAAGCATCGTGGCAAACATCTCGACATTTCGAATTCCCATTGACTCATGCTCTGCGATCATAACTTCCACATCTTCATTATCTTCGAGAGCAATCGCGGAATATATGACTGGATTCGAACATGTCATCCACCGGTACTGCAAACTATGAATCGGAGCTCCAATTTTTTCTGATATCTCCTCTTTCAATACTCGAAGTGTGATTTCTTTGTTAACTCTCATCTTCGTAGGCCTCTCCGAATGAAATACGACACCAACATCAGATTTTACCATTTGTCTGTTGTAATGGGCAGTCACAAAACAACTGTTGTTGCTCATTTTCTCTGCATATTCGAAAAAATATTTTACAATTAATTTTCAAATAACATAAAAAATATACAGATAAAAAAATATTTCAAAACAACTTACATTTTTTTCTTCCAACTTTCTTCTTCTTCTTCTTCTTCTTCTTCTTCTTCTTCTTCTTCTTCTTCTTCTTCTTCTTCTCTCTCTTTACTCAAATATAACTTAAACGGTTTTCTATCAAACTACATTCTTCAACACTAAATGAACCTATTTAAAATAAAATCCAACTTGAATATTTCCCTATAATACCCCTACACGAAATTTAATATTCACTAACAGATTTACAATAAAAAAAACTACACTACCCCTACATAATTTAAAATTATTTAACAATTAATTTTTTTACTAACATACACCTGCACCTACACCACTATTATTTCACATCAGTGAAACCTACACCTGCACCTATATCGCATCACTGAAACCCTACACCTGCACCTACATCACTATTATTTCACATCACTAAAACCTACATCTCCACCTACACCTACACCTATATCACATCACTGAAACCCTACACCTGCACCTACACCACTATTATTTCACATCACTGAAACCTACATCTGCACCTACACCTGCACCTATATCACATCACTGAAACCCTACACCTGCACCTACACCACTATTATTTCACATCACTGAAACCCTACACCTGCACCTACACCACTATTATTTCACATCACTGAAACCCTACACCTGTACCTACACCACTATTATTTCACATCACCGAAACCCTACACCTGCACCTATATCAATTAAAAATATTTTAAATCATATTAAAAAATATTAATTAAAATAATTATTCGAATATTTTTTCTATCTGAAAAGATTGATCACTGGATTAAAAATTAAGTTATATTTTAGTACATAATTAGTGTAAAATATTTTTTTAGATATAAATAAAAATTATGATACCATATTTATAATATTTAATATTCAAATAATAATTACTTATTATTTTATATTCGATCCAAAATTAAAATAAAAAAATATCACCTCTTATTCATCCAATCAAACCCCCAAATCCAGTCAACCCATTCACCTACACCTACACCTCCCATTCACCCAATTAAAAAAATCAGATTCAAACTTAAAAGCATGCACACCCAATTAAAAAAATCAGATTCGATTTATAATCACCTATATTAATTTACACTTGGATATTTCATTATTTTTTTAATCACCTATATTCGATTTATAAACAAATTAATTTTAGTCACCTCCCAATCAACCAATAAAAAAACACAAATAAAAAAAACAATTAAAGCTGCCCTGCGACCCAATCAACCAATAAAAAGTAAAAAAAAAAAATTTAAAGCTGCCACCCCACCACACCCGTGAGCCTGCCACCCGCACCATTATTCGGTGCACTGTTTGCAATCGGGGGATGGGCAGTTCGATTTTGAACAGTGCCCGAGTCTCCCATCTTGCGCCACGTGGCAGCGTGGTCTCTTCAAAAGTGGGGGGAAAGCAGTCCGATTTTGAACAGTGTTCCAGCTTGAAAAACACTGTTCAAAAATGATGAGCAACACTAACGATGAGCATCGATAAGTACCATTAATTTAGTTTATAAAGATTAAAACTTTAAAGGACTCACCCTATAATTATAAATTATTTAAAAATTAAAAAGTAAATTAATTAAAATATATTATTTTATTTTAATTTTTTTCAAACATAGATCAAAATACTTATCATGCCTTTAAATTATAAAACTCTAACCTTTACTCATTTTAAATTCAAGCCGACGCCGGTTCCCTACCGCCTCCGCCCCTGCACATTTGAAATTACAAAACCAGAAAGGAATGGGTGTTGACAACATTTGAAATGGTCGATCAGCGTTATCAACGCCCGTAGCCGATGTGCTTTGTAATTTCAAATGGGCAGCGACGACTGCTTGAATTTCAAATGGCAAAAATTAGGGTTTTGTAATTTAGAAGTATGGTAGGTATTTTGATCTATGTTTAAAAGAAAATTAAAAATAAAATAATATATTTTAATTAATTTAACTTTTGATTTTTAAATAATTTATAATTATAGGGTGAGTCCTTTAGATTTTTAATCTTTATAACTTAAACTAACAATGCTCATTGGTGCTCACCTGAAGTTGATAAATTAGATTTTTTTCTGAAAATTAAATTAGAATATACAAAAATAAATTTATAATTTAGGTATAGTGGGGCCATGCAAAAAATATTGAACAAACTAAAACGAACATAAAATCTGAAGAAGAAAAAATAATTCGAAAATTTGATCAACCAAACCGAAAAATTCGGTTTCAGTGGAGATTGTTTTTTTACCCAACAAGTGATTTAAGCAGAAAAGCGGATGATCTTAATCCTAAAAAACTCGAGTTCAATCGCTTTGTCTACAAGGTGTGTGCATTGTGAAAGAGTTAAGAATATGTATGAACAGATAATACTTTGTAATCACTTTTAGAGTATCTAAAAAAAGAAAAATTTGTTTTGATTCACAGTTTTGAACAAAACCGTGTAACTGATTCGACCGCTTATCTACAATTTTTACAAATTTTATGCACTAAAATATCATGTAGTCCAATAATTTTGATATCCTCAAATTTTATGAAAACCTTTTTATCCCAAGTTTAATTACTAAATTTATCATAACTAAATCATTAGTAATTTTATCATATTATTAAATTTAATATTTTAAATAAGAGAAGTAAAGAAATCATTACTTAAAACAAACGGAAATGAATATTTCGATTAATCGATCAATTATTTAACTTAATTAATGTGAATTAAAATTAAAAATTAAACGATTCTAAATTTATTAATTAACTAAAATAATTTATTAACAATCAATTGAATCCGATTTTACACCCCTTAGTGTATAGTACATGATATAATGGTAGATTTTGACGAAATAAAAATGTGCCTTGTACCTCACTTGACCACATTAAAAACGTGGGGTCTTGGTCATGCTTGACGGCGAAATCCATTTGTTCTCTACGTTCAATATTTTATTGTTTTAGTTTTAAATATAATATCCATGCATAAATTCTCGATTCACTTATAAAGTCCACTTTTCTTTATGGAAAATCGTATCTGGCTCATCATTATTTGCTTTTTTTAAGAAAAAATCAAATTATATTACTTAATCATTAATAGCATCTTGCAATATATCTGTCAAAATAAACTCGGAATGATCTAACTCAAAATTAACATGTGTGTCATTTTCTAAAGCTCACAGTGCTAACCTATGGACGACTGATGAGTGGCTAGATTGATTATAGTTTTAGTTCTAATTTTGATTAAATGGGTGACTTTAGATGCTGAAATGTGGGTTGTTATGTGTTTTTTCGTGCATGAATTATGTGGCTAGAAATCAGACTGGAAAAGGCCAAAATCTGTAAAAGTTCTGGATTCATGGGCATGAATGCTGACTGGACGCCACGTCAACACCTTCTAGAAGCTGACGTCAGCAGCGGTGATAACCTATCAGCTGCGTATCAGATAGCCTATCAAGCGTAATTTAAATTTCAAACTTTGATATTATCTTATGTATTTATTTTGAATTATTTTGGGATTTATCTTTTTTAGGGTTTTAGGTTTGTTTAGATACTATAAATACCCCACTTTGGGGTGAGTTAGACATCATTTGCTCATTGTTTTCTTCTACCTTTGAGTTGAATACATTTCTCTTCCTCTATTTTCTTTTTTATTCCCTTCGTGAAAAAAACTAAGTATGGTTTCATTACAAACTATGCTTAGCTAAATCACCATAGCCAAGAGCAACGCCAAAACCCAACTTACCTCGTGACATTAGAAACGTTCTTCAAACCTTCAACATCTTTCTTGGTTCTCAGAAAAATAGGTTAGGCAATCGGCTTAACCTTTAAGCATCGCGTTTGCTTCATCCTGGAAAGTGCACGTCGTGGTGAAGTCATCTTGATCTATCGTTGGGGACAAGAAAAGGCTTGTAGCTGATTCAATTTCGTAAACAAACTTAGTGGCGGTCCACTAAGGGGAATTAAGATCGGAATCGATTCTTGTTAAGACAATTGTCCGAGCATGAGCTTCAACAGCACCAAGCGCGGCATTTGGTTAGCATCGATTGCCGTGGCTAATCAACTTAACACTTAGTTTCAAGGATTGCCCTGAGAACTGAGTTTACCTTAGAGAAGCAAGTTACAAGGGTTGGGCCTTGTAGACTGTAACCGGCAAGAGATTGAAGTAAAATCACTTCAGTGATCGAGAGAAGTTATGGCAAAGCAGAGCTTGAGTCTAACTTAATTCATAATTATCTTCAATCATTTCTTGCTTTACTTATTTATTTTAGTCATTCGATTTAATTCTTACAAACCCCCCTTTTGGTTACTTGCAGATTTCCTAGTTAAAGGTCAAAAATGATCAATATTGGAAACTACCTAGTCCCAGTGGATCGACTCTTACTCTCTCTCTATACTATTTATTTTAATCATTTCTTTGAGTTTAAGGAAATTATTTTGACACTATACAACGCATGTCAAACTTGGCGCTGTTGCCGGGTACTACGGCAAAAGTTACTAATATCGTTTTATTTGATTTATGACCAGGAGTAATCCGGGGAACAAGTTGAACTCATCCCGGAGATCGAAGCACTAGCCCGAAGACTGCACGCACAAACACTTCGGGAAAAGAAACAAAGACTACGTCAACAACGCCTAGAACGAGATCTAGAGATAACGTCTGAAGTATGATCGAACTTTGAATACACCAACGAAAATCATTATTCGATGGGAGATCAAGAAGATCAGACGATTCGACAACTCAATGCGGCACCCGATGGCCAGCAGCCAATATGTATAACCTTCCCAAATGGCGAAACACCATTCGTGCTAAAACGAGTTTGATTCACCTTTACCTACTTTCCACGTCATGCCGAACGAAAATCCGCATAAAAGTTTGAAGGAATTTCACATGGTTTGTCTAAGCACAAAACCTCATGGAGTATCCGATGACCAAATTAAACTTAGAGCTTTTCCATTTTCTTTAGCAGATATCGCAAAGGATTGGTTATTTGATTTACCTCCCAACTCTGTTACAACTTGGATTGATATGGCTAAACTCTTTCTTGACAAATTCTTCCCTACGGCAAAAGCGAGCGAAATAAGGCGCAGTATCTTGAGCATTCAACAAAAGGAAACTGAATCTTTATATAAATACTGAGAGCGTTTTTAAAAAGTTGTGCGCAAATTGTCCACAACATGGATTGTCAGAACAAACCCTCCTCTAGTATTTTTATGAAGGATTGACGCCCATGGATATGAAAGTAGTAGATGCAACAAGCGGCGGGGCTCTAGTCAATATGACTCCAACAGCGGCAAAAACGTTAATATCAAACATGGCCGCCAACTCGCAAAGGTTTAATCCATCTAGTGAACCATCTCGAAGGGTTCGCGAGGTAAGTACAATTTCCTTGGAAAATAAGATTGATAAATTAGTTGAAATAGTGCAATCTCTTGTTTCAGATAAAAAAAGAACAACTAAACTTTTTGGAATTGTACTAGTCCAAAACATCCGATAGACTATTGTCCGATGATTCAGGAAGATGATATCGCCCAAGCCAATGTCATAGAAAATGCATATAATCAGGGATGGAGAAACCAGTCAAACTTTGGTTACACGCAAAACCAGAGGCCAAATCAAGCTTATCAACCAACTGCACCACAATTATATCAACCACAGAAGTCTTCGTTGGAGTCAATTATTCAAAGGTTAGCGCTAGCCCAAGAAAAATTTCAACTAAGGACCGAAGCTCACTTTGAAGCAATTGACAAACAGATAAGTCAATTGACGTTAGCGGTAAGTCGCTTAGAATCCAAATAGAATTATCTTCTCAAACGGAGCCCAATCCAAGAGAGAATGTGAATGCCATCACTCTACGAAGCGGTACCATCGTCGAACCAAAAGCCACGGAGGAATGCGTTCAAAAAAAGATAAAGAAAAGACAACATCGCCCGTTGAAAAAGATACACCGAACCCGACCCCTAAACCACCCCCTATGTCATGCCACCTCCCTTCCCATCGAGATTAATGAAGAAAGTTAAAGAAGCCGAAGAAAAATAGATCCTAGATGTGTTTCAGAAAGTGGAAATCAATATCCCACTCCTTGACGTAATCCGAAAAATCTCGAGGTATGCTAAATTTTTGAAAGATTTATGTACTAACAAACGTCGTCTTATAGGAGTTGAAAAAGTTAATCTAGGAGAACACGTATCGGCAGTTTTTCAGTGAAGGTTACCGCCAAAATTAAAGGACCAAGGTATGTTCACCATTCCCTGCAAAATCGGTAAAGTGGGTATTAAACGAGCAATGTGTGACTTAGGGGTCTCTATTAATGTTATGCCTCTTTCATTTTGTAACTCATTTTCTGCTGAGCCTTTGAAGGATACAAAAGTAACCATACAGCTGGCGGACATATTCATAATTTACCCGGAAGGATTGCTAGAGAATGTCCTAGTAAAGGTAAACGATTTAATCTTTCCGGCAGATTTCTATATCATAAACATAGAAAACGATCGGACTAATAATTCTTCGGAAATCCTCCTTGTTTGTCCATTTTTAAGTACTGCAAATACGAAAATCAATGTGAGAAGCGGTATCCTTACAATGGAGTTCGATGGCGAGGTGGTAAAATTTGATGTTTACAAAGCGATGCGACATCCTGATAATGTTGCTAGTATAAATTTTATAGATGTTATTGAGCTCGCCATTGAAGAATTTATAGAATCTAAATCTATTGATGATTCGTGCAGGGATTTGAAGGATCACGGTAAAGGAATTAAGGAGTTGAAAAATGTTTCTTCTGTTCATTCTGATTTACGCCTAACTCCATCGAAATCTAAAATGTTTTCTTTAATTTTGCAGGGATTGAATTTGGAGTTAAAATTACCTCCAGATAAATTGAAGAGTGAAAGAGAAATTTTTCCAGTAAAATACTCCATAATCACAAAATTTCTCGTAGGGAAATACTCAGTTGGATAAAGCGCAAGAACTGGAAGAAGTATTTGTCGCAATGCCTGTAGTCTGAACCAGGTCGTCGAGCTTAACGACGTTAAATAAAACGCTAAATGGGAGGCAACCCATTTTATTTATTTTTATTTCTTTTCATTTTAATTTTATTTTCATACTTATTTTCTATACTTATATTTCTTTTTTTTTTTTCAGATAATCGGGTAGATGGTAGAAGCATATTCGAATACATTGGTTCGGGATAACAAATTCCCATATATATCACTTTCCTACCTATTCGGTCAACCTAACCCTCCAAATCTCTCCACTTCAAAATTCAAACAAACCCCATCCATATGTAACCTCACCTCCCTCTCAAGTCTAATCCTAAATCCCATGAAACACTCTCCCTACCCCTGTCAGCTGACTTTTAACCCCAATAAACTCCTCCTGTTTTTATTATTAAAAAATCACCCCCACATATTTTATTTTCTCTCTTCCAACCGCCTCTCCTCTCATACTCATCTTCAACCTTCACCCCTTGCCAACCTTCACCCGAACCACCATGTCGCGTACAAGGGAACAGGTCCGCCAGCTTCCCCAACAGCCACCACTGGTCATTGGCGGACGGCGTCGCTTTGCACCTCCACAGTTCATGGCAATCAACAATGACTTCGAGCCGCACCAGCCATCACCCAACCCCATCGTTGCGGTGCGTCTCCACTGAAACAACCGATCGACGCGTCCGCCCCCACCATCACGACCACCACAAGAAGAACACCTACAGCAAAATGTTGATGAGCGGCTACATTCCATTGAAACTGACCTTGCCGAGATCCTCTCCTACCTTCGCCCGGGATCGTCTCGCGGACAGCGTGGGCGTGGTCATGGTCGCACCTGATTCGAGGAGTTTCCTCCTCCTCTCTCTTTAATTTTTCATTGTATAATAGGGCATTACACTTAAGTGAGAGGGTGGATATTCTTGTCGAATTTCTTTATTACTTGTCCATTAGTTGCCTTATAATTTTTGCTCGCTCTTGCTCTTTATATTCACCTTGTCCTTTGGTTGCCATATGATTTTTGTAATCTTAACTTGTTAGGAAGTTTTAGGATTGCATGATGGATTATAACTTGAATAGCGTTTTTATTATCCTTTTAACATTCCACGACTAGTTAGTTAAAATCTGAAAGATATTCTTTTGCTCTTTGTCCCTTAAGCGTGCCAAGCTAATCTTAGCATTTTAGATCTTGTGTTTGATATCTGTCACAATTATATGCATGAATTTGATAGTAAAATAAATAAATAAAGCTAGAGGTGCCTATCACTGGCTCTAGCAAGCTAAGGAATACAAAGCTAGAAGTGCCTACCACTGGTTCTAGTAAAGAAAATGTTTATGCATCTTGTTCATCTTGTAGTTGAGATTGCATTTCATCATAAGTCCATTTAATGCTCTGATAAGTTTTGCTACGCTTGATGCACTTTGAGTAGCTTGAATAATTCCTTGTATGGGTTCTTAATTTAATTAGTTGTAGGAATGTTTTTGTTTATTATTTTATGTTATTTCTGCTATAATCCATGTGCACCTTTAGTTTCTTTCGAGTTGAGATAACTAACTCATATTGTAGGCAAGGGAACTTTGTGAATTTAAGAGTGAGAGCTTGATCTTAATCTTCGATACTTAAGGGCAAGCATCGGATAAGTGAGGGGGAATTTGATGAGTGGCTATATTGGTTATGGTTTTAGTTCTAATTTTGATTAAATGGATGACTTTAGATGCTGAAATGCGGGTTGTTCTGTGCTTTTTCGTGTAGGAACTATGTGGCTGGAAATCAGATTGGAAAAGACCGAAATCTGCAAAAGTTCTGGATTCGTGGTTGGATTCATGGGCATGAACTAGGGCATGAATGCTGACTGGACGCCACGTCAGCACCTTCTAGAAGATGACGTCAGTAGCGGTGATAACCTATCAACCGCGTATCAGATAGCCTATCAAGCGAAATTTAAATTTCAAACTTTGATATTATCTTATGTATTTATTTTGAATTATTTTGGGATTTATCTTTTTAGGGTTTTAGGTTTTTTTAGATACTATAAATACCCCACTTTGGGAGTGAGTTAGACATCACTTGCTCATTGTTTTCTTCTACCTTTGAGTTGAATACATTTCTCTTCCTCCATTTTTTTTATTCCCTTCATGAAAAAAATCTAAGTATGGTTTCATTAAAAACTATGCTTAGCTAAATCACCATAGCCAAGAGCAACACCAAAACCCAACTTACCTCGTGAGATTAGAAACGTTCTTCAAACCTTCAACATCTTTCTTGATTCTCAGAAAAATAGGTTAGGCAATCGGCTTAACCTTTAAGCATCGCGTTTGCTTCATCCCGTAAAGTGCACGTCGTGGTGAAGTCATCTTGATCTACCGTTGGGGACAAGAAAAGACTTGTAGCTGATTTAATTTCGTAAGAACAAACTTAGTGGCGGTCCACTAAGGGGAATTAAGATCAGACTCGATTCTTGTTCAGACAACTGTCCGAGCACGGGCTTCTCCAGCACTAAGCGTAGCATTTTGTTAGCATCGATTGCCGTGGCTAATCAACTTAACACTTAGTTTCAAGGATTGCCTTGGGAACTGAGTTTACCTTAGAGAAGCAAGTTACAAGGGTTGGGCCTTGTAGACTGTAACCGACAAGAGATTGAAGTAAAATCATTTCAGTGATCGAGAGAAGTTGTGGCAAAGCGGAGCTTGAGGCTAACTTAATTCATAATTATCTTCAATTATTTCTTGCTTTACTTATTTATTTTAGTCATTCGATTTAATTCTTACAAACCCCCTTTTTTGTTACTTGCAGATTTCCTAGTTAAATGTCAAAAGCGATCAATATTCGAAACTACCTAGTCCAGTGGATCGACCCTTACTCTCTCTCTATACTATTTATTTTAATTATTTCTTTGAGTTTAAGGAAATTATTTTGACACTATACGACGTGTGTCAGCGACCTTATTTGTTTCTTTACTAACGTAAACAACTTTAAAACAAGGAATTAAACTTAGTTGTTGTCTAATATAACCTAAATAAACTGAAACTAAAGATAAATCAATTCCTGAGCTTGTTAGCTTATGGCCAATTCCAATGGCATCACCTTCTACGACCACATGCTGCCATCCTTTTGTTATGGCAAGCTTGACACCTTCCTGGAATGCAATGGCTTCAGTAGTTGCTACCATGTGACTTCCATCTACCTTGAACGCTCTTTCTGTTAGGACAAATCCATCATCATCTCAAGCAACAATCCCCCACGGTTTTTTGCCCAATCGCAGGTACAAAAGCTCCATCTAAAATTATTTTTATTGTCTCTATGGCCGGTCTTACCCATCGTGGAGGCTGCCTAATGACAGGAGTACGATATTCTCTGGCATGTGCGCGATAGAACTCAAATTGGAGCAATGAAGCATAGTCCACAACTATTTGTGCATCTTGGAGCTCATTCTCTTGTACCTTCTTATTTCTTCTAGTCCATATACTCCATAATAATGCCATTAGACCCGTAAATCCTTCATTAGGTAAAGCTTTTGCAGCAGCCTTTATCCAGTCTCGTGTATTCTGCTCTTGATTGTTACACACGGTACTAGGTACTGGAACCAATTGCAACACATCTTTTGTTTTTGGACAGTCTCTTAGAGCATGCACCATCGTTTCCATCTCTTGAATACATAATGAACATCGTCCATCTTCTAGTCCAGCTCTAAACAATCTGCTCCCTGTGAGAAGTCCCTCGCGGCAAAGTTTCCATGCAAAAACCTTGATCTTAGGCAGTTTTTGCATCTTTTGTATCTTCCTCCAGATCCTATCTATCTATCTATCTTAGTTTTTTTCCTTCTCTTTATAATCCAATTATACCATGATTTGGTACTATATGTTCATGTAGAATGCCCTTCCCAAATTAGAGTTTCTTCCTTTGTAGGTGTTATGGAACATCAAAGGATTTCCTGAGCATCAATTGCCGAGAATTCTCGATTGACCAGGTCCACATTCCATCTTGGTTCATCACGAACCATATACTCCCCACATTGTCTTGGGTTGTCACCATGTTCCTGTACATAATCTAAAAGGTGCACTCTCTCACAGCCTCCCCATAGCGTCTTATGTATATCAATACTACTATTAATCCCAACTCTTTAGAAGAATCCAGGTGCAATTTCTTTCATCGCTTTATGGATACTTTTCCATTCATATGATGCTTTATTCTCTCTTCTAGCTTCAAGGACTTGTCCATGTGGGAAATACTTTGCTTAAATTATTTTAAAAACTAAGGATTCCTTATTTTGTATCAGCCTTAATGCTTGTTTGCCCTGTAGTGCCACATTAAAGCTTTTCAAATCTCTAAACCCGAGTCCTCCTAATTCTTTAGGTTGGCAGATTGTCTCTCATGAAACCAATGGCCATCCCTTTGTATTTTGCTTTCCTATTCACCAATATGTCCTCATTGCCTTTACCATGTCATCGATTAAGCCATCATGTAACATGAAGCAAGACATGATATATGTGGGCATTGACTGGGTCACTACTTTAAAAAATACATCCCTTCCTCCATAAGATTACAATTGTTTTGTCCATCCCAATATTCTTTTCATGAACTTGTCTCTTAGGAAGCCAAAAGCTGTCATTTTGTTTTTGCCTAACACCGAAGGCATTCCGAGATATATTCCAAGATCCAACACTTCTTGTACCTCAAGTATTGCTAAAAGAAGGTCCTTGTTTTCTCATCTTGTGTTTGGACCAAAATAAACATTAGATTTCTCAAAATTCACCTTATAACCCTGAGGCTGCCACATATCTTGCTAGGATCTCCTTCAATCTTCTTGTTTCTTCTTGATTATTCTTGATAAATATCAGTGTATCATCAACATAGAACAAATGATTTACCCATGGTTCATTTTTGCTTGCTCATAAGCCTTTTAGTGCACCATTGTACATGTCCTTCAATAGCATAGCAGATAATCCTTGAGGTACACATTAGGAATAGATAGGGTGACAAAGGTCACCTTGTCTTAAACCTCTCTCCGGTTTTGTGCATCTCGAAAGTTCTCCATTGATTCGAATTTTGTATGAGACTGTTGTAACACAGTTCATTACTAAATTTACCAAGGAGGTAATGTTACCTCTCCAAAAATATTGTTTTTAATGCCAATTTTACAACACTCTCGCTTGATTTTAGGTACATTTAGTTGCATTAAGTTGCTAGAATCATGCATTTGCATAAGGAGTTTAGTTTTCTGTCTATGTCAGGGTGAAGGGTTGTTTTTTTGGTTATTTTTCAGGTTTGGCATAGGATTTGGCGCGGGAAAGCAACACAGTTAGGACTGCCAAGAAGAATGCCAAGTGTTGTTGGCGCAGAAGAACCAAATGGTGCCAAGCACTTGTTGGCAGAGAAGTGCACTTGATGCAATGCCAAGAGATTGTTGAACCCCGAAAAAATAGGAAAGGATTCGGCTCCTAAAAGATCACGAATGGATCAACTTCCGAAAAAATAGCGGATAAGGTGGTGTCAAGTGATGTTGGCAAAGTTGTGCCAAGCTTGGAAGCCAAGGCGACATCGACATGATGACGTCAGCCCTAACCTGATAAGCTATCACACCGAACTGATAAGATATCAAAATGATCGGATAGAGCACTATCTTTTATCCCTTGATCATTTCAAAAGAAAATGCAAAGGCTTATCTCATCCTTACCCATACACACCTATATAAAGAACAACCGATCAAGCAATTGGAGAGCGAAGGAAAGATGAGAGTGATCGGGTGAAGACCTAGAGTGATCAGAGTGAGGCACTGGAGTGATCGGCGAGTGACGGCCGACTGCACCGAGGAAGGGTGATTTAACCTCTTGGTCGAGAGCCTGACGTGAAGGGCTACATCGAGAGACCCCTCGGCCCATTCCCTTGGCTTAAGTTGTTTTTCTTTACTTTATTTTAAGATGATGTATTTGAAAACGGTTATGGTTTTGATGGTTAAATCCTTCACCATGAACTAATTTCATAGTTGGTGGGGGATGTTTGGTTTAAACGTTGCTTTTATTCCTTAGTTCTTTGAATACAATTTTATTTCGGCAAAGTTTTTCTATCTGATGTGCTTTACTGTTTTGAACTGTAACGCCAAGCAAGAGCTAGCAATACTATTTTTCTAAATACTCTGCCAAGAGAGGGCAGGCATAGTTGGCCCATTGCTCTTCAATATCTTAACATACTTGGGAGGCAACGATTAGTTGCTGGATACTTGGGGGAGAAGCTTCGAGAGAAGTCGTTCAAGTAGATGAACTTACTTCGGAAGTGATATCTACGCCCTCAGAGTATAGATTGGTTTTAATCAAATTGGTTTAAGAAAAGCAAGCGCTATAGAGATATAGGAGTTTTTACTTGGCCAATTTAGGGTAATGACCATTGAGAGAGGCTTTGCTAATGTTGAATCTGCTCGGAAAACAATGCCAAGACAGTTTTGCCAACAAGGGCTGGCATGAGCCACGATGACTCCAGGAATTCCCTGCCAACATTTTTCATTCATTAAAGACACCTTCCTTGCCAACATTTTACTTCATTTTTCTTTTCTTTTCTTTTCTTTAGTTTCAAAACAACCTTCAAAACAAACACCTTTTCTTTCAAAGCAAGTAACAATTAAGCAATCGAATTCAAGTCAATCTCTGTGGGATCGATAACTTAGCTTATCAAGATGTATTACTTGCAGACCGTGTATACTTGCATGCAAAAGACTCTTGGCACTGTTTTATACTTGCCAAATACATATAGTTTGCCTCTTTTGCCAGCATCCGTTTTACAGAACTCCCAAGAGAGTATACATGTACTAAAACCAAGCTTTAACATCACCTTTCTTAAGAAATCCCATTCAACCCTATCATATGTCTTCTCCATGACCAACTTTAATGCAGACCCACTACTTGGTCTATATTTTGAGCTTTTAAGTGAATGAAAAATCTCGTGGGCAATCAATATATTATCAAATATCAACAACAAAGGCACACTAATTTTCACTTATGCATAAAGGAAGAGCCTTCTTCAATCTGTTCACCAATGCCTTTGACACAATCTTGTAAAGCACCGAACAAAGGCTTATAGGCCTGAAATTTTACATTGTTATTGGACTGGATATCTTAAGAATTAACACAATTACAGTAACATTCACAAATTCTAACCTAATACTTGAATTTAGAAAACCTAAACATAAAGAATATAATCATTATTTGTTTATGCACACCATGTAAATGACATTAATAATATTAATTTGCTTATATTCAAATTTCCACAAATGACTGCAATTATGTTAAGAGAGTAAAAAAGGCTAATTGAAATGCTTCTCATTCTCATTAATTAAATAAAATGAGTACATCATCTATTTATACTATTCACATTATTAGCTAACTAATTAACTGCACAATAACAAACTAAATGTATACAACTAACTAGCTAACTAATAGTTACAACATAAAAATGCTATTGCTAATACTCCCCCTCAAGTTGGCAGTTTGAAGACATTTTTAAACCCCATTTTGGTAACCAAGTTGCTGAACACCCAAGGCCTTGGTCATTATGTCCACAAGTTGTTCTCCATATCGTACATGTTCAGTCTGGATCAGTCCTTCTTGAATAAAAAACACTATTTAAATGTTTACAAGGAGAGACGTGTTGACGTGGAAAATAAAAATTGCCAAGTCAGCAATTCCATTAGATTTTTAACGGTGGGGACCAAAACAGGAAAGGTATCTAACGGGAAGGGTGATTTTGACGAAAAAATTAGTTGGATGATCAAAACAAAAAAACGATGATAGTTTGGTGACCAGTGTAGTTTTCCCTTTTTTATTATATTTTTACCTATATAATGCATTGAGTTTGTCTCCTTCTCCTTTTACATCTTTTGGTAATACTTGTTTTCCTTTTTTTTTCAATTATTTTCTATTTTGTTGCTTATCACTTTAGTAATGGAGTCGGCTCTTCACCTAATCCATTAACTAATCGACACCCCCACAATTAAAAGCTGACATGTTAATTTGATATTATATAGATAACAACCATACCTTAAAAATATCCTAAAATGTTGGTAGAGTATAATTCAATTGATATTGTTGTTGGTACAATATACAAGAGGATATAAGATCAAGCATGCTTAAGCGTTTAATATTTTATAATTTATGAGTTTGATAGAGGTGTGGATAATATAGACCCTATTTGTTTAAAAAAGTACCACAAAGTAATAGCTTAATTTAGAATATGGGGAGTTTGGTTGTTAAAGATAATAGTTGATAAGTTCGGTACACAACCTATTTCAATGAGTAGACGCAACTGATATTACAAGGAGAAATTTGTTGGGTTCAACAATCTATGTCTATGTTGAAGAAAATACAAATAACCAATTTACTAATATTTACTAATTAGTTGTAAAAAGTTGTTTCAAATCTAACCAGCTTTTAGGAGGCAAAAGTTGTTAGACCTCCAACGTTCAAGAGAAATGCTTTTAGCTTTTGTGTATATAAAACACACCTGAAATCAATAAGAAATCAAGCTTTCACCTCTATTCACTGATATTTCTTCATTATTTTCTCACAGTCTACAGATCTTATTTAGAGAGTGAATCCATTATACGAACTTCAGCGGTATAATCTTTGTTAACTAGAAGTACACCTGTTAACTGGTAGAATAAACGTCTTAAGATGATGGTAGGACGGTAGTTCTGGTGATAGTTGAAGATGGTTCCAATGTGCTCTGGTATAATTTTTACGAAACCACAAACTCACGTGCCCGCAAAAAAAATTCAAAACAACCACTTTCGTAGAGAAACCCTTGCCGTTCTAAGAACATACTTCAAAGATCAAGTTTGCGAAGGTCACTTTGTAACCTACTCTCACCTGGGGGCAAGTATTACCACCAGCGAATCGTCACCATGTGAACCTCTATTAAACAAGCCTTTAGACCTGTGAATGATCACCAACGACCATGTGTCAGTCACCTACGACCTCCCGCAAACTATATATTATCAACGACCATGTGTTGGTCACCTATGACCTCCCGCGAGTATAACTTGCGAACGACCACGTGTTAGCACACGTGCTCTCATCTGACGACAAACCAGTCTAGGTCATCACTTTTTAGGATATCCCATCAACATATCTTTATTGACATCTGTCCAGTCATTATAAATAGCCACGTAACACAGACTAAAGACACGCTAATGTTCCTTGACATTGTTAATTTGATAACAGACGTACCTTAAAAATATCCTAAAATGTTGATTGAGTATAATTTGATTGACATTGTTGTTGGTACAATAAACAAAAGTATGTGAGATCAAACATACTTAAGCTTTTAATATTCTCCAATTTATAAATGAAGAGAAGTTTAGATAATATAGACATTCTTTGTTTAAAAAATATCCCAAAGTAATAGCTTAATTTAGAATATAGGAAGCCTGATTGTTAAAGATAATAATCCTCACAAAAAGCAGAAAGAAAAGTCTCTTAAGTAGACAAGATAGTGATCACAAAATACTTGCTCAATTCGACACCATATGAGGAACCAACTCTTTCTTTATATAGGTGTGTCAATTACTTCATAATCCTCCAGATCATGGCATAAATTCCGTGATAAACATTAATAAACAAAAATATATTACACGTTTTTTTTAATATTCTAGTGTGGTTACTTGTAGTTTCTATTTTTTTTTTGTTCGACAAAAAGAAATTTTATTTATTAAAATACCAGTAAAAGTGACTACAAAGTTTATAAGGATCATTCCCCTAAACTAAGTTGAATGTCTCATTAAAAATCGCCTTAAACTTAAAGGGAGGAAAAGAGTACACTCAACCCGGTAATACACGAGATAATGCGACAGTTCTCAGCCTTCAAAATAACAAAGACCAGTGTACAAAATAAGCCAATGACACCGCACAAGTAAGAATGGACCTCAAAATTAGCAGACAAACACTATTATCAAAAACAAACGGACTAAAAGTAACCCAAAATATAAAGTGTAATACCCAAAAAAGAGAAAGGCACTGCACACCATCTAAAGAAAGAACTCTTTCAAAGTTGTGCTATGACTAAGGCAATGGCTGATCAAACATCTACCCAACTGAACCACCCCAGATTTACAACCACCTACGCCAAGATCTCTGTGATTATCGAAACCAATTAATTCCATCTCCAAAACAACAAAAATTTTCCTAACCAAAACAACCTCGATGAACCTTGCAATTAGTACAACCAAAACTGCCCCAACACCTTCTACTGGTCCCGAAAAAAACACTCAAGCTTCGCTGCTCTGTTACAACATTGATCAAAGCTTCTTACTTCCCAACGACAGAAAAAACTTGAAAACTACTAACTCGATCGAACAAGCATTGAAACCAACCTTTATCGAAGCATGCACCAATTAACCATACCGACCACCAAAGCAGTAACATTAGACAACTAATATAGCGAGACCAAATGCAAACATCCCAGGGCGAGAAAAAAAGAAACATAGAACAAAGACCCAAGACAGTCATTTCATCATTACACTAAAGAGATGTTTCGACTTACCAAGCTTCATTTTCACCATCTCTTTAATAACGTCGTTTTCGTTAGCCAATAATCCTAACCTCAATTTTCTTTCCCAACTCTAAAGTCGCCTTTGCCTCTTTCAACAAGACCTATTTATGATTTATAATATTAGTGTCGATAAAGATTTGTGAGCCACATTTTTTTATAATGCGCACACACATCTATTACTTAATTTTAACTCTTTGGTAAGGCACACAAAATGTAGAGCGTAGACAAACTGCTCAAATTCGAATTTCTAAAGAATAATAAATTTTTTTTTATTAAAACTACTTAATGGGTTCACATACCTTACAAGTTGAAAATAAGCAACACAAATAGTGTACATGAAAAATCTGTTTAGGCCCAGATGCAAACATCAGACAAACAAAGTTCTAACATAAGTTTTGTCTTAACTTTTTAATAGTAGTAAGTTAGTTCGGAGAAAGGATCGCAAGAGTAAGGATGGCAATAGATTAGACTTGGATCGGACTTTATAAAATTTAAGTCTAATTTAATTAATAATCAGAGCTAAAAAAAATTTAAGTTCAAATTCAAGTCCAATTACATAAATTCAAGTTCGATCTAATAAAATATCTAAAATTCAAATCTGAAAGTCCGAATCTAATTATTTTTTTTCCTTGTTTAAAGTAACAACTCAAACAAATATCTTTAATAAAAAATAATTTTCATCAAACAAATATATTTAAACTAATAGCACAAACAAATCTCAACAAATATTATAATCCAATATAAAACAAATTAAACTAGTTTCATCTTATACGTATTGAATATATATATATATTAAATATACATAATCTCAATTCAATTTAATTAAACTAGTTTAAACATATTTAAATATAATACAATCTAATTCAACTTAATTAGGATTTCAATATATATATATATATATATATATATATATATATATATATATAACCCCGATTCAAATTAATTAAGATTTCAATATATATCTATATTAATATACATAATCTCAATTCAACTTAATTAGTATTTCAATATATATCTATATTTTTTAAATATAAGAGTTTTAAATGTTTTTATTCGAATTCATATATGGATCGGACTCGAATCGAATATGGATTTGGATTGGATTCATATCGGATCATGACAATGTTCATATCCAATCCACCTCCTATTAGGACTCGGACTTTTTTTTTGAATTCAGATTCGGACTTTTTTCGATTGAATTTGGATCAGATTTTTTTCTTCGGACCGAATCGGATTCAAATTATATTGTCATCACTACGCAAGAGTTAGTTTTCTTAGCATCAACTAGACATTATCGTATCAACATGAAAATTTTACTTACAAGCTTTCTTTTTCAAAATAAAAAAGAGAAATGCCTAAAATGTTAACTAAATATTGTTTTTGATGAAATGAAAAAAAAAAATGCATCAAGCATACATGTTAGGTTATATTTTTTGTTAAAATTATGAAGGTGTTTGTTGTTACGAGTATAGTTTACATAGGTTTATATACACGTGTGCTTGTATTCTTGGGATGAGTACTAGTCTGTTGTGGTTCAGTTATAGTAGTTAGGATAATGTTAGTCTCCTATAACCGAATCATACAGCTGTACAAGTCTAATAGATTGTATAAATGTGACTTGGTCCTATTTGGGATATTACAAGTCTTTTCAATAAAACTTACGAGAGTGCCGTCTCTCTTCTCTAAAGCTTTCTTCAACCTTCCTCTGTTGCTTTGTTGTTTCTTGTTTCGTTGATCATCCTCCCTGAATTTCTACATGGTATCAGAGCTTTTCCTCTTCCTGTTGGTAGAGTCTGAGCTGTTATTTTCGTGTTTTTGAAGTGGCGAATCGGATCGTAGAGCTTTGTATCTCTGGCAGTTGTTGTGGTTGCAGTTGGTGAACAACAACTCAATAATCGTCCCTCGGAATTAGGTGATTCACTAATCAGCCGTAGCATAAACAACACTGTTGGATTGAATCAGTCTAAACGAGGTAAAGATTTATGTACTTGTTGTCTCTCTAACAGTTGCATCAATTCTCTGATCTAGAACTATTTGCAAAGTTACTGTTGAATCGTAAAGAAGTCTGTACCGTGTTGATTTAAAGGAAAAGGACAGATCAGTGATTCGTGTGTAACTTTGATTGATCGAGAATTGTGTTCTTTGTTTCCTTGTGAACATTGGAACATCACAGTGCGTTTTCTCTTGAGATTTCTTTGGTGATTTGTTTGCTGGTTATGTGTGATTTGCTTTGTTCAGTAGTGTATTCTGCGTCTGATGTTGTTTTGAGTGGATGATCGAATGTTTAGTGTTTTTCTGAAGGTTGTTGTTAAGGGTGCGTGCTATGTGTTTGATGAATTGTCACTGAGAGGTTCTTCTAGGCCTTTGCTGTGTTGTGTTTCTGTGTGGTAAACTAGTAGGTACTGGCTGCAGACTACTTGTTGTTCTTTTGCCCCAGTGGATATTGTGTTTGCTTTGTCATGACTGGTGAGGCGGTTGGTTTCAATTTTCAACAGTCTGGCTCCTCTCCATCCAGTTCTGATTCAGTGTCTGGTATGGTACCTCCTTCATCTGCGTTTTTATCTGTTCAACAACTTCCTAAGCTTGATACGGTTAAGCTAAATGAAAATAATTACATTCTCTGGAAGCATCAAGTTATGCTTATCATAGATGGTTATGGGTTGTCTGCGTACATTTCTGATCATAAAATACCAGATAAAGTGGTTGTAATGAGGTTGGTCAGTCTGTTGACAATCCAATATTTCTTGCGTATCACAAACAGGATAAGCTTCTTGCGTCATGGTTACTATCTACAGTTAGTTCCGAGGTTTTGCCTCGTCTCATAAGTCTTACTACTTCGTTACTGATTTGGACTGCTCTTTCTCGTTTCTTTGCGACTCAATCTGTTGCTAAAGTGTCTGCTCTGAGGCACAATCTTCATTCTCAGAAGAAGAGGGGTCTATCAATTAGTGAATATCTTGCTAAGATAAAACTAATTTGTGACACTTTAAATGCTTCTGGTAACACAGTGACTGAGCAAGAGCAGGTTAGCGTTATTTTAGCTGGCTTGACAGCGGAGTTCGATTCAGTGATCACTTTTGCCTCACGGGAACCTCAGACTCTTGAAACTCTCACAGAAATGCTGGTAGATTGTGAGATTCGACAAAGAGATTTTTTGTCCGATCAGTTTTCAGTTCAAGCTAATGTTGCCATTCATCGAGGTACTCGTGTTGAAGGATCTGATGATAAAGGTGATTTTTCTGATGATCAGTTTCAAAGCCAAGGTCCCAATTCCAATTCTTTGTTTCAGACTCAGCCTCAGAGTCACAACACTGAAGGTTTCTCTTCGTCGCAACGTACAACCTCTAACTTTTCTTCATTTCGAGGACGAGGAAGAGGTCGCAATAATTTCAATCGTCCACAGTGCCAAATTTGTGAAAGGTTTGGTCATATGGCTCAGAAGTGCTGGTACAGGTATGATCAGACTTATAATAGTAATTCTGGAAGTTCTGCTGATAACAAGGGAAGAGTTTCTTCTCCTCGAGGGGTTGGTGCAGCTAACTACACAGTGTTTAGTCCACGACCAGAGCAGCTTCAACCAAACGTTGGTGTTACTGCAGCATCTCATTTTCCCTCGGTTACTGCGTCGTCTCCTGGCTTTTATCCTGCACTCCCCACCTATCAATTTGCTTCCGCTAGTTCAACTCATTCCCCAACTTCAGGAGGTGGCAGCTTGGTTTACCCAGGTTTCAATATGGGGCCAACTCCACCAGGGTTTAATTCATCGCAGTTTTCCTCAGGATTCAATCCATCTGCTCCTCCACATAACTTTGGTTCTGTTCCCCCTTTCTCTCATGTAGCTAGCTCTTTTCTGGCTGGTTCATATGCGACTAACAGAGTGCCTGGTGGTCCGTCTGGTCCTAAGGATGTTGTGTGGTACCCCGATTCTGGGGCCACTCATCACATCACTAGTGATCGTGCTAATATGCAGTCTGATGCTCCTTATACAGGTATGACTTCCTTACTCATGGGTAATGGAGATGAGATAAGGGTGACTAGTGTGGGGCAAGGCTCTTTACTTGCATCGGATAGATCTTTGGTTTTGCGTGAACTGTTGTGTGCTCCTGATATAACGAAAAACTTGTTGTCAGTATCGCATTTTGCTCGTGATAACAATGTGTTTTTCGAGTTTCATTCGTTCAATTGTTTTGTGAAGGATGCTCAGACCAAAGCCGTTCTATTGGAGGGGAAGCTCACTCCTGATGGCCTCTATGCGCTGCGATCTGTGTCTCCATCAACAACAGTTGGTTCATCGGACTCCTTTTCGTCATCGGATTCTTTTTCTCGTATGAATAAACCTTTTGCTTCTTGTTCTGTTAATAATGTTGGTGCACAAGTTTGTAGTGCATCTAAGACTGTTTTACCTTTAGAATTGTGGCATAAACGCCTAGGACATCCGTCTTTAAGTGTGCTTAAAGCTGCTCTCCGATCTGCTAATATTGATACTAATGAAAATCAAATTCAGTCTGTCTGTTCTCCTTGCTTACAAGGAAAGGCTCACAAACTTCTTTTCCAATTGTCTACTTCTGTTTACAATGCCCCGTTTCAACTTGTAGTGTCCGATGTGTGGGGGCCAGCCCATGTTACATCCGAAAGTTTCAATTATTATGTTTCATTTGTGGATGTTTATAGTAGATTTTCCTGGTTGTATCTTTTGAGGCGCAAGTCGGATGTGTATCAGTGCTTTCTTGATTTTCATAAGTTAGTCGAGGTTCAGTTTGGATGCCAAATTAAGTCTCTTCAAACAGATGGAGGTGGAGAATTTCAAGCTCTTGCGGGCTGGTTACGAAGTCATAGTATTCTTCATCGGATCACGTGTCCTAGCACGTTTGAGCAGAATGGCAAAGCTGAGCGCAAACATCGTCATATAATGGAAATGGGGCTGACGTTGTTAGCTCAAGCAGGGCTACCAATGAAGTTTTGGAGCCATGCATTTGTCACATCTGTTTACTTGATTAATCGATTGCCAACACCTGTTCTAAACGGGAAATCTCCACATGAGGTTCTATTTAAGTGTCCTCCTGACTATGAATTTTTGCGAGCTTTTGGCTGCGCGTGTTACCCTCTAATGCGCCCTTTTCTTCCTCATAAACTTAACTTTCGTACTGAATAATGTGTATTCCTTGGGTATAGCATGTCACACAAGGGCTATAAATGTCTTACTTCTGGGGGTAAGGTGATTTTATCCAGGCATGTTGTCTTTGACGAGACTGTTTATCCTTATTCAAACTTTGGTACCAGTTCAAGTAATGTTTCGGGTGGTTTGTCCAGTAGTATTCCTCTTGCCATTGTCAAATTTCCTGAACAAAATGGTTTGGGTCACTCCTCTAATTCTGTTTCCACTGGGTCAGATGTTCAGCCTGTTGATAGGCCCACTCGTGGTAATGATATACCTTGTTCTTTAGTCCAAGAAGAGTCTTCAGAAGCTCATGATGTGCCAGATTCTTTTGTTGATCCGGACGGGCCTGGTCCGCAAATAGGTCATGATGGGCTTGGTCTACAAACAGATCATGCAGACCCAACTATTGTGATTCAAGGTACGTCTGCACCCTCGTTGGATCGAAGAGAGACTAACCCGACTGAGGCTTGTGGGCCCAACTCTGTACCAGTTGATGCTTCTGGGTTTAGTCCTATATCGTCTTTGGGCTTGACTGCTCCTGCTCCGTGTAGGCCCACACCTACTGAGTCCTTCCCTCCAGTTCAGTTTCATTCCACTAACTCTCCCGTGGACTCTGGAGATAGACATGTAAGCTCTCCTTTGTCTCTCTCACCTTCTTTTTCTAATAACATTAATGCATCTCCTCGATCTGCTTCGATTCACGGTGAGTCGACCCCGGATGTTCGGTCTGAAACGCTGCCCGAGTTCTTAATTCCTGGTGTGGCTGGTGCTGCTCCAATCTCTTCTTCGTCTCCGACAACCCTAGGACTGGGTGTGCTGTCAGCAGGTGATTCGGGTATGGCTCGTTCATCTTTGCATCCTGATAATTGTGTTGATCCAGTTCTCTCTGTTCAGTCTAATGAAGGGTTTCCTTGTGATGGTGTTACTGGTTCACCTGGGTTGTCTGCCTTTCCCGTTTCAAATATTCATCCGATGATAACAAGGGGGAAAAGTGGGATTCGAAAGCCGAAAATTTTTGCTGCTACTCTAGGGTCTCCTGATTTGGTGGTTGAGCCGCAGACCATCTCAGAGGCGTTTCGTGATCCAAACTGGAAGCAAGCTGCACAAACTGAGTACGATGCACTTGTTCGAAACAACACATGGTCGTTGGTCGAGTTACCGTCTCATCGGAAGGCAGTGTCCTGTAAATGGATTTTCAAGGTAAAGAAAAATGCGGATGGTTCTATTTCTCGTTACAAGGCTCGACTGGTCGCGAAAGGGTATCTACAACAAGCTGGATATGATTTTCACGAGACTTTTAGTCCCGTAGTCAAACCAGTAACTGTTCGAGCTATTCTTTCAATTGCAGTTTCAAAGGGCTGGTGTTTGCGACAGGTCGATATAAACAATGCGTTTCTCAATGGAGATCTGCTGGAGGAGGTTTATATGACCCAACCGCCGGGCTACGAACAGGGTGATTCGAGGAAGATGGTTTGTAAGCTCAACAAGGCAATTTATGGGCTGAAACAGGCTCCTCGAGCTTGGTTTGAAAAACTTAAAGAATATTTGCTCTCTGAAGGGTTTGTGTCATCCAAATCCGATTCCTCACTGTTTGTGAAGTGTTTGGGCTCTGATGTTATGTATTTTTTGGTCTACGTTGACGACATTGTAATCACAGGATGTGATAGTCAGGAAGTTCAGAGGGTTGTTGATAGGTTACACGAAACCTTTTCTTTAAAAGATCTTGGCTCTCTGAATTTTTTCTTAGGTATTGAGGTGCATTATTTTTCAGGGGGTCTAGTTCTTAGTCAGCGGAAATACATCTCTGAATTGTTGTGTCGTAGTGGGTTAGCTGATGCGAAGGGATTGCCAACTCCTATGACTTCTAATTGTAACTTGTCTGCAACAAGTGGTACTCCTGTTGATAATTCCACTGACTACAGAAGTATTGTCGGGGCGTTGCAGTACGTTGTTATTACACGGCCTGAGATTGCGTTTGCCGTCAATCGTGTTTGTCAATTCATGCAAAATCCACTAGACTCTCATGTTCAAGCTGTCAAACGGATCTTGAGGTATCTCCAAGGAACTCTTGATTATGGTCTACGCTTTGTGTCCAACCCACATCTGTCGATTTCAGCGTTTGCTGATGCTAATTGGGGGGCTGATCTTGATGATCGCCGCTCTACCACTGGGTTCTGTGTGTTTCTTGGGGGAAATCCTGTTGCCTGGGGGTCCAAGAAACAACTTGTCGTCTCCCGATCTACGGCGGAAGCGGAATATCGAAGTGTTGCTGTTGCAGCCACAGAAGTGTTGTGGCTTGAGTCATTGCTCAGCGAATTGTTTATTGTGCCGGACAAACCTCCAACACTAAGGTGTGATAACTCGAGTGCTGTAGCAGTTTCAGCAAATCCGGTTTTACACTCTAAGTTCAAACATGTTGAACTAGATTTGTTCTTTGTTCGAGAGAAAGTTACCTCTGGCAAGCTTATAGTGAACGAAATTCCAGCTTGTGAGCAAGTCGCTGATATCTTTACAAAACCTCTTTCAGCACCCTTGTTTTGTCGATTCCGTGAAAGACTAGCTGTTGTATCCTTGACTGATTTTTCTTGAGTTGGATTACTCTTTTCTGTTTTGTTGTGTTCTTTTGGTTCATGGTTGCAGGGTTCTACTATTAGAGTTACAAACCCTATAAAGGGTGTCAACGATGTTCAAATTACTAGAAGCAGGATGACTGTTACTGAAGCTGTGCAGATTGTTCAAGATGATCAGAATCCAGAAAGTAGGGTGAATGTTACGAGTATAGTTTACATAGGTTTATATACACGTGTGCTTGTATTCTTGGGATGAGTACTAGTCTGTTGTGGTTCAGTTATAGTAGTTAGGATAATGTTAGTCTCCTATAACCGAATCATACAGCTGTACAAGTCTAATAGATTGTATAAATGTGACTTGGTCCTATTTGGGATATTACAAGTCTTTTCAATAAAACTTACGAGAGTGCCGTCTCTCTTCTCTAAAGCTTTCTTCAACCTTCCTCTGTTGTTTTGTTGTTTCTTGTTTCGTTGATCATCCTCCCTGAATTTCTACATTTGTACGGTAACTTTTTTAAAAAATAATATAATTTGATTAAATTAAAAATCTTGTATTCATCCTGTGTTTAAAATTGATAGGTATTATAGATACTATAGAATTTCAAATAACACCTACTGATGTGCACATGTAGTGTTCGCGTTGATGTTAAATTTATTAGAAATTTAAGTATTTACATAAGTTTTGACACGTTGCAATTTGTTTTACGTAAAATTTTATAGGTTTGTGCATTCTTTCAATATTTATATTATTTTTATATCATACCATATTTTACTATTTTTCAATATCATATTCATGTCGTGTAATTTTGTGTAATCTGAAACTGTTTTGTCCAATTAACATTACTAAAATGATTCTCAATATTGTATAGTATATTAATTTGATAATACTATAATAATTTTATACATTTATACATTCTCTATAGCATGTGGTTAAAAGCTTTCGGTTGATATCCTCCATTCTCTTGTAAGTTGTGGGTTCAATGCTCATTAGGAGCAAATTTTCCCTCCCCTCCCCCAAGTAGAAATCGTTCAAAAACATAGCTACAACTTACAAGTGAGAATATTTTACATATTTTTATAATTATTTAATTTAAACTTTAAATTCACTTGTTTAAGAAATGAATCTTACATTAATATAAATATTGTCAAGATCTGAATTCGAGGCCAGAAGTTTTGTGCTTAAATGAAAAATTGGGACTAAATCTGAACATTGGAAACTATTGACCAAATTTGACAAAAATTAGAATTTAGTGGCTTAGTTGGAGAGTTTTGGAAACATAGGGATTGAATTGAACACGGGTGAAATTATGAAGTCTGTTTTGAAAACCCTAGGAAAACTCAATGGGATGCCATATGGTTTTCCCATTCCCTAGGGTATTATAGTTTTATTTCCTTTCCATTTATGTTTTTGGTCGTTTTCTCTCATGATAGGATAAAGGAAAAAACACAAGATTAAACGCTTTTGACATCGATTTTGCAAACAACGAACGGTACTAGGTTGTGATTCAAGATGTGAGTTCAAAGCCTTAAATAGAAGCAATCAACGAAGAAGATGATGACTAGGACGACTGACCATGTAAATTGTGAGAGAAAAAGACCAAAAATTTCAACGGAGTCTAAGCTTCACTCTCATCGTTGAGTTCCCTTAAAAATCCTAAATCCCCTTATTGCTAGAAGAACCCTAAGTTCTCGTCTTTCCTAGGGGTGACAATGTGACGGGTCGAGGACGGTTTTGTATTTCTCATTCTGTCCCCAACACTTGTGGGTATGGTTTCGGGGAATTCCCATTAAACGTTTTGAGATTTTTTCTTCCTCATACCCACCCCTTACGGATCACGCAGTTTTCGGTTAATTCTCATACCAAAAAATAAACAAAACTTAATACATTAAAACAAATACTAAACATTAAATCTCCAAGATTACAAACATAAAATAATAAATTTAAATTTTACCAACAACAAACAAACCATTTCAAAACTATAAAACATGACTAAAATATTAACTATTGAAACATGACAGTCTGCACTACCTTTAAAAGAAAATATGTAACTAATAATTTACATTTCCAAATCATGATTCGTTTGTTCTAAAAGAAACTAGATTCGATAATCTTTCCAACTATATAAATTATCTCTTCTAATTTTACTCGTACAATTTATGTGAAATTTCTAAAGTTATTGTCATTGTTGTTTTTTAAAACAGTTTGTAGTCTATTCTTTTGACATTTGCTCACTCAAAAATTAACAACTTTTAATATATAACTCGAAATCAATAACCATTTATTTTAAATAAATCTAGACTTTCGTGTGGTTATAGAAATATAAGGTTGACTTCCTGATTAATCTTGTAGAATTTTTGGTGATTTTTCAAAAACACTGCTAAAACTGTATTCTAAAAAATCTTCTACAAAATTTTAATGACCTTTCAACATTCAAATATTCATATTTTTAAAATACATATCGAGATCGATCACCATGTTTTTTTTAAATAAAAATACACTGAATCACATTTACAACGATGTATAGACAACTTTCTAACTATTTTTATGGAATTTACAAAGAAATTCCAAACTTACTCCAACCGGCCATACGACATTATATTTTTGTTGAAAATGGGCAAATTACCCTTATGACCATCCAACTTTGTAAACTATTGGGGATTCCTGCGGATATTTTTCTAGAACCCCACGATGATTTATACGAGTACGGTTCGGTTATCCCCATAGTTCAGATATATCAATCCCCGTCTTCATCTCATTTGAGCTTCAGTAATAAAACTTCCCCATCCTCGTCCCCGTGGGTGAAGATTTCGGTTATTCTACATACCCGTCAGTTCGGATCCCCACAATTTTTGGTTATTCCACACTCGTAGGGATGACAATGGATCAGACTTTATAAAGTCCAAGTCCAATTAATAATCGGACCTAAAAAAAATTCAAGTCTGATCCAATAAAATATCTAAAATCCAAATCTAATTTAAAAGTTTGAATCCAATTAATTTTTCTTTTTTAAAGTAACAACTCAAACAAATATTTTTAAATAAAAAATAATTTTCATCAAATAAATATATGTAAACTAATAGCACAAACAAATACCAACAAATATTACAATCTAATATAAACACAAATTAAAGTAACAACTCAAACTTCAACTACAAAAAACTCAACAACAAATAAATCATCCTTACCCTATACACTCTCGGTGGAAATTGAAAGTTTCCACAAGCGCCTTAGTTTTAGGGTATAGAGAGTTAGTTTAGGGTATAGAGTTTAGGGGTTTAGGTGTATGGGTTTAGAATTTAGGAATAGTTGTTTTAATTTAAGGTTTAGGGTTATAATTTAGGGTTTATAGGTTAGGGTATAGTTTTAGGGTAATATGGTGAGGATTTAGGTTTTAACCTATAAATCCTAAATTATAACCTTAAACCTTAAATTGAAACAACTATCTCTAAATTCCAATCCCCTACACCTAAACCTCTAAATCTTATACCCTAAACTAACTCCCTATACCCTAAAATTAAGGCGCTTGTGGAAACTTTCAGTTTCCACCGCCTGTGTATAGAATATTTATCCTATATAGATTAATATCATATACATTGGCGGTGAAAATATAAATTCAATTTAATTTAATTAAGATTTTAATATATATATATATATATATATATATATATATATATATTAACATATATATAATTCTAATTCAACTCAATTAGGATTTCAATATATATTATATTTTTTAAATCTAAGAGTTTTAAATGTTTTTATTCAGTTTCATATACGAATCGAATTTGAATCGAATCTGGATCAGATTTTTTCTTCGGATCGAATCGGATTCGAATTATATTGACATCCATAGGCCACCCGATTGCCACCCATAGTTTTTCCTTAATAAAAAATGGGTAAACTACACCAATTATCACCCAACTTTCTTTTCACTCTTATTTTGGTCACTAGAGTTTGAAAATTTTGAATTTAATAACTCAACTTTTAAATTGTTCATATTTTGGCCACTTTCAAATGACATATTTATAAAAATAGAAAAATTTGATTAATATATTTTGCTTAATTGGTAAATTCAGATGGTTTAATTCTCGATCTTATATTGTACCAATTAAATCAGATAATTGATTAACCAGTTAATCGAAATATTTGATTATGTAAATAATTTTTTTAACTTTTTTATTAAAATATAAAATATGATAAAAATGTAAAAACAAATAGAAAGTCAAAAATTGAAAGTTCAAACCTATTAATTCTACCTAGAGCCAAAACTTTTTTAAAAAAAAATCAGAAGAGTATCAAACTAGACTATAAGATATTGTAATGCATGAAATTTAGAAATATTGTATATAATAAATCAGATTATTCAATTCTCGATCTTATATTGTACCAATTAAATCAGATAATCGATTGACCGGTTAGTTGGAATATTTGATTCGAGTAATAATTTTTTTTACTTTTCTTATTAAAATATCAAATATAGTAATATGATAAATTTAATAAGCTAAGTAAAAAAAATCATTACCCGAATTTTTTAAGGATTAATAGAATTTTTTTATTTGTATAACCATGTCATTTGAGAGTTGCCAAAATATGAACAATTCAAAAGTTAAGTTATTAAATTGAAAATTGTTAAATTTTAGTGACCAACATAGGTGTGAGAAGAAAGTTGAGTGATGGTTGGTGTAGTTTTCCTATTTTTTATTAAGAAAAAACGACAAAAAAACAAATTCTCACGGGAAGGATGTATCGGATTCGAACTAAAAATTAGGTGATCTTATCGAATATTTTAAAAGTATAATGACCAAAATAAATTTGTATTAAAAGTTCAGTGACTATTTATGTAGTTACCCTTGCAAGTTTATAGAGATATAAAATTAGATTATAAATAATAACTAGATTACATAAAATTTTAAAAATTCAGACACGAATATAAAAACAGACCAAAATTCGATTAAAACACACATACACCAATCTTTCCCACTAAAATTTCAAAACACTTTTAAATCTGAACTGAGCCCACTTCAATCAAAACCCAAAATCAAAATAAAAGACCAAAAACATATAAAATTAAGCTTCAGTTATCTCAAACCCACAACAGATTAATCAGATCGGAGTAACCGAGGGCAGTAGCGGGGAGTTCGAAAAATGTCGGCGGCGTCCTTTAACAAGATCGAAACGGCCCACCAGATGTACAGAGAAGGCAGGTACGACGAAGCTCTGGGTTACTACACGGAGGCGCTGGCGGTTGCCAAAACCAAGCCTCAAAAGATCGCTTTGCACAGTAACAGAGCCGCTTGTTACTTGAAGTTACATCATTTCAGAAAGGTTTTCCCTTTCTCTTTATTTATTTATCTATCATTATATTGGATCGACTTTGATTTTTGCTTATTGGGTTTTACTTTTTAGTAATTGTATTGCTTCGGATTGGAATTTATGGACTTCGGGAATTTCCAAAAAGTTGATTTTTACTGTTTTATTTCGACTTTTTTGGGGGGTTTAATATAATAATTCCATGGACAAAAGTTAGTTTTGTGGGGTTTTATTTATCTGTTTTTTATGGACTAAAATGAAATTTGCGAAGCGAAAATTAAATCGAAAAAGTTGTTTTATTGGATTATCTCAGTAGAAATAATGTTGAAGCTGTTATTAATTCAAAAATTTCAGGTTTGTAAATTGTGGCAAAAAAGTTCTTTTTTAGATAGTTTTGTTTTCAATCTAGATTCTAGTAAGAATCTGCGTTTGTTTGTTGTAAGCAACCAAAGTAGTCATAATTCAGCAGCTGAAATGATAATGCAAGATTTCAGTACATATGACCATTTAACTTACTAGAATTATGATGTTGTATTCTGTAACTTTTATTCTGTTTTGATGTTTGATTATGGATATGGGGATATAAGCTTTCGAATACGAGAAACATAGAAATGGATATACGTTTATCGGACACACGTCTGATGAGGATGAATCTAGTCATCTTCTCACAAGTTACACACACGCCGTCATGAATATATATGTTCGGCAGCAATAGCCGCAATTTACCAATATGTGAAATTAGCTCCGCGGTTTAAAGTTTTGACATTATCCTCTATTTAGGGTCTACGTTTTTCTTTATATGTATAACATCTTAATGTGCTTTCTCTGTTCATGGAATGTGTGCATGTTGGGTTATCCATTTTACTTTAATGCACAGAAGCCGTTATCTGCAAACTTATGTAGTGAATTCAACCTTTAGGCAGCAGATGAATGTACCGCAGTTCTTGAGCTCGACCATAACCACACTGGAGCTCTGATGCTACGAGCACAAACACTAGTCACACTGAAGGAGTACAATTCAGCCCTCTTTGACGTCAATCAGCTCTTAGAGTTGGATCCCTCCTCGGAAGTTTATCATAACCTTCAAGCACGTTTGAGGACACAAGTGGTATACCCCTTATCGCTATTTTCTTGTGGATGTTTCTCTACTATAGTCTATTCCGTCTTGTTAGTTAAGTGGGTACTTAGTCTCTTTATTTCCCTTATGCTTTTTGATTGACTGCTGTTAGTTTATTGTAAATCATTTGCTAGTTCATTGTCATTGGGAAAACTATTATCAAAATTGGTCCAATATATCTGTCTTTAGCTGACTCATATTTGATACCTCGATGTCAGTAAGAAAGTGGATTTTGTTTTCTTTGCTTAAGGAGTGCCACTTGCTTCAATATCTGTTCTCTCTTAATCAATTATTTTCTCATTGTCGTTGGTACTTGGTAAAGCTATTGCAAAAATTGGTTCCACTAGTTCGGTCTTAAGCTGACTTGTATTTGATATTACGGATGTCAGTAAGAAAGTGGATTTTGTTTTCTTTGCTCAAGGAAAGGCACTTGCTCCGATACCTGAATCTGAAGCAGAGTTGGAAGAAGAGGAGGAAGAACACGAGGAACCTTATACGGGGGAGAAAGAAGTGAGAGAAGATGACAAAAAGGAAGATATAGTAGTGCCAGCTGTTGGGAAAGAATATGCCGATCGGGAAATGGTTAATAAGAATATGCCACAAAGAAATCCTGGAGTGACTGCTCTTCGGGAACAGAATGATAAGGATTCCAAAGGATGCCAAGTGATTACCAAATCCCAGGGATATTCAGGTCAGAAGAATGTACCCCAAAGTGTTGCAGTTGCTGCTCCTCCTCGAGAACAGAGCATCAAAGATTCCAAGGGATGGCAGGCAATCCCTAAACCGAAGGGACACACAGCTCTTGACTATGCACGGTGGGACAGAGTTGAAAATGACTCTAGTGATGATGATGACGACGATGACGATGATGAGGACTCTCAACCTCAGTATCGGTTCCGGGTAAGAACTGTTGGCATACGATCAGTGAAGTGAAATGATGTCAATAACATTCCCGATCCCTAGAATCTTCCCAATGAGTTTCCCATCTTGTTGGAAGTGTGGTTTGAGAAACTGTGTTTGATCTATCATCTTTAAGCATCCAAAGGCAGGGGCATCACATATTACAGTTGCATCCCTGGTTCGAGTTCCTTCGGTATCAAAGTTTCATTAAAAAGTCCGAGGTTGTCTCCAATAATTTGGAAATGGCTGCACATATGAACAGATGATCTTCATCGATTTCCGAGCCAGGTAACCGTCATTTCTGGTGCTGTAATTATTTCCAAACACTCTTCAGAGAATTTCGAATCTGTCAACTGGTTTGCATTGGATGAACAACTATGTACATCAATAGCTCTATAATATTTCCAGAAACATTACATTATTTATTTGTATATTTATCACTATTGTTAAATGATTGTCACATTTGATACGAATTTTGATTATTTTGTTCCGAATAAAATGTTACAACTTGTTGGCTATTTTTAGTGTCATTTGACTGAGTAATAGCAGAAAAGATAAAAAAAAAATTATAATAGACTCATAAAAAAGGATAAAAATATTTTAAACTATTTTTAAATATAATTAATTTTAATAAATATCGTTGTTTATACTACAAAGTACAAACTTTTAAATTGAGCAAACCATACACAAAATAACAATTTTTATTAGAAAAAATAGTAATTATTTAATTAATTAAAAACCAGTTTTATTTAAATATTTATTTGTATGTATTTCGAAGTCTATTTGTTTTGTCGCTCCCATTTTAAATGTTCTCCTTTCCCCAACAAAACGAAGACGAGACAGCATTTGCGATGTCGCAGGGGAGCGGTGGCGGAGGAGGAGCCATGGATTTCAATCTTGCGGAAGAGGTTCTCGCAGTTATACCGACGGATCCTTACGAGCAGTTGGATCTGGCGCGCAAAATAACTTCCATGGCTATTGCATCCAGAGTGTCCAAGATGGAAGGGGAAATCGGGAGGATGAAGGCCACATTGTTCGAAAAGGATCGTATCATTTACGAATTGCAAGATAATCTATTACGATTGCACCAAGAGAATCAAGATGCCGAGTCTAGATTAAAGATCGCTCTTGACGAAAATGTCAGTCTCTTCCATTTGTTTCTTAATTTATTTGAATTTATCGAAGCTTTTTTTGCTTTCTTTTTTGGACACAATTAAAAATGCATTCCTTTTCCCCTTAATGGATTAGATTGGTTTATTTATTTTTCTTCATTTTCTCATGATTTTGATGTCTATGCATTGTTTTTTTTAATTGAAGATTAATCTTTCAAATGAGCGTGATTCATTGGCGATGACTGCAAAAAAACTCAGTCGTGATTTATCTAAGGTGAGATTGAAAATTTTAATTTTATTTTCACTCATGTATTTTGATAGAGATTAATTATATAATCTACTTATGAAAATATGGTGAGTGAATAGGTTTATTAAGGTTCATAAAGATTACAAATCAAATGCAATAGCTGTGGATAAAAGAAATTTGTTGCTTGCTGGATTCCTAAAAGTTTAGCATATTGTAGTTTTCAAATTAAATCAACAATTTGTTTTTGTTGTGTGAATCTGTATATTCCGGAAAAAAAAAACTCCAACAATTTCTGTTCAAAGTAGTGCAGTTCATACTTCTAGAAAATAGAGAATTGGAATGTATGCAAATATATTTGCGAAGTAACTGCTAACCACCACACCTGTGAGATCTGTAATTCACGAATATGGAAAATTAACTGTAGAAAAGTTATTTGCTCTTTCATTTGTTTCATTTTCTGGGAGATAAACAGGGCATTTTGTTATCCAAGCAGTTTTACTGGCTGTTTCCATATACATTTAAAAATGTATTCAGCAACACGATTCTAATATCGAATTGCATGCTTATCGTAATTTACTCATTCACAAGTGCATTTATGACTCCAGTCCCTTTGTTCTCGATGATATTTGTTAGTGGTGTTCGTACTAAAATCTAATGCTATTTTGCCATGCAACATGAAGATGTTAAAGGCTTAAGAGTTCACTAGCATTCAGAAAAATATTGGTATGTTGCATTAAAGTTACGTGATTAAAGCATTTTGAATGCTTACTTTCACATTCCACACTTTAGTTCAACCTTATATGTGTAATCTAAACAAGTTTTGCTTCTGTCTAGTTGCTATTCTACATGTAGATTTGAATGCTTTCACGGACATCTCGCCTTTGTTGAAGAAATCAGATAACATTTTTGACAATTGTGAATGCTATTCTACTGGAACACCATCATGTTATATTCATATGTATTTTATTTTGAAATTTGAAGCATGGAGAATGACATAATCTAATTTTTGCAGTTGGAGGCTTTTAAGCGACAATTGATGCAATCTCTAACCGACGACAATGCATCCGTAAGATTTCCATATTTAGCCATTACTGTTTATGCCTTTTATGATTCAATTGTTTTTCTGTTATTCACAATTAGACTTTGGTCGACTTTATCTGCACTTCATTTTCTCTGTTCGGTTTCTGTTTGTTGAGATGTTTGAGAAGAAACCAATTTCTTTTAACATTGCTCTCAATCCTTTATAACAGGCAGCTGAAACAGTTGATATTGGGACCTGTGACCAGTCCGTCCCTAAAGCCTATCCTGATCAGGGTATTATTAAGTTTTGCTTATTGCTTCTGTTTTCTCCTCTTTAATCATTCATAATTTTTGGCAATATTCTGATCAATGCTAATACCTCCTGCCACATAGATGATGGGATGAATGACTACATATCACTTCGTTCTTCTAATGGTTCGATGGACATGGGAAGCGCAATCGATGAAGGTAATCAGACAAGTTTACTAATTTTTTGCAGTATGTTTATTCCTACATATGGTGGAGCTTAAAGAATCAGCATCAATGGTTCGATTGATCAAGTTGATGTATTAAGGATGCTTACCATTCTCTTCCCACATCTATATATCTCCATTTTGAACCTAAAGCACAGTTTTGTTTTGTTATTTTGGGTGTCTTTCTTCTATACTCCTCACATGTTGTCTCAAGATTTGTCAAGTTTGTAATGGTGCATTCAGTGTTATCACCTTATTCATTTTACTGGTAATGAGAACATCTGTGTTAATTTCTTTATCTCCACTGTCGGTGTTATGTTGATAAGGATTTTAAGCTGATATATTTCCAACAGCCTCAGGACATGGTGGACAAAGATATGCTATAACTCCATATATCTCGCCGCAGCTGACTCCTTCTGAAACTCCAAAAATTATATCCATAAGCGGTTCCCCTATGGGTTATTCTGGTGCTGAGTCTCCCCAGATAACTTCTGGTGCAAATTCTCAAACAAAGCCTCAGTACGATGGGACTTCGCCCTCATGGTACTCATCAAGCCAGCAGTCATCTGCAGCTAGCTCTCCCTCTCATAGGCCTTCGCTGCCAGGTATACAAGTGTTGCAGTTATCCTGACAGTCCAACTCATTGTTTTTCTATAATTAGCCACCTCTTCCTCTTTTCTTCTGATCCGATTTTCTTGTATTTTGAAATACTTGTAGCACGGACTTCTCGAATTGACGGAAAGGAATTCTTTCGTCAAGCCAGGTAGTATTTTATGATCCTTGAAAGCTTCTCCTGGCTCTTCACAAGCTGATCTAAAGTATCTGCAATATAGGGGTCAGCTTTCGTATGAACAGTTCAGTGCATTTCTGGCCAACATCAAGGAGCTGAATGCTCAAAAGCAAACTCGAGAGGTAATGAGTTGTTAAGATAGCAGATACATTTACGAAATGTTATGTGCGTGCTAAAACTGTTTCTTTTTTCCAGGAAACTTTGAGGAAGGCTGAAGAGATTTTTGGGACAGATAACAAAGATCTGTTTATATCATTTCAAGGATTGCTAAATCGCAATCGCAGCATTCGCTAGATGCTAATTTTAGGAAGACAAGGAAAAAATTATGAGAAGATTGCTTTTTTAACTCAAAAAAATAATAATAAGGGGTATTTATTCTAGTAAACTTGTACACAAAGGAAAGTTTTCCCTAATAACTAATTTCCGCCAAAAAATCTGTCACACTCCCCCGAAGTAGGTGGTGTAAAGATATCGTAATTGTCCAGTTTACAGACGAGTTATATTACTATGTCTTTTGGTGAAGACATCAGCTAAATGACTGTTACATGTCACATGGTCCAAGTTCAAAACACTTGTATCAGTTTTTATTTATTTATTTATTTTATGAAATGTCGATAATATTGATGGATTTTGGGCTATATTAATGGCAGTTTTATTGTAAAAGTACAAGAATAATTTATTTTTCTTTGATAATTTAAATTCTTCCATTAATTTCTGGAAGCAAAGAAGCTCATAAACTCCTTGTACCATTGTTTCACTCTTAAACTATTACTTCACTCTTATTTTGACTACCGAAATAAAAATAATTTATATAATTACACATTTAATCCTCTATATTTACAATTTTTTTTATTTCTTCACCCCTCCGCCATTTTTCATATTCTTTTCCATCTAACCCAATCCCTAATTGTCTACTATATTAATCCCAAATTTGTATAATTACACTCGGTGACCAAAATTGGTTGCTGCACTGTAGAGGGAGGATCATTACCAGAACGTGCTTTCACCGAAGAGTTTTGTGTTAGGAGCAAAAAGGGGATTTTCCGATGCACTCGATGGTGGCGGGAAATAGGTTTTTTTCGGTGGCATTGGAGGAGGATCTGAAGGGTTGTTTTGTCCTAGACGTGGAGGTAATAATAACGGAGGAAATGGTCTGTCTGGGCCGGATTCGGGTTTGGGTGGTCCAATCTTGAAGGATGGAGCAGCTCACGAGCCCGTGGTGGTTCAGGAGAAGAAGTCCCATGTAGCTACTGACAGTAGTCATGGAAATGGGAATACTGCTCCAACTTCAAAGTAAACTTATATCGCTTCATTTCCTTTAAAATATTTTTCTGCTTGCTTTAATTTATTTCAATAATGATAGCAACATTTACTAGGTTTAGAAAAATGAATTTATTCTTTCATGATCTAATGCTTTATCAAGTTTTTACCTGCCTAATATGTTTCTTGCAAATTGAACTTCTTCAGGTTTGTTTTCACCTACTGCAAGTATTTTTTTTACCGTTTAAACTTACCTTGTTTGCACAAGGAATATACATTTGTTACTAGCTATCATGTTGTCTTGGTGAAATTGTTTACTCTTTGGCTCTCAGTCTGGGAAATTTAGACCTTTATCTTCCTATTGATGTTTTAGCAGGGCACAGGTAGTTGGATGGCCACCAATTCGGTCTTTCCGGAAGAATACAATGGCTTGAATGACGACGACGACAATGCCGAAGCCAAGTTAGAATTGGGATGTTTGTATGTCAAAGTTAGTATGGATGGTGTTCCATACCTTAGGAAAGTTGTATCTCAAGATCTATGGCAGCTACAAACAACTCTCCTCGGCACTAGAAAAGATGCCCAGCTGCTTCACAATTGCTAACTTTCCCTTCAAAATTGACCTGCTTGCTCAAAAGGATCCGCATGCAATGTAATGATCCATGATTTATTAAATTGAAGTGGCATGTGTAAAACTGCCAGGATGGCCTTCTGAAACGGTTTAATTTATGGTTTATAATTGACCGGTAAATATGAAGGACTAAATATGTAATTATGCAAATTGTTTTTATTTTGGTAGTCAAAATAGGAGTGAAGTGATAATTTAAGGACTATCTAGGTAATTTATCATTCTTTTTATTGTGTCAGATCAGTCTCCCATTAAAGTTTAACGGCAATAAACGTCTCAATAACAAAAGATTTACAAAGCGAAAATGTAAGTGACTTTATCGGTCAAATTTAAAAATCGATGACCAAAACCGTACTCAACGAAAATATAAGTGATCATAACAGTAGTTTACCCTATTTTAAAATTTTGATCTCTTCCTAACTTTTTTTCAATTAAATCGTTAATTGTTGACCCAATAATTGAAACAAGACAAAAAAAAATTACTTTTTATATCCTTTATGTTTATAGTTTTTTTAATCAATTTGATATTTAATCTTTAAAAACAAATAAAAATATCCGTTCAGAAAAAAAAAACAAATAAAAATATCATTAGTGGAACGATATATAAAACGTATCATATTTAGTAACCCTATTATTATATCTAATATTAAGCCGTCGTTCACATTTTTTCTTTTTCATTCTTGTTTAGTCGACAACAGTTTTAGTTTAAGTGCTTGTCGCGGATCAGACAATGGCGGATGTACATATAATATACCCACCCTAAACTTTTTAAAGTTCACACATTTGCCTTCAATTTTTTAATTTTTTTTATTAGTCTTTAAATTTTTGTAATATTTGTGATTTGTGCCCACCTTGAAATTTTAAGATTTTATATGTGTCCACCCTCAAATATATTTCTAGATCCGCCACTGGGATCAGACATATCACGTCTGGGAAAAAAGTAATGACCCCGTGACATTCAACTTCAACAAAAAAAAAATCATTTGCGAAACCATGAAAGTTTTAGGAATATTAACACCAATAAACAATGAATGCCATTTTAAAGTAATGTTAACACTATTAAAATTTAGCCGTGTTAGATTAATTTTGCTAATTCAATGGTTAAATTAATTCATTTAATAGTAAGTGGACTAATTTGAATCGATTCCTATAATAGAGGGAGCCGCCAAATACTTTCACCCAATGATTTCATATATTTATTTAAGGATACGAAGATATATATACTTAGGCTAGCTAGCCCATTATTAGCACCGACCAGGTCACTGTTATTAACCTCATTAATCAGGCCCATTAGATCACTCTCCTTTGGAAAATACCAAATGAATCACGTACCATCACATTTTTAAGAAAAATTAATTACACCAAATTATTTGACAGAATTAATAAGAAAAGACCAGTCTCAAGATTATAAATACACATTTCTAAAAAAATAAAATAATCAAATTATAGTACAGAGATTAATCATCAGTAAAAAAGATTTTAACTAAAGTGTGACTGTTTACCGAACGGAAATGAGATGCTATGTTTGTTAATTCTATTTTTGTGACCAATATGTTAATTCTATTAAGAAGACTTTATCTTCGATGTTTTCAGCTTAATAAAGAACCCTAATCTCATGGTTTTTGTCTTGGTTTCGTTTGGCGCAAATTCTAAAACAAGTGTTGGACTGAAACGGACATTTGAGCAGAAGCTGAATTTTTCAATTTCTGCAATTTGCAGCTTTTAAGGAAAAATTGGATTTCAGGCGATCTTTTGGGTGTCTGACGTAATCGTTCGACGCAGAGAATAATGGCCAACATACATATGAGATAAAAGAAGAAGAAAAAAAAAAGAGAAGCATAGTTATATTAATGAACTTGTACAATACAGCAATACAAAAGGTAATTAAGTCCTAATTGTATATTTACAATATTTTAATGGTCATAATAATTACCATCATTGTATATATTAATCAAATCCACCTGGGTCAGGTAGAACTGGGGTATCTATATATGTGAGAAGAAAAAAAGCCATAAAAGCATAACAAGCAAAGCACAAATCCACGCTAGTATGACCATAATGACTCAGCCATATTACCCTGATCAACCATGTCCACACAAAAGAAGGCCTTGGACTGGTGGTGAGGTGGCAAGTTCTCGGGCGAGCCGGTGCCCGGGTTCGATGACGACGTCGAACCGAATTGGTGCATCCTCATCCGAACCACCTCGGCTTGAGCCAGTGCCAATTGGGTTTGCAGAGAATCGACCTGTCGTTGCAACGACGATATGGCTCCTACGCATCCGTAGACGGGGTCACGAACCCTGGCGTTTGCTTCGTACACCATCGAACTCACCGCATCGCTTCGTTGGTGTTCCGGCAATTCCTGCAAGAATCAATCCATTTCTGTTCACGAAAACCTATCGTTTTCAATCATCATTGCAGGTTCTTTTTCTTTCCCTTATTGAATCTTGAGTGGATTTCCCACTTTGGGTCAGTTTCATTTTCATGCAATTTGCTTTGCATGATTTTCAAAAGAAACAATAATAAATTATTAAGTTGGCTTACACACGTATATATGTCATGCTTTTTATTGGCACAAAGAATTAATTGTTGCTCACTATGATTAAATTGTGCGATGAATCTTGATTTAGTACTGTTGCCCCAAAGACATAGAGTATAGCTAGGCTTCTATATTAGTACTCAATTTATTTATTTATTTATTTATACTATCATTATTTAAAAAAATACAAAGAACAACTATAAATAAATGATATTATGTAATACAATATATAAATTTATACAATTTCAATTGTCAAATATAATTCTTTTTAATAGGGAGATGATAGAACTATAATTTCCTTCTATATGTTATATATATGTATAATTATTTAATATATTTGTGGTGAATTTTTTTCTTTGCAAACAACTTCAAGCCATCATCATATAGAAATAGGTAATTTTAAATTTAGGGGTTGATAATAAAATTTTGGGGTTAGGATTAAAACTTAAAATTTATAAGTTTAAACCTAAATTCCTAACCATATTACTGTTAAAACCTAAACCCTAACCTTAAACCCTAAATTCTAAACCTCTACACTAAACCCCCTAAATTCTAAATTAAAACCCTAAATCCTAAAATTAAGGCGCTTGTGGAAACAAAAAGTTCCAACTGCGTGTGTGTTCTAAATGAAGTATATAAGGCTCATATATAATTTATAATTAATCTAAAATTGGTAATATCATATCTACCAAATAAAAAATTATATATGTGTGTTAAAAAATAAAATCGTAATTATTAACTGTTCTGTTTATATATAGAAGTGGAATTTTGATTTAGTGGTCAATTTCTATTTTTGACAATTTCATATATATATATATATATATATATATATATATATATATATATATATATTATACACACAATTTTGGCATCTTTTAATTATTTTGTGGCCTATTGAAAGATATATATATATATATATATATATATATGCATAGTTTTTTAGACATTCTAATTTTTAGATGCATAATTATTTGTCAAAATGATAAATGATTTGTATGTAATTTTGCATGTCCACAAACAGCCTTAAGGTGATGATAAATCTTATGTTGATTTCTTTAAAAGATAAAACATAATTATCATCATCTTAGCACCACTTATAGAATTATTTAATAATCTTTAATGATCTGTTTAATTGATAACACCAAAAACAATAAAACTTTTAAATATAATATGGATCAATAATGTCACCTTCAAACGTCATAAGGTGCAATGAAATGATCAATGACTTATATTGATCGAAAATAACAATAAATTCAAAATTTCTTTGCTTAAATCAAATATCACGTCCTTTTAAGACATAATTTCATACATATCACTATCAATGTAATTAAACCAATGTTTTTAAAGCATCCATTTACATTTACTTTCTATAATAATAATAATAATAATAATAATTATAATAATAATAATAATAATAATAATAATAATAATAATAATAATAATAATAATAATAATAATAATAATAATAATAATATGAGAAAAAAGCATTGGCAGGGTTAAAGAAATTCAAAAGTTTCCAAGTGGCAAGAAAGTTGAAGCTAAGCACTATACTAGTCTCAAGCTTTAAACCTGTTCACATGTAAAGGAATCCTTTGATAAAGCATTAATTTTACTATTTGGTGCTACTAAAAAATAAATTACTATTTTGTGGGAGAATATAGGAATAACAGTCAACCGTTAAAAGTCGATCAACTGTAATTAACCATCCTACAATAAAGTTGAAAAAGGGATGGGGGCAATGCATTTTTTTTATTTATATTCGCGTCTTATTTTGAATTTTTCCAATGAGTGTTTTAGGGTATCTTTCATACAACACTAAAATTATTCATAATCTTCTCAGATTCTTAATTTAAAGTCGACTGTGCTTAAGTGTATTTGAACCAAAATCTCGAGAAAGTTCAATCGAACTAAGACTTCACCAACATCTAATGAGTGTCATTTAGGTTATGACATGAAACTAAACACAAAATGCTCTAGCATGAACCGCTTTTCTAATGCTTAATTACTTTCTTTTTGGAAAGATGATGAAGATGCTTTTGCTTTCCCAATCTTTTCCACGCTCTTTTGGCCTACTAACAACAATAGAGAAACCCTTTTTTTCCCCAATCATGGCGCTTATGCATGCCTGCAATCTTGTGATGAAACCCTGAAACACATCCCTCAAGAACAAAATTCCCTATACTTGACCTAATGTAGAAACTTTCTTTTTCTACTTTATTTCTTCATTCCTAAAGGTTTGAATTTTCCAAGAAAACTATGGAAGGACGTATATACTACGAAATTCATTTAAATGAAATGAAAATTTCCAAATTAAGTTATTAGCCAATAGAGGAAAAGAGAGAGTGCATGGAGAAAGTAATGTAACCTGTAGCATCTTGTTAACATTGCTAGCACCAAACACCTTATGGACACTAGCAAACTTCTGAGGCTCGTCAGCTGGAAAATACGGAGCGAAAACACAGTCCGGTGCACATCTCCTTCTCAGTAACTTGCACGCCGCGCATGGCGACAAAGCCCCGTGCTTTCTACCATTTTCCTTCATTCCTCCTCTCTTTTTCTTCTTCTTGGTAAGCCTAGAACAAACTAACCCTAGAGGTTTAGTATTATTGTTTCCAAAAACAGATGAAATGAGGTGGAATAATAAAAATCAAAAGAGAAGAAATTAAAGGGATTAAGGTATAGAAGAAAAGATGTAGGAAGGGGAGGGGAGAGTGAGTTGAAGGGGGTTGGGTGTTATATAGGGAGATTCTTATGTGACAGAAAATCTAGTGGGGGGCCAAAAAAGCAAAGCCCTAGATTTTGTAGACAAAAACATCGTTTTTTTATAAGATCTTTAGGTCCACCTTAATGTGATTTTTTTAAATAAATAATTAATTTGCAAAGCACTTAAGTTATTGGTTTAGTAATAAAATAATTTCAATATGATATAATAAGCTATTAATATAGTAATAACATAATTTCTAAGTGTACGAAGTTGGCATCATGTCCAAACCTCATATTTCTCTAAAATTTGGATGTATAAAAAGATTATCTTTGATGTATTGTTAATGTATAAATTTTATAGCTGGATATGGGTGATAAATTAATGTTTCATTAATCAATTTTTTATAAGAAAATAAGCCTCGTTAACCCGGATGAAAATCTTCTGATCATTTTCGGTGCCGTTACTTATGCCCTCACGCTTAAAATTAAGTTTAAGGTTTAGGGTTTTAGATTAGGGTTTATGGATAGGGTGTATTTTAGGGTATAAGACGTAGGGTTTAAGATTTAAAATTTAGGGTTAGAGCTTGAAATTTAATTTTGTTGTGTCTTTTAGTGTTGGGGCATAAGTAAGGGTACCGAAAAGGGACAGATAAATTTTATCTCATTAACCCGGCAACAAGATTAGATTTGAGAAAGATTCAAACTCGGTCAGCGGAAAGAGAGCTCATTAATCAAAATTTATTGTGTATAATTTTTTTTAATGGTCTAAAGGTGATTACAAGTAGTATATGTCCATACATATTCTTAACTTTTTGAAAATGTACATATATCTTATAGACAAAGCGATTTGAACTCATGTTTCTTGAAATGAATATTATCTGTTTTTTTTTTACTAGAACACATGTTGGGTTCTATTATATATAAACTTTTAAAAATAAATATCATTATAATTTATATACCGTCAAAAATAAATTTAAAAGTTGGACAATGTTAACTTTTGAGAGGATGTAAATTTTAATTTTTAAATCATATTATTCATCGTCAACAATTTTATAACTGCCGTTCCATTAAATGTACTCTTAAAATATGAAAATTTTTCTTTTGGTATTTCGTTTGAAAAATATATATATATTAAACTATTGCACAAAAATATCTATTAAACTAAACTTGCATGATAGTGAAAGTTTTGTGCGTAATTACTCCATTACCTGTCAATTTCAAGGAATTTATTTACGGGACACAAAATATTTTTTTTATGTTAAGACTATAAATGACATAGTGAATCAAATTTATCTAATAATTTTTTCTCTCAATAATAATTAGGGATGAAATAGAAAAAAGTAAACTACATGAATAGTCGTTCAACTATTAGCTCCTTTCTCTTTGGCCATCTAACTATCAAAGGTTATAAAATAGTCACATAACTATTATAGTTCTTTCTCTTTTCATCATACGATTATCAAAGGCTACAAAATAGTTACTTGACTTATAATATTGTCTTTTAGTCCATTTTCGATAAGTTAGGAGCGGAGGATGCCATGAACGTTTCTTAAATTGGTAAATAATATGTTTAGTCCTCAAAATTTATACTATGTCAATTTGGTCTTAGTTTTGGAATTTTTAGCCATCAACATATACGTGTTAATTTCATTCTCCTCCTAGAAAAACCACACATATATTAACTGTAAAAAAAGATGAGAAGTAATTTGAAGATATCATAAAGTTCATGTTTTTATTTCTGGGTATTTGCAGGGGTGAAAATGGATCTATATTAATGATGAAAGAGCAGCAATATGATCAGTTTTTGTTGACTCAATTGTTTTTGCAGTGAATAAAGTTTAGTTATATTTGCACGTGTCACATTGTCTTCTCCAATCCTCCAAACCTCAAACTCAAAACCCCCCTTTATTTGATCCCAAGTTGAACCTTTTGTTCAATACAAGTCTTGCCTACATGGAGCTTAACCTATGGAAGAACAAGCGCGAGAGAGTAATGCATGAGAACTTTGTAGAATTGAGTGCCCATTTCAGAACCTTGGCTTCATCTACACTCAAAAACACTGTCCCTAGCATTGAAAGCTTTGCATGCACATATAATATATATGGAGTAATGGACTGCCCGCCTGCTATAAATCATCTATCTAGTAGAGCACCGTGTTGCGGCAACTGCAACTGCTGCTGCCATTGTGGTTGAAAGTGTGCAGAATTTCATTGAAACTCAATAACTTCTAAGTGAAGATAAAGATGAAGGAATTAATGGATTTTATTGTTGGCTAAGAAATTCATTTTCACATCCTGAGAAATTCTGACATCCCCTTCCGAGTAAAGCTGTTAGGCTCATCAACTTTGTTTGCAAATCTAAACGGTGAGCGTGAAGAAGGGGCCTCAAGGAAGCTTTGGTCTCATTTGAAGGATAATCTGACGGTAAGACTTTCAGTTCATTCCTTGAAAAGTTGACAGAGGAAGTGAACAATTTTGGGTTTTTGACAAGTTTCTCTTGAAATCTACCATGATAAAATGGAAGAGGAGGAAGCTAACGTCATTTTGAAGCCTTCGCTGAATACAAACATCCACCGGTGACCGGACGGAGGTGGCAAGGCCAGAGTAAGAGGCTGCAACTGGTGAAAGAGAGAAGAAAAGCTTTAATTTAAAAATAAAAATAAAAATGAAAATAAGAGAAAATTGGGACAGTGGGTTTGAATAAAGATAAAACATGACCGAAAATATGAGGAATAAAGATGAACAACTTGATTAACCAACCAATCAAATGTATTTACATATAAAATATTAAAATTTTATATAAGATTTAAGGTTTAAATTTTGATAATGTGAATGGAATATATTAGGCTTGAATCTATGGCTTAGATTTGGTATAAAATTTTTTTTTTGATTTCTTTGGAAGGGTAAGACTATTATTGTTGTGTCTTAGTTATCACTACAACAGAACAAGTTTTTTGTGTTATTTTTTTTAGCTCTATAACGATGGTTTTTAGCGCCGCTAAAAGCACTCGTGGTGCTAGCAGAAATGCCGCAAGAAGCGCCACAATAATTAGTGGTGTTTTTGTTTGAAAGACGCCGCTATAAACTTTGCACTATAGCGGCGTTTGTAATTTCAAACGCCGGTATTGAGTCTTCTTTAGCCCGGCATTTGTATTTCAAAACGCCGTTATAGATTTTATTCTGTAGTGGTGTTTGTATTCTCAAACGCCGGCAATGTCTCTTTTTTAGCAGCGTTTGGGTTTACAAACGCCGGCACTGGGTCCTCTATAACGACATTTTTTTCAACAAACGCCGCAAAAATGGTGTTTCTATTTTTGACGTTTTTTTTCTTAAAACGCCACTAATACCTTGTAATTGTGGTGTTTTTTTACAAACGCCGCGACTTGTTGCTAATTTTTTGCGGTGTTTTCTTCACACAAATGCTGCTAATCTTACTGCTTCTCCACACTACTTTTGTAAAAATTATAAACTACCCAAAAACTTATAATATTATCCAAATAAAAAATTTAAGTTTAACAATAAAGTGAAATATCGTTCAACAATAAATCAAAATGTAGTTCAACATTAAAGTCAAATATAGTTCAACGTTAAATCGAAATGTAGTTCAACATTAAAGTCAAATATAGTTCAACGTTAAATCGAAATGTAGATCAACATTGTTCATTTGAATTCACACATGAACAAACCTAAAATCAACTAAGATGGGGGATTCATTGGTAGGTTCTGCCTTAACATCGCCATCATTTCTTAAAATTGTCTTTGGAGATTCTGATATGTTATTTCTCTCTCAGCTTCTATCACTGCTATCTTAGCTTCCCTCCTTTTTCTTTCAGCTGCTATCTCAGCTTCCCTCCTTTCTTTTTCAGCTTCTCTCATTTCTCTCTCAGCTTCACTCGCTTCTACCTCGGCTTGAAATTGAGTTAATTGTTGTTTCAAACGATTAACTTATGTCTAAGAAGACTGGCTCTGTGATGGCATGTACTGAGACGAGTTAGATCCAAAATATTTTGTCGGGGTAACGAATGATCCTTGGCTGCGAACCTGACCATATCTTTCAGGACCCAAAACATCAGCAATAACTTAATTTTCGATCTCATCCACATTAGCAGAACCATTAGCTGAAGCTGTAGCTTCATACTTCGTCTTTTTCCCCCTCAATTTCGCCTGATAATCAATTAAAATATATAACGAATTCAAACGTTAGTTAAAATAAAAAAAAATGTTATACTATTGATATAAATAAAACATAATCTAGATTTTTTTTGTGTGTGTAATGTCGAAGAGCTTTATTCGTCCAACGCTAGTGCCAGTTGTAATTTGCTACAACATATAATAGAAATTAATACTTACGAAAAAATAATACATTAAAAACTAATCAATAATTAAAAAAATAATACATCATCATTAGCTATACGAGCAAAACTCTTCGACCCGGCAGTGTGAGTAAACTTCTGTTGTTGCCTGCTAGCAACTCTAGCGCGCTCTCGATCCTACAATTTAAAATTTGCAATACATATAAAGTCAATATTATAATGACATGATATTATTTTTTTAAAGTGCATCGATCATACCTCTCCTTTCGGATAACTACAAAACTTGACTGCATCTTCCCATTGATATCAGAGAATTTTAGGTGGGACATTTTGCAGCTTCTCTTGAAGGCTGCGATCATTTTTGTAATATGTCTTCTTCAAAAAGCTCTTATTGTCTCTCCATTTCTTTTCCTAATGCATGCTTCACATAATCGTCTGAAATCTCTAGAGAGAATTTATCCTACAAATTACACAATCAAAATAAATATCAATATTACTTTTGAACTATAATGTATCTATTACAACGACATTATTACCTTAACAAAATACAAAGCCTAGTTTTTGTTATTATTCGGTATCTGACGCCATGACTCATAATTGATCTGTAAAATTTGTTACAAAGTAATCAATCCAAGACGATAATAAAAAAATAAAAAAATAACTTTAATCAAATAAATAAGAAGAGAAGAATTATAAAATCAGATTAAAGTTGAGGTCTGCGAAGAGCAGTTTCCTTAAGACAAATTTCGACCACTTCGCGGTGCTTGAGTTTGGTTGGTCGTTCGTCTCACAGGATACAACAACAGGAAGATATTCGACAGAAGCACGAACTGAAGAGATCTTGAACTAGAGCCTTGTCTTAGCCTATCACCGGTTAAAATAAAACGAGAGAGAAAACAATTTTTGGAGTGCTTTGAAACTGAGGAGAATCACGGTTTATATAGGGGAGTGGAGGAGGAAAAACATGGAAGGTAAATATTTCGAATTAAAGCCATTGACTTTGTATCCGAGCAAAATCGGAAATAATCAATTAATGTCTTATTTAAACGGATATATTTCTTATGAATTGATTTTAATATCTTTTAATATCCGATTTAATGAAAGTCTTCTTATGAATTGATTTTAATATCTTTTAATATCCGATTTAATGAAAGTCACAAATTTTTCTATTAAATTCGGAATATTCAAAAAGATATGTTGTATATAAGGAAAAAATTTAATTCGAAGTGGGTAAAATATTCGCAGGTCCAAGTAAAACCTGACCGGTCCAGACATTTGTATGTCCCATGACATGCGTGCGTGCCCCAACCCGAATGGGTTCAATATGAGCTTCAATTTGCACCCCCTTGCACCTGCGCACAAGGCATAGTGTTCATTCAAGTCATTCAATGACTTTTAAGTTGGTTGGTGTATTTAAACTATTCCCAATTTTGTTATACCACCCATGTGGGATAAGGGGTTCATATTTTCCTTAACACAATACATAACAACCTCACTTTGAGCATCAATTTTTCATTCATTTCTCGATCGTTTTGAGCATATGAGATACCGTTATAAAGGTCTCATGGAGTAGAATATAAATTAATAAATTTATCATTACTCAAAGTTTCACATTTTTCTAACAAAATTAAAGCATTGTGTGCAACAATGCCTAAGTAACTGATCAGAACACCTGCTTGATAAACTAAAAAAATAAGTATTGAAAACTAAATACTGAAAAGTTAAGTACTATATTTAAATCATAAAAACTATTTGATATCTTACATAATAGGAGTATTAAGTATTCGATATAATCCGATTGTTTGATAAATATAAAGTTTAAAGTATCATATATTTTAAGGAAGTAAAAATAAAATAAAATTTGCTAAAATATCCATTAAATGATAAGCATGTTCTTATTATTTATTTATTATTTTTCACATTTTTCCATTGAAAATCTTAAAAATATTTTTCTTTTTAAATTATCAAATTCATTTAGGAAAACAACTCATTAAAATATTAAAATTTAGTTAACTAATTTTTTTCAACAAATTATCAAATAAGTTCTTACATTCATATTTCTCGTGTATTAATTATTATTCGTGTCGTGAAAATTAAAAAAATAATTAAATACACAAAAAAAATTCTACAACGGGCGACGAACATTGCTGAACACCACTAACGATAAACACTATTAATTTTTTTTTTAGATTTTAAAAGTCTAAAGGACTAAAATTATAATTAAAATTATCTCTTAAAAAATAAAAATCAAATTTAATAGTTACTTTATAATATTTTTTAAATAGGTTAGAATCAAATATACTCAATTCTCCTAAACCTAACAAAATCAATTTCTTAAAAAATAGAAATTAGTTTATAATTTTTTAATAGATTAGAATCAAATATACTCAACTCTTCTAAACGTGAACTCTAACAAATTCAACCCCTCATATTTTTTAATAGGTTAGGGTTTAGGAGAGTTGGGTATATTTGATTCTAATCTATTAAAAAAATTATAAACTGATTCCTATTTTTTTAAGAGATTGATTTTGTTAGGGTTTAAGAGAATTTGATATATTTGATTCTAACCTATTAAAAAATATTATAAAATAACTATTAAATTTGATTTTTATTTTTTAAGAGATAATTTTAATTTTAATTTTAGTTATTTAGATTTTTAAAATTTTAAAAAAAATTAATGATATTCATCGGTGTTAATCGTTAGTGGTGTTTATTAATATTCGCCGCACGTGATAGACTCATCCAATACACAATTACCGGATATCTATTAATTATTAGCAGTTCCGAATTAAATCATGAACTCATGGTCATGTTTTAAGTAGATTTTCATGGCAACTTGCACGTGTAATTTGGTCGACAAACAAGTTATTAATATCTTTGACAGATTACTACCGTCGGTAGCACCAAGTATAATTAATGTTGATAGACCCACAATGAATTCATGTTAAGCTCGAGAAGAGATATTTTTTTTATTAAATATAGAGATATTATCAGAATTTGAACACATACAAGATGATATAAGATTAACATTCTTAACTATTGTGTCAATTAGTATATCCCAAAAGAGATATTTTTTAGGATGAGTTTGTCACGCTCGACGAGCACCGATTAGCATCATTAATTCAATTTATAAAGATTAAAAATCTAAAAGATTCACCATATAATTATAAATTATTTAAAAATTAAAAAGTAAATTAATTAAAATATATTATTTCATTTTTAATTTTCTTTTAAACATGGATCAAAATACCTATCTACCCATAAATTACAAAACCTTAATTTTTGTTCATTTGAAATTTAAGTCGTCGCCGTTATCATACTGCTGTTTCAGTGAATGAATTCTAGTGACAACAAATTCATGTCCGGCCAATGACGACTAAAAGCAGGATGGCATAGGTCGAAATTTTTGGTCCACTAAAGCAAATCCTAACCGACATTAATGCAATTTAAAACATAGTAAATCCTAACCAGTTAGTTAGGATTTTAAAATTCTTTTATTCAAATGTTGTTCATAGGTGGGGAACGACGGCCATATAGGAGACAACAACGGCAACGACAGAAGGAAACGGCGACGGCGACTTAAATTTCAAATTACAAAAAATAAGGTTTTTTAATTTAGGGGTAGATAGGTATTTGATCTATGCTTAAAAGAAAATTAAAAATAAAATAATATATTTTAATCAATTTACTTTTTGATTTTTAAATAATTTATAATTATACGGTGAGTTCTTTAAATTTTTTATCTTTATAAATTAAATTAATGGTGCTAACCAGTGCTCAACGTTAGTGATGCTCATCGCTATTTGTCGAGCGTGGTAGAATTTTCCTATTTTTTAATAAGGTTTGTCTAACATATGCATAGATACATAAGTTAAGGGTCGTTTAAGAGCTTGCATTAAATATAAGATTCTATTTGGAAAAAAAAACACAATCATTTAATGTATTACAAAACTTTAAAAGATTCTATTGAAAAACACTCGTGTAATGTATTAGTAAATCTTAAACTATAAACCCTAATTCATGACTATAAATCCTAAAACCCTAAACCTAAACTTTAAAACCTTAACCCATAACCACGAACCCTAAACCCTAAAAACCTAAATCATAAGCCCTTTAAATGAGAATTTTTTCAATAGAATCTTTTAAGGTTTTGTAATACATTAAATGATTGTGTTTTTTAAATAGAATTTTGTATTTAATGCAAGCTCTTAAATGGCCCTTAATATATGCATGTATGTATAGGTTAAAAAACATTTTTAATATATATAAGTTAATTACAGCTCTTAAATGACCCTTAATCTATGCATGTATGTATAGGTTAAAAAACATTTTTAATATATATAAGTTAATTACATCACACATTCATAAAAGCTATGACATCCATTTTAAAATGATTATTAATTTTTTGAATATTTTAATTCCATCGCCAAATTATAGTTTTTATTTAAATTAGTCCTCAAACTTTTCAAAGTTTCATTTTCATTATAAACTACGACACTTATTCTAAATTGGTCATTAACCTTTTGAACATTTCAATTACATCCTCAAATTATCGTTTACGTCACATCGTACTATGTATACACATCAAGTTTAAATGATAATTAATATTTACAATATTTTTTATTAACATGGGACATGATTAGCATATACTTATAATTCGATGATGAATTAGAATGCTCAAAAATTTGGGACCAATTTGGAATGAGGGTCATAGTTCGAGTATGAAATTAGAACGTTTAAAAGTTTTGGGACCAATTTAAAAGGCATAATGTCAAAAAATGCTCTAATGTTTGACAAAATTGTCATTTTGGTCTATATTCTTTTTTTGAAGCAATTTAGCCTTTGATGTTTCATTTTAGGTAAAAGTGGGCCATTTGCGGATAAAAACTATTAGTCAACCAATGGTAAATGACTTGAAATGACGTGACAAACCTACATGGCAGTGCACGCCGTGATAGTTGTGTCATATAGGCAAATATGTTGACTTTACAAAATGGCACATCAGTCAAAAGATAAGTTTAAAAAATTGTATAAAATATAAAATATTTTTTCTTATGATGTGTCATTCTGTCAAGTCATTTCAAGTTGTTTATCATCAGTTGATTAATAGTTTTCATTCACAGAAGGACTATTTTGACCCAAAATGAAACATTAAGGGCTAAATAGCTTTAAAAAAGAATAGATGTCAGTGATAATTCAATTAAAAGTTAGTAATATTTTTTGACATTATGACAATTTAAAATGATCATAATTTAAGGATAAAATTGAAATATTTTAAAAATAGTGAGAGTCATAATTTAAAGACGTGTGATCCAATTAACTTAAAAATATATTATTAAGAAAAAAATTGAAATTCATTTTATTTCGGTGATATATATATATATATATATATATATATATAGTTTAAATCGCGTCCCTTCTTTTTCTATATCATAAATATCGTAAGCTGAATGTGTTCATATATGTTGCAGTAATTATAAAAAGTTTCGCTTCAGCTAAACTTCTCATTTTTGTTCCCTATTATTCTTGTATGTTATGAGTTCAAGATCTATTAGGAGCACTCTCCTTCCTTCCCCTAGAGTTTTCTTTTCCCATTCCCTCTAGATAGGATTAGGATTAGATTTAGAATTTGTCAAAAAAAAGTTGTGCTTCAAGTTAGGCGTGGGTAAATTTGGACTGTACTGGAATTAATCAAAATTTTGTATTGGATTTGGTTTGATTAATAAATTTATAAATTTGATTCAATTCGAAAAAAATTTAAATAAAGTTTGGGTTATGAAATGAGATTCGAATAACTCAAAAATTTTAGTAATTAGTTAATCAGTTTTAAAGTTCAAGTACCTCAATTCTACCTTATATATATCACATATGAAAAAAATGAAGAAATATATATATGTATATCGTATATGGTTGTAGAAAGTTGTTTAAGTTGAAACCAATTAGTATCATAACATTAAAAATATTTATAATTAATTTGAACAAAAACTCGAACAACTCGACTCGACTTGAATTTCGTAAACTAGACTTGACGCAGAAAAAATTATATAAAATTTAATTTATAAAATATGACTCATCTCGAAATTTTTTAACTTGAATCGATCAAATACCCACCCTACTTCGAGTTGCTTGGCAAAAACCTATGCAGTGATTTGCACCTTTCTTCCTTCCTATAATGCAAAACTTTGGATCAAAGCATGGGAGTGATAACCCAAAGAAGAGTAAGGATTGGATTGAATTATGACAGAATGAAAACATTGCATCCGATAGGTCAATCAAATGAGCTGGCTTGCAATTAATTTCTCATTATATTATCAATAATGTAGAAATTTAAATGCAATAATTGAATTTGATATTCTTAAACATAGACCAATACAAGGGTCATATTATTTATCCAAACATGAAGTCGTATTTTAATTTTAGAAGGATTCAATAAAATATTAGGATAGATTTGGACAAAAATAAATTAGATCCATTTAAAACATGGGCCAGGCTAGAGTTAGGCCTGACCCGGCCCATTTTCACAAATGTTTAGTATTTAAAGGTTTAATATTAGGGTTATAGTATATGTGGTTAGGGTTTATGGATTTAGAATGAATCTTGTGGTTTAAAGAGTAGAATTTACAGTTTAAAATTTTGGGTCCATAAAAAAATATGTGACAACTTTAGAAGTTCGCTCGTGAAAAAACTTTTCACTTCAAATAATTACCCCATTTAAAATTTTAATAAAAAAAATACTAAATTTGAATAAGTATGGAATGTAGTAATACCATACATAAAGTTACCACGAATTTAGATTTTAGACTGGCCTCACTCATGTACACTTAGGGATGGGTATTTTACCCGACTCGGCCCGATAGGGTCGAATTTTTGTAGGAAATTCGGGGTTGGGTTGAGTTTGGACTTATGGTGAAAAATACTCGATCTGGTTCGGGACTAATAGTATAATGTTCTCATATATTTTTAGAGATATTTGCAATAATGCTCCCTCTTTATATATATATATATATATTTTATAATTAAGTCATTAAAATTATTTTTTTACAATTAGGTCCATAAGATTTATTTTTTATAATCAATCCCCTAAATTTATTTGTTTTTACACTTAGGTCCCTAAAATTTATTTTTTATTAGATCGGTTCGAGTTCAGGTTTAAGTATATAATTTTCAAAACACGACCCGACTCATGCACATTCCTATGTACACTATATAAACATATGGTGAGGGAGGTGAGGACATTATTTTCAAAACATTAAGACATTAAGTATTGCCAGGTCATATATAATTGGCACGTTTCTTGCTGTACAAGGCAATGTAGGTGATTAAAAACAAATGAAGAGGAAACTTCAATTAATCTCCTAAACAAAAAAAAAGTTTTACAAGGTGTTTGATTATGAAAGGAAAGTATGTGGGGTTGAAACGTCAATTATTTTTTTTATACTCTCTTTATATATATATGATTACTATTTGATGTAGTTTCTTACGATAGACAAGGATGCAAGCAATATATAAAATCAAGAAGTGGGAACCATGGAGAAAAGGAAAGCTACTTAAATATGCCATTTAGCTGTGAGGATAAACACGTTTTGGCCCGAATGGAAGGGAGAAGAAGCGTTCATAAATTAATTGACCTTAATTTTGATTTACTTGTTATTATTGATCTGAAGAATATTTTGTAGGTGTGTGCAAGTGCAGCCTCGACAAGGACTGCTGCTGCGTGTTCAGATATGCTCCACAACTCTCAGAGATCCCCATTTCTGTGTATTTTCCTCCTCGAAATTAATTGGGATTATTGGAATATAGTGAAGGGTATTAGTATTACTAACTAAATATATTGGAAACAAACTTTAATTGGTACGCAACATTACCACATTGATTTTTTTTTCTTACTGGCTACAAAATATGTATTTACCAATACGTCAATATTTTCAGTGGTCTTATCAATATTTCTCCTAGCTACAACATAGTATGTAGTCCAGCAAATGATGTAAATGTGCCACCATTAGTTGTAAGAACTGAAAAAGTTGTGCAAGTCTGAGATGTTTCATATTTGACAAATTTTGCATAATTATGAGAATTGTTGAAATAAAATAACTTTTTTAGTGACTATGTTAACTTGTCTTGTAGTTACTACAAATATTAATATTAGTCCAATTCTTCTCTTAACTTTCTAACTTTTTGTAATAAATTAACTGGTTATCTGATATAATGCTTACCCCACAATGACTTACATTAAAATTTCCCTCAAGTAATATACTAAGGGTTTCAAACGATTCTTATAGTCACTGGTTTTATTATTAATTTAAAGGTTAAAATAGGTTACTAATCATTGTACTTTGGTAAATTTTGAGATTCAATCCATGTGTTTAATAAGTTTAAAAATTAAACATTAATTTTTTAATTAAAAATCTTAATCCAATCATTAATTCGTCAAAATTCAAGTAAATTAAACAAGCCATACTGTTCAACATGTTCTAACAAAGATCGGGAGATCTTGTTTTGTTGTTAGATTTAGGTTTAGAGAAGTTTTTAACGTCGGTTGAGGTCTTGACTCTTGAGTTTGTATATCTTAAACCCTTTAATAAAATTACATTTGCCGAGAAAAAAAAACAAAGATTTTGAGGGGACTGGAATACAGATGAAGCTAATGCATGTGCAGATAACACTTATCTAGATGTATAGTATCTCTGAGAATCTCAAACAACCACAATGTACTAATGAAGAAGACAACAAAGGATTTTGGCAATATAATTAACATTGACCACAGCAGGATACATGTGGAGATCATCAAAATCCTACTGAATCTAACAAAAATGTCAATTCCATCATCCATGGTGTAGCACTCACACATTTTCTTGTCAATTATCCAAAACATTCTTATGAATGCAGTCATGGCAGTCAACTCAGAGATCTACCATAATCTCTTCTTTTTGCAGGCATTTTTTTAATCATTTTCACGTACCGTCGAAATTTCCTTTCGATCATGTCATCTTTAAGGCGTGAACAATATATTATGAACGTAGATTTAGATATCGATTATAATACGACGACGCTGTCATTATTTGATGATTTTATTTACATCCACGATTGTAATAAACATGACATAACTGAATGCATTTGTCTGTAACCATAATTTTAGATGCCGGGAAAAGAAATAAAAAACCCTAGATTTTAAAAGTGTTTCGTCTTTATGGTGAGGATTCAGGAAAATAATAAAGCAAGTGCTTGGTGTTCCTTTATGCTCTTTTTCTTTTTAATTTTCCCTTTTGTCCAAATTGAAAAGATTTTTAACTAACAGTCTAACAATATTCCCATCTTCCATTCAAAATTACTATTTGAATGTCAACCCTAATGGTTTTCCTTTTTAAAATAGAATACAATCATTTACTATGTTTCTCGGACAATTCATTTTATTTGAAGTATTCGTATTTAAAACATATATTCAAATATAAATATTAGGATGTGGTTTGTTCAAAAAAAATATTAGGATATGGTATTTCTATCATCCAACTTGTAAATATGTAGCACAAATAAAATACACCCTAACTCTTTTCGGCGTCCCTTTTTATACCTCAACACTAAAAAAATTAAATTCTAAGCTCTAACTTTAAATTTTAAATCTTAAACCTTAAACCCTAAAAAATACATTGCATCCATAATTTTCTAAACCCCAACCCTAAACCTAATTGTTTTGTGTGGAGCATAAATAAAATCACCAAAAAGGGAAGAAGACTTCTATTCGGAACATACAACGGTTTCTAATACTTAAATTACTAGAATTCGAATAACACAAATCATTTAAAATAACTAAACATACAAAGGGGGTTGTCAAATTTGTTATAAATTCTGGCTTATCGATTAACCTTTTCGTTAACCAGAAGTTTAGCCGTAATACCATATATGAAGCAACTCCTTAGGTCAAGTGATGAAGAGCTTGATGTCCATTAAGCAAAATATCAACTTCTGGTCTTATGAATAGAAAAAATAATATTAAGAGAGCTTTGCACTATTTAGGGGCATGATCGGCTCGACTTCGAATATGGTTGTTTGGTAAACAGATGCACGATGTAGTAGTTTTTCGAGGGGGAGAAGGTACTGTGACAGCCTTACAGAAGCATGATGCAAGAATGAATTAAGCTCCTGGCCCTGGTCCGATCCGACTTCATCTATACTCAAAAAATGAATTAAGCTCAAGAAAGTGAAGTGACCCCATTTCTTTATTACTTATTAGGGTTTCAGTACTAAAAGCTCCCGTGATTCTTGCAACATATTATAAGCTGTGTTGTCCAAATGTCATGTCCAAGTTTGGTTATTGGTGAATGTTGGGGAGTTTGATATTAATTACGAGTTTATCTTATTAGGGTTATATATATGGTGGTGTTTAAATTAAGAAACCCTTTCAAACTAGTCGTTTTTAGCAGACACAAAAGGCATGATAAGATGGGAAATAATCTTGAATATAGTTCACTAAATTATAAAAGATTTTGTTTGCGGAAATCTTTGTCAAAGATTTTGTTTATATAATTGTATATAAACCAATGAAACCTAAGAACTTGTATGGTCTACTTCAAATGATGTATATACGTGAGTCTACGGTACAATAGCTTAATTTAATGCTAAAAACGGCAAGTTTCAAAATTATTTAAGCAACTTAAAATGTTATATTCTTTATAACATTTTAAGTTAGTGTTTTTAGACAAATTTCAAAAATTATCGAAAAAATACGAAAATACAACCTAAAATGTTATTTAAAAGTATAACATTTTAGGTTACTTGAACAAAATTTAAAACTTACCGCTTTTTAACCTTAAATTAAGTTATTATACCGTAATCATTCCCGCCTATATAGGACACTTAACGAAAGAGAGGATATTCTGGATTTTCTATAGAAAGTTGACAAGAAACTTTCCCCATGTCAATCAAATAAGCTGGCAACTGATATGGATTCTCTGGCGGCAACAATTAATCAGTAAAATTGTTTGTTTCCAGCTAGAAACTGAGTAACATGAACTTATTTGTACTTTTTATTCAACATGACATGAAAGTGCGCGCAAAATATTTAAATTACAATTAATCAGAAAAAATAAATCCATATAATGTTTTTAGATCTCGCATTTAAAATCTTTCTTCTTTATCGTATTACATTAAGGTAATACATATATAATCACATGTATGTGTGGTTAAAGACCACTTGTATTTGTATATTTGTACCCGGAATTCCTAATTCAAAGTTCAAATTTAAATATGCAATGATTCGATAAATAAAATTCTTCATTTCTTAAAACAGCAAAATAGGTCCCTTTCCGCATGAGAATTCCCGCTAAAAATATTCATTTACTATTCATTATATGGTTGTTATATGATATGAGACCAAAAAGAGGAAACGGAAAGATAATTTTTGTATATCAATAGATGAAATAAGGGTGTGGAAAACAAGACATGGATTCTCTACAATGACATTGTAGGCCAATTGAAAGGGATGTAGCGCAGCTTGGTAGCGCGTTTGTTTTGGGTACAAAATGTCATGGGTTCAAATCCTGTCATCCCTAGTAAAAAATGACCACAGCTCTTTCCTCACTTTCACATGAATGTGTTTGGCTATTTAAATTAACCGAACAAACAAGAACGAGAGTATGTTCATGTTCGTTTAATTTTAACCGAATAAATGAACGAACACGTACAACTAAACAAACATAATTTATTGTTCGTGTTCGTTTGTTAGAAATGTAGCATATTCGTGTTTGTTCGTTAAAATGACAAATGAAAAAAAGAAGAAAGACGACGGCTTACTTAGCTGCTGGTCTTTGACGGCTCGGTGGTGCGACAGTGGTGCTCGTGCCGAGGTGGAGTAAAACTTGGAAGGTAGTGCAAAAGTAATTAAGAGTTTTTTCTTCAATCTATAGTGAAATGAAAGGGATAGTGAGCTGCTAGGTGGAAATACGCATATGAATAAATTTAAACGTACATACAAATTTAAGGTTAATTGTTGCTTCATATAGAGAAGCAGGTATAGAAAACAAGGAACCTGTAAACATATAACAGTAAACACATTGGAAACAACGTTTTCCATTAGTAATATGCTAGAGAAGCTGTAAAAATGTGCTTGGCATAAGAGAAAATGCTGCTGATGACAACATTCGACTAGACAGCATTCAATAAATGATATTGAGTTCATGACAAAGCCTTGCAAACTGCTGGTATATGGATTCGATCTAAGAAAGGCAAACGTCGAATTATATGTTCAAGGATGTCACGAGGGAGACCCGACCAGTTGGGCCCTAGCAAAAAGTAATCTACGTGATCAACGAACGTTAGAAGCGGCGGCGGCGATGGTCGGATCAACCAAAAGGATGTCATTCTTTAATTGCCATGGAACTCTTACATTTATTTTATATGAAGGAAGAGGAACTTGTGGATTTTTCAAGACAAATCCTCTCAAAAAGATACTTTGATCCATAACATTAAGGAGATTGTTAGACTTCGATTGCAAGGGAAACTTGTAAGTAGAATTAATTATGTTAATAGAAATCTTTGTATATAAGGATGAAATTCTACCCTTTTCGGTGCCTTGTTTATGTCCCCACACTTAAAATTAGGTTTAGAGTTTAGGGTTTAGGGTTTTAGGTTAGTGTTTATGGTTAGACTTTAGGGAATTTAGGGTAGGGTGTATTTTTTTAGGGTATAGATGTATAGTTTAGGATTTAGAATGTAAGGTTAGAGCTTGGAATTTAATTTTGTAGTGTTTTTTAGTGTTGGGCATAAGTAGGGGCACCGAAAAGGGGCAAATGATTTTTATCCTGTATAGAGTGGAGTCTTGTATAGGATGATTTTGAGACAAAAATCGTCTGTCCCTTTTCGGTGTCCCTTTCTTTATATGCTCCAACATTAAAAAAAATTATATTCTAATCTTAAACCTTAAATTCTAAACCTTAAATCCAAAACACACACCTTACCCCTAATTCTCTAAACTTTAACATTAAATTTTAATCTTAAACTCTAAACATGTTTTTTTAATGTAAGAATATATGTATATTGACATTAAAACAGAGTTAAGAATTTCTATTCGTTTTGGGCTATAGTTTTGTATTGATGATGTAGCATTTTTGCTTGTGGATAAATAAAAACCATTTATCCAAGTCCAAAGTTTTTATGTGTGAAAGATATGAATCTAATGAAAGTGCCATCTTGTAGGTCCATTCTTCGTGGTCGACTCTAAAGTTGTTAATATAAATGGACTGCCCATTCAGTCAAGTCCAAAGTCCAAAGAACTTATTCCTAAAATAATTAATGGATTGTCCATTCAGCTAAGTCCAAAGTCCAAAGAACTTATTCCTAAAATAATTGGACTGTCCATTAAGCCCAACCTACCATTTTTGCCTTAATACACCTTTGACCTTTGCTTAGTTTGGACTTTGGACCGGTCATTATTAGGCTAATAAATTTTTCGATATTTCTTATATTATATATCATTTTTTATTTTTAAATATATATATATATTTTTTAAATAATTCCTACTTAGAAGGAGCTGAGAAAAAAATTATTCTTAATAAGTATTAAATCTACAACTTAAGAGAGTATTAACTGAGAACTTCTTTTTTTATAGAAATTGGTGACCTCGTTAAAAACCCCCTTCTTATCAGCCCTCACCCATAAGTGCGAAGGCCAACAGCGGAAGGAGGAAAAGAGTGTCACAAGAAAATATTATTATCATGTCCGAAAAACGTTACATTATCTCATAATTCACTAATAAAACCTTGAAACTGCCCTATAAAACCTTAGCCTAAAACACAACAATTCGACAATCAATCCTACCCAATACCCCGTTTAGCTAGAACATCAGCATCAACATTACGGACTCGGGGAATTTTTCAAAAAATACACTGTCTAGACTCACCTAGCGATATAATTTCATCAACCAAATTCTTGAAGATCAACGGGCAAAGAACTGGATTTGAAATCCACTCCACCGCTACGATGTTGTCGCATTCCACAATGATGCAAGCATGCATGCAAACCTCACACGCTAAAGTCAAAACCAACCCTTCCTTCACCGCAAGAAGTTCGGCAAGTACCGGGGGACCAGGTCCAATAGCTTTGGAAAACGACAGCAGGGACTCCCTTTTGTGGTTACGAGCTACGCCACCAATGCCTCCATTTTGCCAAGAACTCGACACTGCTCCATCTGTATTTACCTTTACGAAACCAGCAGGGGGATAACCACCTAGCCAACGAAACCACACTGTCTTTTTTTCGACAAACGACATCCACAATCGAGGGGTTGACAGTAATATCGTCAATCGACACAAAGAGTCTGGAAGCTTTGCTTTGAACCAAGTCGCCAACCTGAATCTTACTAAAAACAGAATATGTAATTTGTCAAAATTGTTATTTTTAAAGACAATATCATTTCTAAAAAGCCAGATTGACCTTAAAATAGAAAGAGCGATGAGTTTTCAAAATGAATTCGATGAAGTGGATGATCTCAATTTTGTCCACTGAACTAGTAAAAAACCAACATCTTTTGGAATAACCCATTCCATGTTCCATTGAATCACAAACCAAGCCCAAATTTCCCAGACATGCTTGCAATGGATGAAAAGATGCTGCACGGTTTCGGCATCTTCATTACACAAGGGACAAGAGGTAAGCACAGAAGCCGTCGACCTTCTCTTTGCAAGTTCCACTCTTACCGCTAACTTACCGTTCACCACTTGCCATAAAAAAACTCTACACTCGGAGGGGCAAGACCAGACCACACCAGCTCTTTCCATTTAAAAACAGCCTCAGACTTAGTAATTGAACAATTATAACCTGATTTTACAGTATATATGCCATCATCACCAGTTCCTTTTCATATCAGACAATCATGTGAAAAACCCTCTGATTTCACCGTAGATAATTCGTTCAAAAGTGAAGACCAATGTACCTGCTCCCAATCGAAAATTCTCCTTCTCAAATGAATTTCCCACTCCCCCTTGCCATTTACACTTTCCCAAATTCACAGATTCTGCCATTTTTATTGCAAGAAAGAGCGAAAATTCTCGAAAAACAAACTTGCAACTGTTCAGCACTCAACCAAGAGTCTGACCAGAAAAACAAAGAGCTTCCGTCCCCAAGTTGGAGGCGACAATTATTCCGAAATTCAATGTCAAAATCGTCCTGATTCTGGAAAGAGTTAGTAATACCCCTCCAGATCCAGGAATCCAGTCTATGCTTTGTATTCTCCAACAATATAGATTTCGAGTCGATGTTAAGTTTACTACAAAGGATTTTTCTCCGTTCACTCTCCCTATTATTAGCAAAATTCCACACCCATTTCCCAAGCAGAGCCCTATTAAATTTATCTAAATCACGGATGCCCAGACCTCCCAAATCTTGTGGCAAACAAACCGAAGATCATTTCACCCAGTGAATTTTTTTCCTCGCCTCCGAATCACCCCAAAGGAAATTAGCTACAATCCCATTCAACTTACGAGTTACCGCAACATGTAACTTAAAAAGAGACAAGTAATATGTAGGAAGAGAGGAAAGACTGATTTAATAAGAACTAACCTCCCACTAGTAGATAAATGCTTGCCTTTCCATCTTGCCAGATTTCTGTAAAACTTATCAATCACTGGATCCCACAAAGATGTTGAATTCCTCTTAGCGCCTAGAGGAAGGCCTAAGTATTCTGAAGGAATTATCCCTTTCGAACAACCAGCTTTAGCTGACCAAGAATTAAGGGATTCCTCATCCACATTAATCCCAAAAAGTCTACTTTTAGCCAGATTCAATTGAAGGCCCGAAGTAATCTAAAAAATTCTTAACACCCTTTTAACATTCAGAATTTCTCTCTGAGAGGCACCACAAAAGATCATAAGGTCGTCAGCGAATTGGAGATGCGAGAGGTGGTAAGCGTTCTCCCCCTCCCAATGTAGAAGCCTTTAAACAAACCATTCACTGTAGCTATTTTGATCATTAAATGAAGAGCTTCACCAACCAAATTAAAAAGTAAAGGTGACAATGAGCAACCTTGACGGAGACCTCTTGCCAAAGAGAAACACTCAGTTGGAACGCCATTTACTAACACCGATATCGAAGCCGAATTAATGCATTTCAATATCCATTTACACCACCGCTCCCCAAAACCTATTTCTTTCATAACTCGTATTAAAAATGCCCAATCCACCGTGTCGTAGGCCCGCTTGAAGTCAATTTTGGAGACCACCCCTTTCAAACCCGATCTGATCATATAATCAATGCCTTCATTAGCAATAAACGAGCAATCTAGAATCTGCCTACCAGGGATAAAGGCAAATTGAGATTTGCTAACAACAGAATTCAAGCAGCTCCTCAATCTTCTTGCAAGGACTTTCGACACAATTTTGTAAAGCCCTCCCACAAGGTTGATAGGCCTAAAATCATCCAGTGAAACCGCCCCAATCTTTTTGGGAATCAGAGTAATAAAAGAATGATTCACACCTCTTTCCCAATCCTTCCCCTGATAAAAGTCTGAGAAAAATTTTAACAGGTCGTCTTTAAGAACTTTCTAGTATTTTTTAAAGAAACCCATACTGAAACCATCGAGACCCGGGGCTTTCGAACTTTCCATGGATGCAATAGCTTCCCATACTTCTTCCTCCCTAAATTGCTTCTCCAAAGCCTCTTTCTCACACGTAGAAATTTTCTTGAACAATAAGGATAGCTCCTCAACTTCAAGCGTGTTCTTAGTATTGTAAGCTCTAAAGAAGTAATCATACACACCTTCCTTGACTGCGCTAGGATCAGTAACACATACCCCATTATGGATTATGGAAGGTATCGAAATAATTCTCCTCCTATTGGAAGCTGTTAAGTGGAAGAACCGAGTGTTTCGATCCCCATCCTTGAACCATTTCAATCTAGATTTCTAGAGCCACGCCCTCTCTTCTCTTCTCAAAAGACACCACAAATTCTTTCTTAATCCCACAAGAGATTCTCGGTCCTCAGAAGACGCTAATCCAAGCTGAACATCCTTTTCAATCCCAGCAATTTTGTCCTGCAAACATGGGATCTCTCCTGAATTTACCAAAGCTTTCTTGCTCGTCCATAATTTTATAGCAGATTTTGTTCCTTTCAGCATACTAAACAGACCAGACCTATTCCTACCTCTTTTCTGATTCTTAAAAGAGTCGATAACCGCGTCATCAAAACCATCCATATCCATGATATAATTGAACAATTTAAAAGGCTTCGGACCCCAATACCCACCTTTGCTTACCAAAAGAATAGCATTATGGTCCGATACTGATCTCGATTGCAAACTTTGCTCTAGATTATGAAACTTCGATAAAAATTCATCGTCTACTAAGAACCTATCTAGGCAGACAAAGGTTGGATTTTCCCTATAATTTGACCATGTAAAAACCCCTTCTTTAAGGGGCAAATCTATTAGTCTGCCTTCTTGAATGAAAGATCTAAATATCTCCATACTCGCCAAACTAAGTGAAATCCCCTATTTTTCATCACAACTAATATAAGAATTAAAGTCTCCCCCAGACACTAAGCAACACTGAAATTACTCATATAATCTAACAATTCCCGAAAGAAACTAGGTTTTTCAGCATCCGTAGATGGTCCATATACATTAATCAAGCCGAACTCAAGACCATTACCCCGGAATTTCCCAATTAGAGCTACAAATCTCCTAGCAATGAATACATTCGACATATAAAAAAATCTGGATCCCACACACTGATAATTCCCCCAGACACCCCTATTGAAGGTGAAAATTCCTTAAGATACTTTTGACCACAACACATACTCCTAAAGATAACAGGAGAAAAATTCATTAACTTCGTTTCTTGAATGAAAAGAATTTTTGGTTTGACCTTTTGCATCATCAACCTAATAGCACTAGATTTCTCAATCCTGCCCAATCCCCTAATATTCCAAGAAAGTATAGACAAATCCATAAAAGATCATAAATTACTAGCTTTGAAGATGAAAGCTCGGAAGACCTTATTCAGTTTTAGATTCAATCTCCACCACCTTCTCGATTAAAGCCGTTTTACCCCCCAAAAAGGAAATGTCCAACACTTTACTTACACCCAAAACTTTCAATGCCTCTTCAATGTAACTTAGATGGACTCAATCGTGAGAGAAACCCGAACCTTCTGACACAGCACCGCCGTGGGCATTCTCCAGCGACTCTCTGATGAAGCTCCTTAACGCCCTTCGATGATCTATGTTATAGAAATTTCCCCTGAGATTTCCCTTTCCAAAAAGTGAATTATTGGGTGGGGCTTGAATTGAAGCATTACGATCCATCGAAGGACCAACCACTTCACGACATAGAGAAAAGGAAGTTTCTGAACTTGAACCCTTTATAAGACTGTCGGGCACCACTTCTGATCCCATAAGAGAAAAACCAGCCTCGTGAGATTTTTCAAGGGAGTCTTCAACAATTCGATTGAAAACATCACCCACGCAACGTTCACTTAGTTGCTCAATAGGTGAAATGGGTCTCAAATTCTGACGGGCTTCCACCAATGGAGAAACAGGTAATGGGTCTTCAAGGCCCAAGCCACGATTAGAAGGAGTTAGCATCTGGGCCTGATCCTGTAAGCCAACCGAGGAATCGTCCAAATGATCAAGAGAAAGACCAGTCGTCTTCTCACGACCCTCAATGTCGTCATTATTGTTACGTAAATTATCTTGGTAGGAATCAGCCCCAACTGACTTTTTCGGGGTAACGTCAACATTCGAGCTCTCTTCCCCATGATTCCTCCTATCCACGTCTGAGACAAACGCCGGGGGAATTACACGAGCCCGTTGCTCTCCCCTCAACTCCTGGTTTTCCGGCAGCCCATGATCCGGCCAATCATCAACATAGAATTCTTCGTCATTCATCTCCCCAAAGATAGAATCTTCACTGAAAATTTCTCCAGTTAAAATTTTAATGATAAAGGACTTTCCCAACAAGTTGATCCTAAAGGATTCAAGGACATCAAATTGACTAGCCACTCTAATGATCATCCTTGCCACTGTGAGGTCTTCCTTAATCTTTGTCTTCTCATGGATGCTTATTAGCTTACCCCAACTGCTTGCCACCGAGGTAAAAAAGTCTTCCGACCAGCAATGAAGGGGGACTCCATAAAGGGAAACCGAACAAAAGAATAAAGGGATTCCCTCCACTAGAGCATGTTCCTCCAGTTGCACAAACCAAAACACTAAAGCTTCTTTTTTGTTCGCCCATATTGTAACCCCCTAAACCCGACCTAGAAGAAAATACCGAATTTAGGAAGTTACGATTGAAAACTTTTCCCTAAAAACCAATTTTGGAAACTATGTTTTAATTCAGTTTAAAATAATATATAACAATCATTTATTAAATCACTTAGAATAAATAAAATATAAATGTTATAATTATTAATCGAATGTTTAACTAATCTTCGAAATGAAAAACACATTAAATGAATGCTAAAAATAATCCCAAAACATAAATAGTTTCAAGGTATGAATATAGACCAATACTCCAAAATAATAAATAATAATTTGAATAAATAAAAGTAGTTCAATACTGAATAATAGAATAACCGAATAAAATATGAGATCCTCCAAGTACCACGTCACCTAAGTTCGAAGATATCTGTAAGAGAAAACTATGGGGGAGTAAGCTAAAGAGCTTAGTGTGTCTCTAAAGTGCAGGCAATCACAAACTCAGTTCCACAACAATAAATTTTCACAAAAATATTTAAAAGACACAAAGCATGTTTAAACACGGTTTTATGAAATCACAATGCAATGCACCCATACTCCATAGTCACCAAAAAGAGAAGGTTCCCCAGAACCTCTCGCTACATAGTCACCAACACAAGTGGTATAAACCACTAACTTCCTCCGTACAATCCCAACCCATGATAACACAGTAAAAAGAAATCTCAGTTTTCACAGTCTCAACATAGTCCGATAATAAATCCGAGATTCACAACTCATTTACTTTAAATCACAATTTTATACACAATCTAAAAATAGTATGCACAGAAAACATAATGTAAAATCACAACACAGTTAAAAATCACGCAAACGTAAAATCACAGTCACAAAAACAAAGTATGTACCACAGAAAGAGAACACACATAAAAATCATTTATTTATAGCACCGGAAGAAACACACCTTAAGCGGCAATAGCTCTAACGACGAACAAAGGGAGGTTGCGACTTCGATGTAAGGTGATGACAACGTCAATTCGAGAAGAATTCATAAAACATGGGAATAACTAATTGCGACAACACTTTAAAACTTAAGGCTTAGGTTTATTTTTGTACGTAATAACTATGACTATATATAGAGAGTTGAGAGTTGGTAATCTAAACAAATTAGGTTTATAATAATAATAATAATAATAAAACAAGAATTTAAGTTGAAAAAGGAAAGTCAATTTAGTCATGAAAAAAAAAGATTAGAATTTTATTTGAATTAAAAAATTGAAAAAATAAATTAAACAAAAAAAAAAGAGATGTGAGTTCTTTTGAAAGGGACGGTGAGCCTTTTGAAGGAAATTGAAAATCAATTTGATAAAAGGGCTATTTATGAATCCAGTCCTTAAATTTTCAAGAAATTTCATATTAACTTCCAAGTTTGATAAAAATTCTTATTTAGTCCATCATAGAAAATTAGGGTTTTTAATTAAAAATTCCCAAATCCTTAGGGTTTCAAGAATTAGAAATTTCAAAAACAGGGATTTTTCGAATCTAGGGTTTATAGTTTGGGCATAATTTTTTGGGTGTTACAACTCTCCCACCCTTAAAAGAAATTTTGTCCTCAAAATTCTCAGACTAACGACATACTTAAAAAAAGAGGTTTTGATAACAATTTTAAAAAGGCATTTTAGATCAGGTTACGAATGACAACACATAACTTTCAAATAGACTTTGATCTCAACTTCATTTGAACGAGTATGATCACGATCAGTCGCTAATTTAGAGCTCCTACGAGATGGCATAATAGTCTATCTCTAAAAGGAATTAACCTAGATTTAGAGTTGGTACTTGGAGTTTCTAATTAAAACATATATTTAATTTTTTAAAATAATTAATTTTTCAGGAAATCCCAATTTACCCCAAAACATTTAATATGCATGCAAAAATTATTTTCGGCTTAAAATTTTAAGCGAGCCTCACAGTCCGAGGGTTAAACTTGGCTCTGATACCACTAAATGTAACCCCCTAAACCCGACCTAGAAGAAAAGACCGAATTTAGGAAGTTACGATTGAAAACTTTTCCCTAAAAACCAATTTTGGAAACTATGTTTTAATTCAGTTTAAAATAATATATAACAATCATTTATTAAATCACTTGGAATAAATAAAATATAAATGTTATAATTATTAATCGAATGTTTAACTAATCTTCGAAATGAAAAACACATTAAATGAATGCTAAAAATAATCCCAAAACATAAATAGTTTCAAGGTATGAATATACACCAATACTCCAAAATAATAAATAATAATTTGAATAAATAAAAGTAGTTCAATACTGAATAATAGAATAACCGAATAAAATATGAGATCCTCCAAGTACCACGTCACCTAAGTTCAAAGATATCTGTAAGAGAAAACTATGGGGGAGTAAGCTAAAGAGCTTAGTGTGTCTCTAAAGTGCAGGCAATCACAAACTCAGTTCCACAACAATAAATTTTCACAAAAATATTTAAAAGACACAAAATAAGATTAAACACGATTTTATGAAATCACAATGCAATGCACCCATACTCCATAGTCACCAAAAAGAGAAGGTTCCCCAGAACCTCTCGCTACATAGTCACCAACACAAGTGGTATAAACCACTAACTTCCTCCGTACAATCCCAACTCATGATAACACAGTAAAAAGATATCACAGTTTTCATAGTCTCAACACAGTCCGATAAAAAATCTGAGATTCACAACTCATTTACTTTAAATCACTATTTTATTCACAATCTGAAAATAGTATGCACGAAAAATATAATGTAAAATCACAACACAATTGAAAATCATCAAGCGTAAAATCTCAGTCACAAAAACAAAGTATGTACCACAGAAAGAGAACACACATAAAAATTATTTATTTATAGCACCGGAAGAAACACACCTTAAGCGACAATAGCTCTAACGACGAACAAAGGGAGGTTGCGACTTCGATGTAAGGTGATGACAACGTCAATTCGAGAAGAATTCATAAAACATGGGAATAACTAATTGCGACAACACTTTAAAACTTAAGGCTTAGATTTATTTTTGTACGTAATAACTATGACTATATATAGAGAGTTGAGAGTTGGTAATCTAAACAAATTAGGTTTATAATAATAATAATAATAATAATAATAATAAACAAAAATTTAAGTTGAAAAAGGAGAGTCAATTTAGTCATGAAAAAAAAGATTAGAATTCTATTTGAATTAAAAAATTGAAAAAATAAATTAAACAAAAAAAAGAGAGACGTGAGTTCTTTTGAAAGGGACGGTGAGCCTTTTGAAGGAAATTGAAAATCAATTTGATAAAAGGGCTATTTATGAATCCAGTCTTTAAATTTTCAAGAAATTTCATATTAACTTCCAAGTTTGATAAAAATTCTTATTTAGTCCATCATAGAAAATTAGGGTTTTTAATTAAAAATTCCCAAATCCTTGGGGTTTCAAGAATTAGAAATTTCAAAAACATTGATTTTTCGAATCTAGGGTTTATAGTTTGGGCATAATTTTTGGGGTGTTACACATATGTCTTCTTTATCCTTTAATGAATTAAAAGTAAAAATGCATGAGTTTGATGCTTTGCCCCAAGATGCGATCTTCACCATTATACCATCACTGGCCAGAGCTTTCTCTACATAATCTTTATCAAAGTCTTTTTTGATGATGCCAATACTGGACTTTTCTATCCACTCTGTTTCTTCAGTTTTGATGGAGTAATCTACCACGCAGTCCCTCCTAAGTGTGTCTTCTTTGACCGGCTGTTCAACTCGAGAAGCTGCAGGATCGTTCTTCGCCTTGCTTAATAAAACATCTTTATATGACCTCTTGTTACTGTTCGGAACTGAATTACCCATAGGTATTCCTTCAACATTACCTTCTTGAAACACCAGTTTATTTCTGAAGGGGATGCTCCCCGAAGGCTTCTTTTCAAATCTTGAGAACTTAGCACGTGAGACTCTAACTCTTCCGTCGTCAATGATCGTATTATCAACCTTCTCGATAACCCTCTCCAAATCTTTGTTGCTTGCCAAATGAATAAATGCAAAAGTGCAGTTCTTGTACTTAGGTTTTTCATTGTTATAAGGAATGAAAACTTTGAGTGCCTTTCCATGATAACCAAACAATTCCCAAAGAGCACTTCTTGAAACCCTCTTACTCAGGTTGTCTATGAAAACAATCCAGCCACCGTTCATTGAAGATTGCTAAAGCTTACCTTTGCTGCCACCGACGCCTCCCACCATTGAAAAGAAATAAATATAAATTAACCATTAAGTGAGAACTTTTAACCACGTACTCTAAAAATTGTTAACTAAAAATTAAATACTTTCGACTTTTAATATAAAGTCTAATGACACGAAAGTGTGGTAATGATATTTTTTACAAGAAAAAAAATAAAACTATTCACTATACCAACAAAAATTATCATCAAAGTACATTTATGTTGATTATTCCATTTCTATGTTTATAAGTAAAAATTTTACATGTAAAAGTTTATGGATTAATATTCTATACACTGGCGGTGGAAAATGAAAATTTCCACAAGCGTCTTAGTTTTAGGGTATAGGGAGTTAGTTTAGGGTATAGGGTTTAGGGGTTTAGTTGTAGGGGTTTAGAATTTAGGGATAGTTGTTTCAATTTAAGGTTTATGGTTATAATTTAGGGTTCATAGGTTATGGTTTAGTTTTTAGGGTAATATGGTGAGGATTTAGGTTTTAACCTATAAACCCTAAATTATAACCCTAAACCTTAAGTTGAAACAACTATCCCTAAATCCTTACCCCTTACACCTAAACCCCTAAACTTTATACCATAAACCGACTCCCTATACCCGAAAATTAAGGCGCTTGCAGAAACTTTCAGTTTCCACTGCTATAGAATAATTATCCAAAGTTTATTAGTTCAAATGTTTTTTTACCTCTTCTCGTTGCTATTTCTTTTTAAATTATATATATTATTTAAGATTTTTATATTATAATAAGTTAAATTATATGATTAGTATTTGTACTAGGAAAAAATTGTAGATTTGGTCCATGTACTAAAATTTGGCCATTTTTAGTCTTTTACTTTTCCAATTTTCGAATTCTGGTATTGAACCACACAATTAGGGGTGAATATTTGGTTGAATCTTGTGAACAATTTTGAATTAGTCCAGTTGACGACTCATATTCCTCACTCCTAATTTAATTTGATTTTTTTAAATCGAGTCAAATCAAATATTTTAGAACCACTCAAAAACTTCTCAAGAAGCAAGATCCTGAGGGAACTATGCAGTTGCGAAAGTATTAAGAGATTAAAATATTAAAAATTAGAAGAAAAAAGTTATGGTAAAATTGTTTTTTGCCCCCTTAAAAATACATATTTCATTTTTAGCCCCCTTTATTTTAAAATTTTCTAAATGACCCCTCAAGAAATAAAACAATGTTGAGTTTGCCACTAAAACTATAAAGCCTTTCCTTTTTAGGCAGGAAAAGCAACAGATCACCAGTCACAGAGTTTTATCAACTACATCTCCGATAGCTGTATAGCATCAGATGATCTGAGAATGAAGGTGTTGTGAAACATTTGAAATTTGAAAAAAGAAATGCAGGACGAGAGGTATTTAAAGAAATCTTGAATTTGAATAGCTGAATCAGACTCAAAAGTATAACAAATTATTGAAAATCAAAGATAAAGGATATAGGATGATAATAAACTACACTACTATTATCTTGGACATTGAATTCACTGGAAAAGGGCATGGTGGAGATGGAACCTGGACTGCACCTTCAAGCATCATCGAAACTGTCCTCATACATGGCCTTAAAATTGGCTCATATTGCACACACCAAAACGCCACTTTCAATATCATCTCCAATCTCCCAACATCCTTTCTACCCTCTTCATCGTTTTCGACTAGCTTTTCGATCATCCTTTCGTTGTAGCAGTCGAATGCCCATTCCGTTAATATCGCTTCTTCCTCCATCTCGAAATCCACACATTTCCTGCAACTTATGATCTCCAACAGCATTAGTCCGAAACTGTAAACATCAACTTTGACTGTGACCGGGATGTTTCTGAACCACTCTGGTGCAACGTACGCCTGTCAGCGTTTGAGTTTTGCTAACCCGAAATTGGATATTTTGGGCGTTAAATTATCATCCAAGAGTATGTTTTGTGGTTTTATGTCACAATGGATGATCTGTGTGCAGCATTCTTCATGCAAGTATGTGAGGCCTTTCGCGATTTGCATCCTTTGTTGCCAACTCGGCCTTAGCACCCCGAAAAGAAAGCTCGACAAAGAACCATTCGCCATGAACTCATAGACCAGAAGCCTATGTTCATCCTCATCACAATATCCGACTAGTCTCACCAGATTCTTGTGGTGAGTTTGGCCAATCACCTTCACTTCTGTTTTGAATTCCCTTTCGCCTTCTTGTACCACCTTTTCTAATTTCTTGACGGCCACCAAGTCTCCATAACTCGAGGACCATTCGCCTTTATAAACTGTGCCGAAAGCCCCCCTTCCTAGCTCTTCTTTCAATCTGTTTGTGGCTTGTTCAACTTCTTCATATGTGAATGTGTAAGACTATGAATCAAACAAAGAAAGAAGAAGATGAGAAGAGCAGAGAATTAGATGAGATGAGAGAAGAAATTTCAGAAGAGAGAGAAAGTCACGCAATTCATTCTGATCTCAACGGATAAGCCTCTCTAACGGCTACAGACCCCATATAACAACCCAGTACAGGAAACGATGTCGTTTTATGTAATTACAATCCGCCCCCTGAAACGCATCGTTTCATTAACCCTTCCCAAACGTTTAAAAACAGAAATTCAAACCAACTCATTTCTTCCAACGGCTAACTCGATTCCTTCCCTTACAATGCTCCCCTCTTCAACACATCCTTGTCCTCAAGGATGAAATTGTGGAAATTGTTGCTGCAGCTGATACAACACCTCCCATGTTGAATCTTCAGGAAAAGAATTCGTCCACTCCACCAAAACTTCGGTTACTGCCCTGCCTGCACGTTTCCCAATTCTTCGATCCAAAATTCTGACAGGCTCCTTCGTTATGCCACCATCTGGCCCCACTAATGGTAATTCATTACTGCAGATTGCATCTCCAATGTGTTTCTTCAGCTGGGATACGTGAAACACAGGATGGATCCTCGATCCTTCTGGTAATTGAAGATGGTAAGCCACTTCTCCCACTTTATTAGTAACCTTAAAGGGACCAAACCATTTTGGGGCCAATTTGTGTGAAATTCGTTTCTGCACTGAGTGTTGCCTATAGGGCTGCAACTTCAAGTATACTAAATCTCCTTCTTCCAAATTACAATCTGTCCTGAGCTTGTCTGCCTGTTGCTTCATTCGATTCTGGGCTCTCTTAAGGTAAAACTTTAACATTTTCAATGCAGCTTCTCTCTGTTGCAAAGACCTATCAACCGAGGCCACCAATGATTCTCCAGCCAAGTATGGAATGTGTACTGGTGGTTCTTGCCCATACAACGCTTGGTATGGAGTGGTTCGAGTTGAAGAATGAAACGAAGTGTTATACCACCACTCAGCTAAGTAGAGCCACTCTCCCCATTCCCTTGGTTTTTCTCCAGACATACACCTCAGGTAAGTCTCCAGGCACTTGTTCACCCTCTCCGTTTGCCCATCCGTCTGGGGATGATAGGCTGTAGATGGTGTTATTGCAGTCCCCATTTTCTCGAACAGCTCCCTCCAGAAAGTGCTCATAAACAATCTGTCCCTGTCACACACAATACTTTGTGGCATCCCATGCAACTTGAAAACATTCTTGAGGAACACCTGGGCAACTTCTTTAGCTGAAAAAGGGTGGGTAAGAGCTATAAAGTGGGCATATTTTGTCAGTCGATCCACGATAACCCAAATAACATCTTTATTTCTCGATCTGGGCAATCCTTCTATAAAATCCATACTTATGGATGACCAAATCACTTCAGGTATAGGGAGTGGCTGCAGTAATCCCCTTGGATGAATCAAATCCCCTTTATTTCTTTGACAAACACTGCATTCTCTCACAAAATTCTTCACATCCCTTCTCATACCCTTCCAACCCATTATCTCACTCATCCTTTTAATGGTTGCTACTGCCCCTGAATGACCTCCCACAGCTCCTCCATGAAAGAATTGGAGCAACTCCTTCCTCAATTCGGGATCGTGCCCCACAACTAACCTTCCTTTCCTTTTAAGCAATCTGCCATCCCAAGCATACTTAGATTGTGCATTAGGATTCTGTTGCAGCTTCTCAATAACTTTCTTCAGTTTTGCATCAGATTTCCAGGATTCAGCAATCCTTGCTATCACATCAGTTGAAACACAGCTGATGGCCATGAGAACACCCTTTTTCACTTCAGGCTTTCGAGACAAGGCATCTGCCACTGTGTTATGAACTCCCCCTCTGTAACTGACCTCATAATCAAACCCCATCATCTTGGTGACCCATTTTTGTTGAGCAGGGGTAATAGCTTGGTTTGCAGTTAAAAAACTCAAGCTTTGATGGTCGGTTTTAATTTTAAAATGTCTCCCAACTAGATAGGAAGCCCATTTTTTAACAGCCATTAAGACAGCTAGCATCTCCTTCTCGTACACTGACAACCCTTGGTGCCTCACTCCCAACCCCTTACTGAAAAATGCTAGTGGCTTCCCCTTCTGCACCAAGACTGCTCCCACTCTCATATCAGATGCATCGGCTTCTACTGTGAATTCCATGTCAAAATCAGGCAAACCCAAAACAGGTGCTGAACTGATGGCCATTTTAAGCTTAGCAAAAGCCACTTCCTCCATTTCAGTCCATCTCCACCCTCCTTTCTTCAACAGGTTGGTTAATGGCTTAGCAATGCAACCATAGTCCTTAATAAATCTTCTATAATATCCTGATAACCTCAGGAATCCTCTCAATTCCTTGAGTGATTTAGGACTAGGCCAATTCAGAATGCATTCTACCTTGCCAGTGTCCATGTGAATTTGTCCTTCAGAAATCACATACCCCAAATATTCCACCCTTCTTGCTCCAAAGCAGCACTTGCTTTCTTTCACAAACAGTTTATTATGTCTCAGTACCTCTAAAACTTCCTCCAAATGTGATAAATGAGTCTCCCAGTTCCTCGAATAAATCAGTATATCATCGAAAAAGACCAAGACTGATTTTCTCAAAAACTGTCTGAAAACCCTGTTCATCAGCCCTTGAAACGTTGCTGGGGCATTAGTTAGCCCAAAGGGCATCACTAAGAATTCATAATGCCCCTCGTGTGATCTGAAGGCTGTTTTAGGGATGTCTGATTCCCTCATTCTAATCTGGTGGTAACCTGCTCTAAGATCCAGTTTCGAAAAAATTCTTGCATCACCTAGCTCATCCAATAACTCCTCGATGATGGGCATAGGAAACTTGTCCTTAACTGTAATATGGTTGAGCCTTCGATAATCAACACACATTCGCCAAGAATTATCCTTCTTTTTCACCATCACTATGGGAGAGGAGAAAACACTATTGCTGTGTCTGATAATCCCAGCAGCTAACATCTCTTCAATTTGCTTTTCAATCTCGTTTTTCTGAATTGCAGGGTATCTATATGGTTTGCTTTTGATCACTGCTCCTTCCTCTACCAAAGTAATTTTATGGTCTTGTTCTCTCCTAGGTGGCAACCCTTCAGGAGACTTGAACACATCCTCAAACTTCGATAGCACCCTCTACAAATCTGCTGGTCTCTCTACATGTTCCTCTTTCATTCCCAATTCGATATCCAATAATAACAATGAAGCTTTACCAGTGCTTTGACTTCCCCTGAGCATTTTGTTACAAATTTGAGAACTCACCACTTCCAACCTTTCTGGCTTAATTCCCTCCAGACTCACTTCTCTATCATCTTTCACAAATTGCATTCGCAGGGCACTGAAATCCCAGCTAATAGCTCCCAATGTGCTTAGCCACTGGACCCCCAATACCACATCACAATTCTTCAAAGCTACCACCAAAAAATCTGAGCTGAACCCTTCTCCTTGAGTTTCCCAATTCAAACTGTTGCACCATCCCAAGGTTCCCAACACATTTCCATCTGCCACAGTCACCTTAAGATTGCATCTCCTATCAATTCCAAGCCCCAACTGTTTCACTAAAGCCAAGCTCAGAAAATTATGAGTACTCCCCGAATCCACCAAAGCCACCCATTCGATTCCCTTCACCTTCACTCTTAATTTCATTGTCTCCTGACAATTGGCTCCCCACATAGCTTGCAAGGATATTACCGGATCCTCCCCTCTCAATAGCACTTCCTCATTCTCCTCACAATCCAAGAAAACTTCAGGCTCCCCTTCCTCTTCTTTACCTTCCACCACAATTTGGAAGACTTGGGATTTCGAGCACTTATGCCCTAGTGCATATTTGGCTGCGCACCAAAAGCATAAGCCTTTTTTTCTGCGTTCATCTATTTCTGCAGCTGACAGTGTCTTACTCCCACTAGGCTTATATGTATTTGTTCCTCCTCCCCTTAATACATTGGAACCAAAAGGCACATGATTTGAATTCCTCAGAGGTACTGAAGGTGAGACGGAATTACTCGAGTTCATCATCGATTTGTACCCACTGTTCATGGATCTATTAGGCACAACCAGGGTTGGGGGAGCCACTGATTTGAAGGATGATTTTCCCCCAACAGGGAAAAACATGTTCTCCAAATGTTTCGCAGTGTGAAACGCTTCCATCAAGGTTTTAGGTTGCAGCACATTTAGGAACTGACTAATCTCCAGGCGTAAGTGATTTTTGAAAATACTGAGTATGTATTTATCAGGGAGTTGTACCTGGTTCACCAAGCTCACGAACTCTTCATAATACTTCTCCACTGATTCTTGCTGCCTCAACTCCAATAAGTCAGCAAAAGGGTCATCAAATCCCCCTGGGCAAAATCTCTCGCGTATGAGTCTCAGATACTGATTCCATCCCAAGCTTGCAAACTCCTCTTGATTCCTCATCAGAAATTGATGCCACTGCAACGCTTTCCCCTCGAGATGCAACATAACCAGTCGGATTTTTGAGTTTTCTAGGACTGACTCCGCCTCGAAATACTGTTCCAATTTAGAGTACCATCCCCTGAAGTCATCACCATCAAATCGAGGGCATGGTAGCTTGAAAGCCATATTTCCCAGTGGTCCTTGATTCTCCACCCAAACACTGTTAGTACCTTTGCTAGTTTGCCCATTCAGAATCTCCACCTCTGGTTCCGTGTCTCCAGGTGATTGATTATCTTCCCCTGCAGCATCGGCTTTCGGGTTCGTCCCTAAAACACCAGGACCCCCCCAGAAGAACTTGAGCTTGACTTCCTTATGCATTTCCCACAGGTTCGATGCGCTTTCCCAATGCTAGCTCCAACATTTTTCGCATATCCTCCCCGATCTGAGTACGAAACTCTCCAAGTTTGGCATCCATCTTTGCATCAATACTGGTTTCCACTCGACTGATATCCTCCTGCAATTTGGAAGCTTCCTGTTGCCAGGATTGACTCCGCGTAATCGGCACTCCATCCACCATTGCCAAGATCGATTAGCTCTGATACCCTTGTAAGACTATGAATCAAACAAAGAAAGAAGAAGATGAGAAGAGCAGAGAATTAGATGAGATGAGAGAAGAAATTTCAGAAGAGAGAGAAAGTCACGCAATTCATTCTGATCTCAACGGATAAGCCTCTCTAACGGCTACAGACCCCATATAACAACCCAGTACAGGACACAGTGTCGTTTTATGTAATTACAATCCGCCCCCTGAAACGCATCGTTTCATTAACCCTTCCCTAACGTTTAAAAATAGAAATTCAAACCAACTCATTTCTTCCAACGGCTAACTCGATTCCTTCCCTTACAGAATGAACGCAGATTAGTCTTTAAATCATTTCTGCTTCCAACAGTACGCTTCTTCGGTATAAGCAAAAGAAGATGGAGGAAATCGCAGCTAAACACAAGAAGTTGAAGATTGCAGAGGTGCCTAAGAGAGCTGAAAGGATCAAAACAACTTTATTCTGATTTTTGTCACCGGGTCGTGGCATTCGACTTTGGTACCTTAAACAGAGCTGTTCTATCAATGGAATCTATGCTAGACCGCCCATTTGTGAGTGGCAATTTCTTTTTCCAACAAGTTCCAGTTCCATCAGGACTTAAACTTGGATCTTGTAAAATCGCAACCGCACAAGAACAGTCGAGAAAACAAGATTGCCTACATTCCAACTCGGTTGTGTAACAGTCCAAATCCGATTAGCGAGTTTTAGGGAAAGAACAGATAAGAACAGATAAGAGAGAGGAGAAGAGAATAGGAGAGAGAGACAGAGAATTGATTTCTGGTATTCGATAAGGACAATTACAGCTCATGACAACCTTAATAACCTAATCTCCCGGACGGCATCGTTTTATCTAATTACATGGCCTCACAACGCTGCGTTTCATTAAAGCAGCCCCCAATTCAAACTAAAACAGAACTAACAATAACTAACAATTAAAACCATTCTCCAACGGCTATTTTACTTGAGGTTCGTGACAATACTCCCCTCTTCAAGAGAATCCTTGACCTCAAGGATTAAAATCTGGAAACTGCTGCTTCAACAAGTGCATGACCTCCCAAGTAGCATCCTCAGGGAACGAGTTACTCCACTCAATCAACACCTCTGTAACTGATCGATTGCCTCTTTTCCCAATTCGACGATCAATGATTCGAATTGGTTCCTTGCTGATACTTCCCTCAGCATCAATAATGGGCCACTCATCTTGTATCTTGTCAGATCCCACTCTTTTCTTCAACTGTGAGACATGAAATACTGGATGCACTCTTGAATTTTCAGGCAACTTCAACTTATAAGCCACAGCTCCAATCTTCTCAATAATGGGAAATGGACCAAACCACCTAGAAGCAAGTTTCTGACCAGCTCTAGCACAAATTGTCTGATGCCTGTAGGGTTGGAGTTTCAGGAAGACCCAATCCCCTACTTGGTACTCACACTCCTTCCTTTTCTTGTCAGCTTGGCACTTCATTCTTTCCTGGGCTCTCTGAAGGTGGAATCATAGCATTTTAATGGTCGCTTCTCTAGCTTGTAGGCTTCTATCAACAGCTGCAACTATAGATTCACCAGCATTGTAAGGTAAGTGCATTAGAGGTTGTTGACCATACAATGCCTGGTAGGGAGTGGTTTGAATAGCTGAATGGAATGTGGTGTTGTACCACCATTCTGCAAGATGTAACCACTCTGACCAATCCTTGGGCCTCTCACCAGTCATACATCTTAAATAGGTCTCAAGGCACTGATTAACTCTCTCAGTTTGACCATCAGTCTCTGGATGGTATGTTGTTGATGCCTGTATGACCACTCCCAACTTCCCAAACAACTCTCTCCAGAACAAACTCATGAACACCTTGTCTCGATCACAAACTATGTTGTTTGGCAATCCATGCAGCTTGAAGACATTCTTCAAGAATGATTGAGCCACATCCTTTGCTATGAATGGATGAGCTAACCCAATGAAGTGGCTATATTTGGTTAGTCTGTCTACAACTACCAAAATGCAGTCTACCCTCCCAGATTTGGGCAACCCTTCAACAAAGTCCATTCCAATGGAAGCCCATACTGTTTCAGGTATAGGTAAAGGTTGTAACAACCCTCTTGGATGGTGTTTGTCCCCCTTGTTCCTCTGGCAGGTCATGCACTCTCTAACCCAACTTTTCACATCTTTCTTGAGACCCTTCCAGTATAAAATAGTGGATACTCTTTGCATAGTTGCAGTTGCCCCTGAATGTCCCCCTACAGCACTGTCATGGAAGAACTTCAACAGCTCATTCTTCAATTCAGTGTCATCACCCACTACTAGTTTCCCCTTTCTTTTCAACAATTTCCCATCCCACTGATACTTAGGATGTTTGTCAACCTCTTTTTCTTTAGCCTCAATTATCCCTCTAAGCTTGTCATCTTTCTTCCAGGTCTCCATTATTCTTTCCCACAACTTAGCATCAACCTGACTGACCACCAATGTACAACAGCTCCTCTCTTCTGGCCTCCTAGATAATGCATCAGCCACCACATTGTGAATCCCCTTCCTATATTGGATTTCATAATCAAACCCCATCATCTTCACTACCCATTTCTGTTGGAAGGGAGTGAATGCTTGGTTTTCAGCTAAAAACCTCAAACTGTGGTGATCAGTTTTTATTATAAAATGCCTCCCAATCAAGTAAGAAGACCACCTCTTAACTGCCATCAACACAGCCAACATCTCCTTCTCATACACTGACAACCCCCTATTTCTCACTCCCAAGCCTTTACTGAAGAAAGCTAGAGGCCTCCCCTTCTGTACTAGCACAGCACCCACTCCAACCTCTGATGCATCGGCCTCAACTATAAATACTGAGTTGAAGTCAGGTAGTGCAAGCACTGGTGCAGAACAGACAGCATTCTTAAGTTTCCCAAAAGCTTCTTCCTCTTCCATTCCCCATTTCCAGGCTCCCTTCTTCAATAAGTCAGTCAAGGGCCTTGCCAAGCAACCATACCCCTTAACAAACCTCCTGTAGTAACCTGAGAGGCCTAGGAAGCCCCTAAGTTCTTTCACTGTTGTAGGAGTTGGCCAAGCATATATGCTCTTGACCTTGGATTCATCCATGGAAATGCTTCCCCCTGAGATTACATAGCCCAAGTAATCTACTTCCTTGGCTCCAAAGCAATACTTAGACCTTTTGGCATACAACTGATGAGCTTTTAAAATTTCCAAAATTGTTCTTAGATGCTCCAAATGAGATGCCCAGTCTACTAAGTATACCAAAATGTCATCGAAGAACACAAGCACAAACTTCCTCAGGTGTTGCTTGAAAAGCTTGTTCATCAGTCCTTGGAAAGTGGCCGGGGCGTTTGTCAGTCCAAAGGGCATCACTAAGAACTCATAGTGACCCTCATGAGTTCTAAAAGCAGTTTTGGAATGTCTGACTCCCTCATTCGAATCTGGTGATATCCAGATCTGAGATCTAACTTTGAAAACACAGTTGCTCCCCCCAGTTCATCCAGTAATTCCTCAATTACAGGCATAGGAAAACTATCCTTCACAGTGAGTTGATTCAGTTTCCTATAATCCACATACATTCTCCAAGATCCATCCTTCTTCTTTACCATTACAATTGGAGAAGAGAATGCACTGTTACTGTCTCTAATGATCCCAGATTGCAGCATCTCACTCACAAGCTTCTCTATTTCATCTTTCTGTTGAGTAGAGTGCCTGTAAGGCTTAACCTTGACCATAGCCTTATCATCCTTCAGCTCAATTTTATGATCATGGCCCCTTTCAGGTGGTAGGCCCACTGGTTCTTCAAAAACCAAAGTGAATTCCTGCAGTAAAGTCTCAACATCAGGCTCTAGCATTCCCCCTTCAGTTTTCAGCTCCAGCTGAGCATCTAGAATCCACACACTGGCAGTATAAGGTCCCTTTGTTCCCCTAAGCAACTTGTCACACTCCTTAGACCCCACTACCTGCAATGACTGAGAAATACACCCCTGAAACTTCACCTCCTTCCCTTTGTAACCAAACTGCATACAGAGTTTTGAGAAGTCCCACTGGATGTTGCCTAACTGTGCAAGCCACTGAATACCCAACACTACTTCACAGTTCTTAATTGGCAATACTAGAAAGTCAGAAATAAATGTGACCCCTTGACTCCTCCACTCCACTCTTGAGCATTCTCACAGTGTATTCATCCAGTTACTATCAGCAACAGTGACCTTCAACTGTTTGTGTCTACTCATCCTTAAGTTCAGCTGTTTGACCAAGGCTAAACTAATGAAATTGTGTGTGCTTCATGTATCAATCAGTGCCACACACCCCACTCTTCCAATCTGAACTTGTAGTCTCATAGTGTCCCACCTTGCTGTGCCCCACATGGCATGTGGAGACAATACAGGTTCCTCAGAATGTGCATTATCTGATCCACTCTGTTCAGCCACCTCCTCACAGTCTAGAAAAATTTCAGTATCCCCCTCTTCCTCCGCCCCATCCACTATAATTTGATACATCTGAGATTTAGCACACTTGTGGTCGGGTGTATACTTAGCAACACACCAAAAACACAGGCCCTTTTTCCTCCTTTCCTCTACCTCAGCTGCAGATAATGTCTTCCCAGACCCCCTCTGGTTATTCACATTAGGTTTCAGATGCACTGGACTAGTGCTTCTCGGGGTGGAAAACCTAGAGGATGGTGCTATAGTTGTACTCCCTGTAGGTGCAGGCCCTCTGAAGACACTCCCACTAGCTCTAGAAGGGGAACTCAATATGGATGAGAGAGTAGAAAAAGGCTTTTGGATGAACCCAGGGTTTCTCTTTTGGGTTGGATAGTACATCGATTCCACATGCTTAGCTAAGTGAAAAGCTTCTAGCAATGTTTTTTGTTGCAACAGTTTAACAATTTGCCCAATCTCCAAACGTAAGTGATTCTTAAACACACTAAGAGTATAAGCGTCAGGTAGTTTACTTATCTGATTCAGGAGGTGGATGAAATCCTCATAATACTTGTCAACAATATCAGTTTGTCGAAGCTCAATCAGATCTGAGAACGGATCATCAAACCCACCTGGTGCAAATCTCTCTCTCAACAGCTGCACGTAATTCTGCCAATGCATAGAATTCAGATCTGGGTGTGTTTTTGAGAGAAATTGATGCCACTGAAGGGCCTTCCCTTCCAAGTGCAACATTACCACCCTCACTTTAGCAAAATCTGGTACTCCTTCTGCTTCGAAGTACTGCTCCAGCTTACACATCCACTCACGGAAGTCCGAGCCATCGAACCTAGGACAGAGCAGCTAGTAAGCAAAGTTCATCTGCTGCACAGGTTCTCTTTCTTGCGTTTCTCGTATTAGCTCCCTCACTTCCGGTTCGACCCCGCCGTCCATTTCCAAACCAGACGCGGCTCCACTATCTGGAATCGGAATGGTCCCCGCTTGCGGGTTCTCAGGAGAAGCTCCCAAAATCCCCGAGTGTTGACCCTCCATTGCGCTTGTGTCGATCTTCTTCCCAAGGTCTATCTCTAACAGTTTGTGCAGATTGGCCATCATCGCCGTTTGCATCTCCTGAAAACGAGTGTTCATGGAAGTTTCCAGTCTCTGCACATGAGCTTCAATGCGGCTTGTTTCCTGTTTCCAGTCCGGCGTAGGTTCCTGTGGCGTAACCCTTGTCATCGGCGGAGGTAAGTCACTGCCCGTCGCCGTTGTCTGACTCCGTGTGCCCACCTTCTCCGAGGAACGGTAGCTCTGATACCCTTGTAACAGTTCAAATCCGATTAGCGAGTTTTAGGGAAAGAACAGATAAGAACAGATAAGAGAGAGAGGAGAAGAGAATAGGAGAGAGAGACAGAGAATTGATTTTTGGTATTCGATAAGGACAATTACAGCTCATGACAACCTTAATAACCTATTCTCCCGGACGGCATCGTTTTATCTAATTACATGGCCTCACAACGCTGTGTTTCATTAAAGCAGCCCCAATTCAAACTAAAACAGAACTAACAATAACTAACAATTAAAACCATTCTCCAACGACTATTTTACTTAAGGTTCGTGACAGGTTGCCGGCTGCAATATTCCATAGTCACCGAAAGGGAAATCTGCGAATGACATCGTCTTGAATTCGAACCGATCTGTGGTGCAATCTTCAGGGTAGCTTGCGTAATCTTGTTTGCAGCCGGTGTGTGGATTCTTTTCATCCAAGAAAGAAAATCCAGGAGGACATGTGCAATTAGGCCTCCCAATCCCATTGATAGGCTCACAAATGCTATTATATCCACAAGGTCCAGTTCCAAGGCTAGCCGTATTGTCAACGAGTGTCCGGCAAATATCCTCCGGCCTAAACCACATGACGGACCAGCTCCCGCCGCCACCACCGGGGTTCCTTGGATAAGAATAGAGCCTAAAAACTCCATCGAAACCAAGTGTTGCCCTGTAATAGTTTGATTCTGGTCTTGGAACCGCTTTTTCCGGTGCAAGGTTGAGTAGAGTTCCACTCAAATTCTGGATTTTAATATATCCGGAATCTTTGAAGATCAACCGAGAACCGGCCTCGAGTGAATAATACTCATTGTATGGCTTTTTAGTGAACATATCTATTTGATTAAGTATGAAAGATCCTTGGTGGAAACGAAGTTGATATCTCCCCTTGCTGTAATTTGTTTCGGCCAAAGCCGAAAAAATACTGCTGTTAACATCCAATTCTTGATTCGGTAAGATGGTGTCCGTTGGATATTTGAAGCTTTCCCATAAGTTGCGACCACAAAGTTCCCTGTATCAAGCATGGCTGCGTGAGATACGCGAGAACCATTAGTAACGCTCCCGGAACTCCATAGCTCGTTATTTCCGAGATGGCCGCTCCACCTTCGAATTCCGAACAGCTGCTGCTGGACTCTCTCTATTGCTAACAGCATACCACACGATGGTGCTCTCTGGTATCTTAGCATACCAAATTAAGAGGCTGAATCGATAGCTTCTGAGGCAGCACCTACTTTAAAGCTTGTTTTCAAAGGAACAACTTCCTGGAAAGTTGTAATGTCTCAACTCTCAAACTCAAGCTTTCAAGCTAGTCCAATTATTTTCACGACGTCAGGACTCCCAACAATCGTCACGTTCGGGGAAATGAAAAGTAATACACAAAATTTGCACCTGCTCAATCTAGAAGATGTATCTAAAATTTACGAACATATAATTTAAATATTTTTATTGATTATTTAATTTTACATCTCTAAAATTTTATAATTTCTTACTCCAAACATAAAACTTTGTATATATCCATAATTTCACGCATCTTCGTTCTTTTTAGTTACGAATTTACGATCTCATTTTGTTTAATAAAACCTCCCTTCTTTCTTATAAAAATAATGGAATTTATAGTCTTTTTTGTACAAGTTATTTTTGGACGTCCACTCCTACTCAATGAATGTTGTATTCTCTTATTGTTTTGACTGTTATCGTGGATCCTTCAAAATCGAAGATTTACTCAAAATATATCGTGCATGTGTTATAACGAAGTCAGTTCTCAATGTGCTATAAAATAGGGGTCCACAACTGTTTTGTTGTACATTTATTTATTTATTTATTTATTTGTCATTTGATCGTGTTTGATTAATCCTTTATATTCAGGAATTTAATGAAAGATTCAAACTATATAATTGCAATAAAGAAAATGTAATATATATGAATTACGCAACATTAAAAACATATTTGAAATTTTAAAAATAATCTATAGTATGTTTAAACAAATTCAAATTAAGCATTTACAAATATAAACGCATTTAAACAAATTTTCAAATCCAAAGGTTAAATGTACCGTATTTTTTTGGGGGGATAACTGTACCATATTTATATAGTTAAATACGGATAAATTACACCAAATATTTTTGAATTTAAGTTTAACGTCGGTTATATTGCTAAACTAAAAATCAATACTCAACTTTTAAGTTCAATAACATTTAGTATAGTTTGCCATAATATTAGTATCACGAATCTAATTGAATATCAACCAATCTATAAATACTTTTAAAATGCACATAATATTTCGTGTAAAATTGACGTATTGAGGTTGGTGTAATTTGGTTTTCATCTTAATTATGTCTGGACCCACTTTTTTTTTCTATTTATAAACAGGAAAGTAGAGAAGGTCTAAAATGCTTTAATAAGCGTTGGCTAAATCTCCAAGGTGTTTTTAGTTTAGTTTTGTATAATATTTGGAATAACTTTATTTTTCTTTTTAATTTATTGTCCTGTAACTTTCAACCAACAATATCCAGAAAGAAGGAAAGAAAGAATCCATTTTTACTTTTTATACAGAAAGTATAAGAAATTATTTAATATAACGTGCATCCGTCGTCTTATTACTTTCACGAAAGATATGTATAACAAGTTAATTTCGTGACAATTTGAGAATGTTAAAAATATTCCGTAATAATATATTATTGTGACCGTAAATACAATAACTCGACTCTGAATGTTATGAGTATTAGATAGAGTCAGTTTTATGAGTCCGTTGTAATATAAGTCTGTTGTGCTGAGTCAGCAAGAGTTGGTTAGGGAGGTTGTTAGTTTACTAACTCTAACTGATTCAGTCAGCATTGTATAAATACTCAGTTCAGTCTCTTTGAGATATTATAGACTTATTAATAAAAACTAAGAGTACCGTCTTTCTTTCCTCTCTTCCTTGAGTTTCTTTTTGTGTTATCTAGCACTGAAACCATGTGTTGCATCAATCTTCTAACATTGGTTAGAATTTTGTTAGAACACAACAATCATACTTTATTTATTACAACTTGAATATGTATACAAGTTGCAACTTACTGTTCAAGAGAAACAAAAGCAAATAAATAAATAAAAACGCAGAAACAAATAATAATGGAAAATAAAACAACTATAAGACAGAGTAGACAATTCTCCTGATTTTATATTAATTGTTTGGACTTGGTACGAGTAATATGTTTGGGTGTCTAACACTCGGTTACTTAAATCTTAAGACATGGGGATATATCGTGATATTTGTGAGAGAAGCATACAGGTGCGGAAACTAGTTTAGATGTATGTATTTAAGCATAATATATACTTTAGGTTTCAATTAGAGTCCAAAAATTACTTTAAGCACCTATTTTAGCTAAAAATAAACTTTAGACACCTATTTCAGCAAATAATATTTTAGACACCTATTACAAAACAGACATAGTTTAGACATTTATTTTTATAATTTAGTCGATAAAAAAGGCTTAACCATCAAATAGGTACCCCAACTATACCCTTTTTTCAATTAGGTGCTCAAACTATATTTTGGGCCAAATTGAGACCTAAAGTTTTATTCCGTGACCCATTTAAGTTTTGCCGTTAATTTTTTCTGTTAAAAGACACGTGTCATCTCCTGGAAATTCAAAAAATCATATTAAAAATAAATAAAACAAAATAAAAATAAAGATATATCTTTAATTTTTCAAATATTCTCAAAATAGTCCCCAAATCCCTAAACCCCCAAATTCAACCACTTCCTCTAGCGGCGACCGCGTTGCTGGCGACGGAATGAAGCACCCTCTCTTCGTCGAACAACCCACACGTCGTTCGTCATTTGTTTGTGGGCTAATTTGTAAAGCCTAGAAATTTTAGAGAATTTTTGAAAGTGAGCATAACGAAGCAAATCGAGTCATTTGTTTTAATTCGGGAGGCACGTCGCTGTGAAGATAAGATGGAGCAGAGAGCTTTTAATTTTTTTCCAGCGCGGTAGTATTAAACAATTAGGGAGCTCAGAGAAGTCTTCCAACTTAAGAACGTGCAATTGATGGCGACATAGAAGTTCGTCCGTCTCAAATTTCCGACAAGAGCATGTCAGGTTATGTGTCGTCACATCAAGCGAAACCTCATAGATTTTTGCCGGATCCTTATACTTTGTCAAACGATACGTTCGCGCGCCTTGAAGCTCAAGAATCGAATGTAGAGCACGATACAATGTCTCATTTTTCAGTTCATCTTGAACAATTTCAAAGGATGCCCGAGTGATTATGTCAGTTGCACTCCCTTCAAGGTCATGCAATTTTGTCATTGGGAAAGGCTTCGAGTAAGAATTTTTGAATTCTTCCCTCAACTTCGTTATGCGTATCTCATTTATACCATTGTCAATGGCACGAACAACTTTTAGATACGTCTTCCTATATTTGAGGACAATGTTGAGGGCAGAATTCATAGATTCGCAGCGTTGTGTGGAGCGAACATTGCCGAAGAAATGTCCAGTAAGATATGCTTGTGCTCACATACCAACCGTCTGATCCTTCTCGACAACCCACGGATGCTGCTCCACGTTAAAATGTTTCGTAACTGATCTCCACTCGCGATCGAATTCCTCAATTGTCCACCAAGAGGACATGCACCGTGTAAAGGCGGATGTAAATTTGGGATTACCTACGTTTGCCTGGGCATTTCATGAAAGATGTCATGAACATATTCGATGTTGTGCACATGGGAACACTGTCTTTATAGCCCTATGCATGGCCCTATCACCATCCGTGACGACTGACATAGGAGCTTTGTTACACATTGCCTGCAAAAACTCCCTAAGTACCCACTCAAACGTTTCTGCAGTCTCGTCGGCTAAAATTGCCACACCGAAGACAATGGTTTGATGGTGGTGATTAACACCAACAATAGGCATTAGAGGTCGACCATACATGTTACCCTTGTACGTTGTTTCAAATGCAATGACATCACCGAAGCATACGTAGTCGGACCTGGATGTCGAATCCGACCAAAATATATTATGCAATCCCTCTGATTGGTCAGTGTTGAACTGCATGTAAAATCATGTATCTTGCTCTTTCTTAAAGTCAAAGTAAGCAAAAAGAGCATTGACATCATCGTCATGATATTCATCCGTCGTCGTTTTTTAAGGGAGTTGTACAAGTCTTTCCGAATGAAACCAACATTGTGGAAAACACCCGACTGTTGCGTGAAATAATTCATTACTTCTGACGTTCTAAGGCCAACACTTTTCAAAGCTCGTGCCTCAAGTACATCTTCCTCAGTAACTTCTCTATTGGACCGAAGAAACGGTTGCATTATAGGTGGGCACAACGGGTGATTAAGTTCAGTGTGACATACTGATATCTCCCACTTTGATTCTTTTGTACACTTCACAATAACCTTTGCCTTGCAACCAATTCGTGTTATAGCACGTTGCGCACGTTTCCGGTCGGACTCAATCACTTTCAGTTTGTGTTGTCCTCCCCGTGAACAACAAAACTCTTGTGTATGTACATTTCCTATCCCATCATGCCTAGTTGTTGCACGACTGACACTGAACCCGTTATTCTTCGCATAACCCCGATAAAAGTTCCACGCCTCGTCACGAGAGTTAAACACCATACCAACCAAATTGTCTGATGCAGTACATTGATTTGTTGTGCACTCATCGGGTACACCAATTTCAGTATCTTCCACTCTTATACCAGTCATGTTTCGACATGCCTTTTGATGTAAAAAACCTACACCGATATGTTGTGTCCTCTTTCATTTCTTACTTGTCTCTGAGGATGAAAGAAGAACAAGTAGTTGTGAAAAACCATTATTATCAACTGCCACTTTAAATTGCATCAGGTCATTAGGTGCAATTACTTGACAGATGGTCTGGTAGGTAACACAATAAATGCTAAAAGATCAAAGGGGTTTCGATACCAATATACGGAGGTTTTGATACCCCATTCAAGAGCCAGTAAAAGTAGGCGTTTCTGCCAAACCAGCATCGAAACCCCACATTGTGGTTTCGATCCCCCATGAAGAAGACTCAAATTGGGCGTCTCTGGCAAAACAACATCGAAACCCCATAGAGGTGGATTCGATACCCCGAAAAGGACTTTAAGTTTTTTACAATTCTGCCAAACCAGCACCGAAACCCAATATAGGTAGTTTCGATGCCCTTAATAAAACTTGTACAAAAGTATGTTTTTTCATTCAAATTGTGTATGTACACATATCCTTACAAAAGGTATAAACTTTTTATGCAGGTCAAACCAGCACCGAAACCCTATAGAGGTGGATTCGATGCCCCTAAAAAGACTTTAAGTTTTTGACAATTCTACCAAACCAGCACCGAAATCCAATATAGGTGGTTTTGATACCCTTAATAAAATTTGTACAAAAATATGCTTTTTCGTTCAAATTGTGTATGTACACATATCCTTACAAAAGGTATAAACTTTTTATGCAGGTCAAACCAGCATCGAAACCTCATAAAGGTGGATTCGATGCCCTGAAAAGGACTTTAAGTTTTTGACAATTCTGCCAAACTAGCACCGAAACCCAATATAGGTGGTTTCGATGCCCCTAATAAAACTTGTATAAAAGTATGCTTTTTCGTTCAAATTGTGTATGTACACATATCCTTACAAAAGGTATAAACTTTTTATGCAGGTCAAACCAGCACCGAAACCCCATAGAGGTGGATTCGATGCCCTCTACTAGAAACAAAAGCACCGAAACCCCATATAGGTGGTTTCGATGCCCCTTATACAACAAGTACAAAAGTATGCTTTTGGGTAGGAATTTGTGTATGTACACATTTCTTTACAAGTACATGCGTGATATTGAACCTTGGTGAAATTGTGTACTAAAAACAGTATATATCGTTTTCTCTTACAAATTTGTACCAATTTGTGTACATTTGCTACTAATTTATATATATACACAAAACCTTATAAAGCTTGGACCAAAGTACGTTTTTTGTATGAAATTGTGTATCTACACATTTCCTTACAAGTACATGAGCCATTTTGAACCTTGCTGAAATAGGTGTAATACAAAAGGTATAAACTTTTTATGTAGGTCAAACCAGCACCGAAACTCCTTAAAGGTGGATTCGATGCCCCCTACTGGAAATAGAAGCATTGAAACCCCATATAGGTGGTTTCGATGCCCCTAATACAACAAGTACAAAAGTATGCTTTTGGGTAGGAATTTGTGTATGTACACATTTCTTTACAAGTACATGTGCGATATTGAACCTTGGTGAAATTGTGTACTAAAAAGGTATATACTTTTTTCTCTTACAAATTTGTACCAATTTGTGTACACTTCCTACTAATTTATGTAACCTTATAAACTTTTTCTGCAGGTCAAACTGGCATCGAAACCCCATAGAGCTAGGTTCGATGCCCCTACTGGAACGAAAAGTACCAAAACCCTATATAGGTGGTTTCGATGCCCCCTTCTAAATCATGTACCAAAGTATGCTTTTGGTTAACAATTTGTGTATGTACACATTTCCTTACAAGTAAAAGACCCAAAATTGAACCAACGTGAAACTGTGTAATAAAATAATGTATATACCTTTTTCTCTTGCAAAGTTGTACAAATTTGTGTACATTTGCTACTACTAAGTGTATACAGTACCGAAACCCCTTAAGATGGTTTCGATCCCACTAAAAGGAATCTGTCTTTTCAGTGTTCTGTCTTTTCACTGTAATCACATGAACTGTTTCTTGTTCATCATGTATAAAGCTAGTTTCGATACCCCAAAACAAATCAGCCTTTTCAGTTTCTTGTCTTTTCACTAGAATCACATGAAATGTTTCATGTTCATATGTATAAAGCTAGTTTTGATACCCCATAGAACGAATCAACCTTTTTAAGTTTCGTGTCTTTTCACTAAAATCACATGAACCGTTTCATGTTCCTCATGTATAAAGCTGGTTTCGATACCCCCAACACGAATCAGCCTTTTCAGTTTACTGTCTTTTCACTAGAATCACATGAACCATTTCATGTTCATGTACCTTCAATATGAACAGGCATTGTGCCTTCCTTCTCACTTTCATTCCTTAGTTTTCACTTTCCCTCCCAACTGAATTTCCATATATATTAACAACTCTTCTCTTTACTCTTTACAACATATTCTACTCAATATACTTAACTCTTCACTTTGAAATTAGTTCTCCTTCACCATATTCTATTCAATATCTTCAGATACAATGAGTTCGAGCAGAGCTTCTAGTCATAATCCTCAGCCATTGGAAAAGAGGAAACTTGATTTCGACTCAGAATCAAACAACGATGATGATGTCTATTTTGATTCTGACGAAGATGGGGAACAAAGCCATGAGACACTCAAAACAAGCAGATGGTTCAAGAAGTTTTTCGAGACCTTCGATAGAATGAACACAATCAATGACCCTTCTACTCGATGGCAGTGTCCAGCATGTCAATGAGGTTCTGGTGCCACTCACAGGTTTCTTGGCCTTTAGTCCCTAGTGACACATGCCAAAACCAAAGGCGGACCAAAGCTCAAACTTCATCGCCAACTTGCTCAGCTATTGGACGAGGAATTGCGTAGAAGGGGTACTTCGGTTGTTCCTCATGGTCAAGCTTATGAGGAATGGAGTGATTTGATAGATGATCAGAATGAAGCTGATATTGACTGCCCCCGCCTGCAAACGACAAGGAAGAGGATCACCAAATACTCTAGCCACCCATGGTGATGATAATGAACACAAGACTTCATTAAGATGCAAATGAGAAGGTAGTTATATAACTTTTGAATAATGTTTTCATGAATATTACAATTCCTTAACTTGTAATGTCTTGCATTTTCTACTTCAGTGGCTTGATATGGGAAATCAAGAGCTTCTAGCCTATTTCAGCTTCTATGATACTATTGTTAAGGCTCGCCATTCTTACGGTCTGTTGCGTGTAAAATAGTCTATCGCAATAGAGTGCAAGTGTACACGACGCAAGTAGTAAAGTGATACACGAATAGACCTGGCAAACTTGACCCGAGAACCGAAAACCGAACCGATTTACCCGAACTGAACCCAAACAAGATGATCCAAATGCGACCCGAAACCCGAAACAAACCGAATCGAAACTGAAACCGAATTCTAGAAGAACCGATATAGACCCGTAACCGATTTGACCCGAACCCATTTTCACCTGTAACCGATTTGACCCGTAACCGATTTGACCCGAACCTATTTTCACCTGTAACTGATTTGACCCGAACCAAAAGCAACCCGAAATTATTTTTTTCAAAACCGATCTAAACTGAACATCAACCCAATTTTAACATGGTAATTGAATTTGAGACAAAGTGAATGAATAATTTACTTTTACTATTATTTATTTTTACCAATATGATAAATAGTAAAATAATATATGTTTTATTATCTTTTTCTATTATAATAGTACTAGTTAATCACTACATTTGATAAATAATTTAATGGTTCAAAACTTCAATATCATAATTCCTTCTTTAAAAAAGTAATTTTTTTGACAAACACAAACTAACATAAAATATAAGTCTTTTTTTAAAAAATAGCATAAATCATAAGTCTTAAATAAAAAGTTCTTGTTCAAAAGTAAAATTTAGTTGCAAATAACGTCAAATATCTAAACCCAACTACTACATATCAAACTCAGTTACATTGAGTACACAAATAATGTACGAATCAACTTTTAAATTTTGTTGCAGTCAAATCCACATAAGAGCCAACAAACTCGTCGTCTTCCGTACCTAGATAAACAATAACACGAAGTTATTAATCTTTTATTACTAAAACAAAAAATTAAACAATGTAACTTTTAAGTTAAAATAAGCAAATACAATAGACGATTAATCCAAGAATATAGTGTAATAACGGTAAGGCTTAACTATAGGGAATAAAAACAAATTTAAGAAATATAAACTTACATTCATAATCGAACAACCAACTACAAGACGTTATCAAAGCCTCCACATTTTCAGGAATATAAGAATTTCTCCACTTATTCAAGATTCGACCTCCTATGCTAAAAGTCGATTCTGAAGCAACTGTTGTGAGTGGAACAGTTAAAATATCCCTAGCAAGATGAGAAAGCTCTCCGTACCGATGCTCGTTTTCTTTCTAAAATTTAAAGATATCAAGTTCCGCTTTCCTATCCATTTTGCCATCGTCTAAATAAACATCCAATTGCGTCTTTACATAAGAAGACGTAGCTTCTCTCTTGTCATAATCCTAAAAATACATAAAAGAGATAATAGAAAAACAAAATAAAAATAAACAAATAGTAAACAGAAAAAATACAAATGATTGAAAATTAAAAAAAAAGTACATATTACATTAATTGTATACACTATAAAAAACAATAAAATTATATGACAAAAAACTAAAAAGGAGCAAAGCACAAAGTCGTGGGAAGGTAATCAGACTTCAAAACTATTTGGTACTTTTTATATATAGTATGGCTTAATCATGTAGGGAGCTTAGAAGTTAGTGTTTTAATAGCTATAAACCGGATGATCTGACTCTTGTAATAAAGAATTTGAGACTGAGCAAGTGAAGTTAGAGGTCATTGATCTTAAATTAATATTATAATTAAGCTTAAAAATACAAAGTAAAAACACATGTCAACGTAAAATTGTTTATAAAAGAGTCTAGATAAAATTAAATTAAATGTCTACAGTACATTATATCTTGGACACAGCTTAAATGATCAAGGAACAAAAAATAAAAACATTAGAAATATATCCAGTACTAAGCCCCTACTTGAACATGACACAAGCCAAGCCTTCCTCCAATGGCCGTATCAATCACCATGAATTGCAATTTGCAAACCGAAACAAATTTAAGAAACTTACAGCAAAAAAACATATTATATAAACATACAATAGAAACAAGTCATGTAATATATTATAAAAAAATATACACATTATAAAACACAATAAGTCAAAGTACAACAAAAAGTAACATATATATAGAAAATAAAAGGAAGCAAAAGTACCAAAAGTCAAAATACTTGCAAAACATATACTACAAAAAAAACAAAATGTAATCAATGAAGAAAATAAAATTTTAAAAACCTAAAAAACTTACTGAAAAAATTAAAAGTATATATTAAAAAAAGACAAAACAACATAAAATTTAAAAACAAGAAACTTACTACAAAAAGGTCGAACTTATGTTTGTGATTGCTAGATGAAGTGCCTATGATATTGGAGTTTGAGCTCGATGTTGATGATGTTTCATGCGGGACACGCGTTTGTGGAGCATATTCTTTAAGAAGCATCGCTAACTTAAAATGGACATCACTAATCTTCAAACTAGCTTCTATTTCATCTTCATATATGCTTTCATAACAATACTTGAGAAAAGACAACTTATAACGAGTTTCAAGAATCACCGCAAAAGCAAATACATGCTATAATCATCCTCACTTGAATTGAACCAATACTTATTAAATTTTTTCTCCATTTTTATTGTTGTCTTTTTCAAAACACCTTCATTACTCTTTGTCAACTCTCTTAAAAGTATAAAAATTCTCCAAACATTCCCAAAGTACAATTTTACAGTAGGATAATCACTTCCTGAAAACAACACAATGATATCAAAGAATGGTTCTAAAAAGTCTCTAATTTTCTCAAGCATTTCCCACTCTTCGGTGTTTGAAAAATGGTGAAAAGAATAATCAACAACAACCATTTGCTTAAAAGCTTCACGGTATAAAATTGCTCTATCAAGCATCATATATGTAGAGTTTCATCTTGTAGGCACATCAAGCCACAATGCTTTAGTTTCATCTATTTTAGCTAATTTCACACTACGCCAAAAATTATTTTTTTTTGATTCTGGCCATTTAATATACTTCACACAATCTCTTATCTTAACAACAATATGCTCAATGACCTTAGGTCTATCCTTAACAATGAGATTCAAGACACGTGCAACACATTGAACATGAAAGTATGCTCCTCTACATAACAAAGCCCCTCGTGCATTAAAAGTATCCTTCAAATAGTCTTGCATTTTATCATTACTAGAAGCATTGTCCAATGTGTTTGAAAAAAATTTATAGTCAATACCCCAATCCTGAAGCAAGTCTAACAAAACACTGTACATAGCCCTTCCAGTGTGCGGTGAATCATTGTGACAGAAGTTTAAAACTCTACTATTTAACTTCCAATTAGCATCTACATAATGAACAGTTAAACACAAATATCCCTCAGTTTGACAAGATGTCCACATATCACATGTTAAAGAAACACGACCAGAAACATTATGGAGAGTTTCTTTCAAGTTATTTTTCAAATTTTTATACAATTTCAAACAATCAGCTTTTGCAGTGTTTCTACATATAGTTCTAACCTGATTGTTTAGATAAGCATGGACTCTTCTATTACCTTCATGTTCAACCAAGAAAAAGCATATACATGTTTTATAATTGATGTAGCTACCAACTCTCTGTAGACTTTTTGGTCATAATCATTATCTTCTGATCCTTGTCCTTCAGCTCTCAAATTATCCTTATATTCAGAATAGTCTTTGCATTTGTCAAGATGCTTTTGCATATTGGAGGTTCCATAGCGCGAGTTAGAAATGGAAGAAGTTGTTTTGCAATGTTTGCAAAGTGACCTCTCTTTTTCATCTTTAGTCTTTGTCGAATCAAGAATGAGATAATGGTTCTAAACCTTACTTCTCTCTTAGGAACACACTGTGATTCTGATACAACAAGGGAACTAGTATTAACTTGAACTTCACATGTACTAGCATTTGATTCCATTGCTGCCAAAACAAATAACATATAATCATGAACATTAAACATTGAACCTTATATAATTAAGATTTAAATAAACACCCAAACACTTTCTAACAGGGAAAATGGCACGATTTACAACACTTAACTTAAAAACGTGTATATTACAAGCCAAAATTAAAGATCTACATATTACTTGTTCGATGAGATATCTCAATACATGGTAGGGTGAACACCTAAAAGCTATACGTGTATAAATTTCATATAATTCATCAAAGAAGACCATATCATGACATCAATAAAAGCATATACACGACCAATCGGAATCGAGTTTACTTTATTTTTATTTTTATTCTGGGCGCACAAGAGTAAAATTACATGGCTGGTTGTTCCCTTAGTTTCCAGTCCCGATACAAACCCTTCAATGAATGAAATTGAAAACAAGAGTCGTTGAAACTTGAAAGTGGATGAGAAAATAGGATTTTGATAATTTTTTATCCTAAAGCAAAGCCTTCAAAAACTGCAACACAAGGGAAAACTAAAAAGTAAAGGAGAAAAGAAGATTTGGGGATTTTTTTAGCTGTTTGAACGTGGTGAAAGTAAAGAGGAAAAGAAGATTTGGGAATTTTGTTGACTTAGGGATTTAAACCCTTGCGTGGCAGCGTGTGTGAGTTGTGGGGAGTTTGGAAATTTTATTTAAATCTAAAAAGTAAAATCACTACTCTAAAATTTGTAAAAAAAAATGGGGGAGTAAAAGGAAGGAGGGAAAACTAGAGGGAAAAGTGAAAACTAAAACATTAATATACATATTCTATTCAAATTTGATAGTAATAAATATATATACACACGTATAATCAAGTCATTTTTTAAATCATTTTTGTTATAATATCGAATGATAATGGTAAACAAACGATCGTTTTTGCTATAGTATGGTTTAGAATTTAAAGTTTATGTTTTAGGATAGATTTTATATTTTAGATGTTATAAGGTTTTTAGGTAATATTTCAAAGATAGAGTTTTTTAAAACCGAATGTAATTCTATCTTAGACATATTTTTGGGTAATATTTCAAAATGCTCATCACATCATGTGCAATTATGGTCTAAGGTTTGATTTCATGCCCATAAACTTATCTCTCATTTTTTCACGTGTACTTTGAAAATATAAAAAAATTATCGTACTAAAATCATTATCGAATATAAAATTAAAAAAATATAAATATAAGATTGGATCGGGATACGTTAGGTTCAAGTTAAATGATTAATACCAATGATGGTTGATTTTGAAACATTGAACGATTGGAATTGAGTCTAAATGATGATATTATCAAATAAAAAGACATGTTTTTACAAGAACATATGATTAATTCTATATATAACATACACGATTAGATTCATACCCAACTCAAATCGAATTGACCCGAAAATTTAAAGATTGACCCGAACCGAACCGAACAACCTGAACCGATCCAAACCGAAAACGTCTTATCCGATATTAACCCAACCAAAAAACAACCGATCCGATATTGATCCGAATCATCGATCCGAAACCCAAATTGACACGAATTATCATAGAACCGAACTAACATCCGAACCAGACCCGAACTGATCTGATCCGAATTTAAACCGAATGCAGACAAACCCGAAATGAACCAAACCAAAACGATCCGAACCGAAATCGAACCAAACGACTCGTTTGCCACCTCTATACACGAAGCAAGTAGTAAAGTGATACACGAAGTATCGAATGTCGAATCCACAGGGACTGGAAATAGCTTTATCCTTTGATTGATGCACAAGAGAGAAAGAAGAGAGTTTAATTGTTTGTAGAGTAATAATGAAGAATACTGAAGATAAAAGATTAAAATATTCAGGGTAAAGAAATAGACCGATATTGATTTGCTGGGTAGTGCAGGTGTTGCACTGTATAGAAATTCATGTTCTGTCGTCGTCTCTATCGCAGCAGCACCTGCGGCGGCAGCAGTCTGTTGTTGTCGTGGCAGCGATCACACAACTCTGCACTTCAAGCTTGGCAAGAATCCCTATTGTGACTTGTCCTATCCCTAGGTCCAAGTCTGTCGATGAACACGTCTTAGATGATACCTTCCGGCGTGAATCGAAGGATGAACACCGATGTTGTTGAATTCTTCCTTAGCCACTTAACCTCGTCCTATCCCTAGGTCCGAGATAGTTCAACCATAAACTGGAGAACCCGCACTTATTCCTTTCGTATACTTAACTCTCCCGATATTAAGTAAATGAATAATCTCACAACGCTCTCCCGATACTCTTGTAAGATGTTGAAAACCAGAATAAGCAAACTTGAAGTTTATTTTATTAAACAGAAAATTCCTAAAAACAGTACAATCCTTGCAACTACTTTACATAATCAACCTTTAGCCCTAAGGGAAGTTTAGAACATGATGAGAAAGGGAAAACGACTAGGGTTTTGGGGGAAGAAGGCTAGAGAATGAGATGTTCTTTCCTAGGTCGAATTACATGCCTTTATATAGGCCTTGGGTTCAAGTATTCTAATAAGGTAAGAATAAAAGTTCAAACTAAAGTACAACTCTAATTAAGATTAAATCTCCAGAGAAGATGCCTTTAATTCGTCATCTTTTCTTGCTTTGGGTTTCTTCCTTGAACTTTGGGCTTGGCCTTCATTTTAATCTGGGGCTTAGAAAAATATAAGAGTGGCCCACGACAGACCAACTTAATTTCCTCTATTTGTTGAGCTCCACTTCACTTTTCCCTTCACCATTGCTGTCGTCATTGGCTGCCACGGCAGCGTCTTCCTTATTGACTTCAGTCATGTGTTCCAGCTCTGCTTCTTCACTGCCCTAAGTCTGTCGCAGCAGCTACCTGCAAAATCAGCCAAAATCAGTAGCAACTATGCCATTTTATATAATTGTGATGTATATGTGAAATCTATCCTAAATGCAATGAATTATGCTTGAATGCAGCAGAAATATGGGTTAAATACGAGGTAAAAAGTAGAACTTTTGCACACTCAACACACCCCCAAACTCAAGTTCTTGCTTTTCCTCAAGCAATTAAGACCTAAAAATTAAAAAAAACTTTTTGTTTGGCTTAAAACAGTGAACTTTTCCTTACCTACCATTCATGCCCTATTGCGAACAACACCTTGTTGGACATTTCAGAATTCATTCGGAACCTTGCTATAATTCTCGTGTAGTGTGTACATGTTTTGTGAACAATTATATGCCTAGACTTTTTTAGTTTACTAGAATAGCTAAGCCACTCACTTGAATTTTTATGCCAACTTTCATTTTCTTGGAGGCAATTCTTAGGCTCCTTTAGTTTTTTCTTTAGACTCGGTTTTCTTTTCTTAATTTAAGTTTGACTAGAGCCTGTTTTGGACACCTCTAGCTAACTTTCTAGAGCCGGTTTTGGGCGCCTCTAGGTGTATTGAGTCTAACTTTTCTTAACTTATTTTCCTAGAGCCAGTGTTAGGCACCTCTAGGGGCAACTCAAGTGTTTAAGCTTTTTTCTATTCTAGTAAGGCTAGAATATCCTAAAGGGTGTTTAAAGATCAGAACTATAGTAAGGCTCTAAATTGTTCCTAAAAATATCCTAAAGGCACTGCCACGACAGAGGCTGTCACGACAGGTAAGTTCAGTTCAAAGACTTAAGCCATTTTTTTGTTTTTTTTTGACAAAAATAAACTTAATTAATAATTAACACTTAGACACAATTTTTAAAACCTAAAAACACTTCATATTACGGGAGGGATGCCACCCCAAACTCGAGGGTTGCATTGCCCTCAATGCATGATAACAGAAAAAAAAAATAAAAACAAAATACATCACAATAATAATAAAACAACAAAACATCAAAAATAAGATAGAAACTAAATTTCAGGAGCTGTCATCGCTGCTGCTACTGCTAATCTATAGCTGCGGCGGGCAGTGACCTTCATTGTGGGTCCCGGCAGAGTGCTAGGAGAGGCAGAGGCAATCTTCTTCTTGGCTTTCCTTGGTGGCTGGATACGAGTGGGTGAGGTCTGGGGTGGCTTTCCTAGCACTTGTACCTCTCTGATGAGCTGCTGCTGCTGCGGGCAGACTTGCCCTGGCCAGATGATCCTTCACCAGTGTTGGGCTTCTGCCTTTTCATAGGAGTGAACTCCTTGGAAAGGTTTCTCGTAACATATGGCTCCCCATCAGATTCTTGCTAGATTGAGGATGATGAGAACCCTGCGAAGTAGTCGTCATCGAGTTCTGGCAGCGGCTCCTTTCGTTTTTCTCCTCTGGAAGAGGCTGTAGCAGTGTGGCTTCCGCCTTCAGCTGTCGCAGGCGGTGTTGGAGTGGATGCAGCAGATGGTGTTTTTGGTGTGGCAACAGGAGTGTGAGTATGGGCAGATGTAGGGACAGCAAAGTATTGCTCTAGGAAAGCAGGAAATTGTACATTTGCAAAATTTAAATCGTTTTGAATGAAATGTACTGTGGCTACCGTGAAGTCTCTGACGAAACTCATCAGACCAAGCTGCAGTTCCTCCATCTTTTTCAGTGTGGCTAGAATTTGAGTGGAGGAGTCTGCTGGAGGGGCTGTTGTTGCTCTGCGGCGGCAGGTTTTGGCTGAGTGGGCTTTGCTGGCTCTTCTGCAGTGGCAGACGGGTTGAAGAAGGAGATGGGTGTAGCTGCTTTCAGTTCCATTAAGCTGAATATGTTGCGCTCCGTCCATCCCTTCCCTCGGACCTTGAAATCTTCGAGGATTTCTGGAACGTTGTGGCCGCGGCAGATCTCGGTGACGAGGTATGGGAAGACAAGGGGTCCCGATGGTCGAAGGGCACACTCCAAAATCCTCTCTCGTATATATCAGCCGACATTTATGGGTCTCTCATTTAAAATGGAATGAACGAGTGCTAACCTGGGTCGGTTGACCGTGTTGTTATGGGAAGAAGGCATTATCCTCTTCTTTACGAAGTGGTTCTAAAGTTTGGCCTCGGGAGTGAATTGAGTGCGTTTCATCATCCATCGATGCTTGGGGTCGGTATTCCACTCGGTTCCTTCTTTCGTTACCTCTGCCATCACAACATCAAAGTCTGCCGGCGACAGACTCTCTACGAACCTCTTGTGTCCATTCTCCCTTTTGCTGACATAGATGCCATAGAGGGTATTGATGTAGGCAGGATCGAAAGTAACTTCCTTACCTCGCACTGTCACGGTCTTCGTATCCTTGTTGTCGACAGCAGCGTAAAATTCTCGAACCAACGTGACATTCATCTCCTCTGGCTGGGCAGCAAACATCTGCCATTTGAGGGCTTTGATTTTTCGAGCTATGAACGGTTCGAGTCCGAGGTCTTTCGTGCGTTTGGTGTAAAGGAACCCTCTTTCTTCCCACATCTCCCTTTTTTGGAAGGAGCGGTAATATCTGTCGACGGAGTCGGTGGTGGTGAAGCGGTTAGGGATGGCACTGTGGCTGGGTGTGCCGGCTGCTGCGGCAGAGCTGGAGGCAGCACTTCGTCGCGTCTGTCTGGTACTCATAGTTGCAAGGCTGTGGAAAATGAAAGAAATATAAGATATAAAGAGAAAGCAAGTTGAGAGAGTAAAAGTGAGATGAAAAATGAATAGTAAATGGGGTTTATATAGATGAATGGTTTGCTGCCCGTTGGAGCTGTAACGGCAAGCGAGAATAACGGGGCCAACTGTTACGCGGTTTTTGACGCGTTTGTCACGCGTTTCCGTGTCTGCTGTGCGTCTATTACGCGTTTGCGTGTCTGCCGCGATAGCGTGGTGACATATTGTATTTTCCGCGTCTGTCGCGACAGCTATTGACAGGCTGTGACGACAGACTCCTCCTTTGGGCTTTTTGGGCTGATGTGGAAATGGTGGGCTGATTCACTTATTCTCCTCTCCTTGTTTCCCTTATTTCCTAAAGATAATTAAAATAAAAACTTAGTTCCTACAAATAAAATAATTCTAATTTCCTAATAATTAATAAAATAAAAATAAAAATAAAATTAAGTTAAATTAGGGATGCCTTGAGGGGCATCTCCTAAAGTAACTACTTCCTGCATCCTTGGGGCTTCAGTCCCCTGATAATGCTTTAGTCTCTGTTTGTTGACTTTAAATTGGTGCCTGTCTTTTAAGGATTTGATCGTGATGGCACCATGAGGAAAAACCTGCACAACTTGGAATGGACCGGACCATCTAGATTTAAGCTTTCTTGGGAAAAGTTTCAATCTAGAGTTAAACAACAACACAAGCTGCCCTGGGCAGAACTGTCGTGGCAACAACTTCTTGTCATGCCACCTTTTGGTCTTGTCCTTGTAAATTCTTGCGTTGTCGTAGGCCATTGCTCGAATTTCTTCAATTTCATTCAAGTTAAGTAAAATCTTCTGTCCTGCCTTATCTAGGTCCATGTTTACTACCTTGATAGCCCAGTAAGCTCTGTGCTCTATCTCAATAGGTAAATTGCATGTTTTTCTATATATCAGCCTGTAGGGTGACATTCCCAATGGTGTCTTGAATGTTGTTCTATAGGCCCATAGTGCATCATTGAGGTGTAAAGACCAGTCCTTTCGAGTAGGTTTAACCATCTTCTCAAGAATGTTCTTTACTTCATTGTTGGATATTTCGGCATGTTCATTGGTTTGAGGGTGATATGTTGTTGCAATGCGGTGCTTTACGCCGTATTTTCTTAAGGCATCAGCGATTACCCTATTGTTGAAATGTCTCCCTTCATCACTGATGATCGCCTTAGGTATGCCAAATCTGGAGAAAATGTTTTTGTGCAGAAATCTCTGAACAGTCTTGGCATCGTTTTTCTGTTTGGCGATCGCTTCAACCCATTTGGATACATAGTCCACTGCCAGTAGGATATATAAATTCCCACATGATGCTGGGAATGGTCCCATGAAATAAATCCCCCATACATCGAAGATTTCGACTTCTAGGATGTTTTGCAGTGGCATCTCATGTCTTCTTGAGATGTTCCCAGTCCGTTGGCACTTGTCACAGCTTTTATGGAATGCTTGGGCATCCTTGAATAGTGAGGGCCAATGAAAACCAGATTGCAAAACCTTGGCAGCAGTTTTGTTCCCACCTAAGTGTCCTCCATATGGTGAAGCATGGCAGTGGTGAAGCACAGCTTCCTGCTCATCCTGTGGTATACACCTCCTGATAATTTGATATGCACAATTTTTGAAAAGAAGAGGTTCGTCCCAATAATAATGTTTTGCATCATTTTGGAACCTCTTCCTTGCTTGGTAATTAAGTTCATGAGGTAATATTCCGCTAACTATGTAATTAACGAAATCAGCATACCAATGAAGTTCAGAAAACTTACATGCCGCTATGGCTGTTGCGGCAGTGCTTGTGGCAGCAAACAACTGCTCGTCGGGGAAAGTCTCCAGTTTGATGGTCTTGTCTGTCGGTAGACTTTTTCCCGTTTCTAGTCTTGACAAGTGGTCTGCAACTTGGTTCTATGTCCTCTTTTTATCCTTGATTTCAATGTCGAACTCTTGCAACAGCAGAATCCAACGTATCAGTCTAGGTTTTGCATATTTTTAGCGAACAGATACTTCAGTGCTGAGTGGTCTGTATGGACCACCACCTTCGTTCCAAGTATGTACGAACGGAACTTGTCAATCGAAAACACCACTGCTAACAGATCTTTTTCTGTCGTGGTGTAGTTCACTTGGGCATCGTTTAGTGTTTTGCTCGCGTAATAGATTACGTGGAAAAGTTTGTCCTTCCTCTGCCCAAGTGCTGCCCCTACAACATAGTCACTGACACATAATTTCAAATGGAAAACTCCAGTCTGGTGGCTGTACAATTGGGGCTGTTACCAGCTTTTCTTTCAGGGTTCTGAATGCCTCAGTACATTCAGTATTGAAATCAAAGGGACGATTCTGTTCAAGTAGGTGGCATAAAGGCTTGGTAATCTTCGAAAAATTCGCAATAAACCTTTGATAAAACCCAGCATGCCCTAAGAAACTCCGAATTCCCTTGACTGTGGTGGGTGGCGGCAGCTTTTCAATTACTTCTATCTTTGCTCTGTCGACCTCTATGCCGCGGCAGCTCACCTTGTGGCCTAGGACTATCCCCTCATCTACCATGAAGTGACATTTTTCCCAGTTTAATACCAAGTTCGCTTTCTCGCATCTTTCGAGCACCTTCTGTAGGTTGCCTAAACAACCTTCAAAACTATCTCCAAAGACGAAAAAATCGTCCATGAATAATTCCAGGAAAGCCTCCACCATGTCGGAGAATATCGCCATCATACACCTCTAGAATGTTCCTGGTGCATTGCAGAGTCCAAATGGCATTCTCCGAAAAGCATAAGTGTCGTATGGGCAAGTGAAAGTCGTTTTATCTTGATCCTCCGGTGCAATAGCTATCTGGTTATAACCTGAGTAACCATCGAGAAAACAATAATAAGGTTTCCCCGTTAATCTATCAAGCATTTGATCAATAAAAGGTAGGGAAATGGTATTTTCGGGTAGCTTTGTTAAGCTTCCGGTAATCCATACAAACCCTCCAACCGATCACAATCCTGGTTGGGATTAGTTCGTTCTCTTCATTGGTCAACACGATTATTCCTCCCTTTTTTGGAACACATTGCACCGAGCTCACCCACTTACTATCCGAGATGGCATAAATTATCCCAACGTCAAGCCATTTGATAATTTCATTTTGAACCACTTCTCGCATAGCGTCGTTTAATCGTCTCTGGGCATCAATTGTCGGCTTATGATCATCTTCTAGTAGAATTTTGTGCATACATAGTGTCGGACTGATGCCTTGGATATCAGCTATCGTCCATCCAATAGCCTTTTTATACTGCTGCAACATTCCTATCAGCTGATGTTCCTGTTTCTGCATTAACTTGGAAGAGATGATTACGGGCAACATATCATTTAAACCAAGGAAAACATATTTAAGCTGCCCTGGCAGGGGCTTAAGGTCTAAAATAGGTGGTTATATAGTTGAAGGCTTTTGGATTATGTGTTCATTCGAGGTATAATTTAGGGGCTTGAATAACTTACCTGGATGATTGCCTATCCTGTTTACCTCCTCTTGACCTTCGGTGTCAGATATGTCTGAATCTGAGGAGCTGCTGTTGTCGTTGCTGTCGTGACAGTCTTCTAGATGGCTGCTGGGGCAGTGACCAAATTTAATGTCATGGCAGCTCGACCTGATGCAGGGTTGGTCAAGGATTACTGCAGTGATGGCCTTGCATTCTTCTTATGCATCAGCATGTTTAATTGCCTGGAAAACATTGAGCTTGATCTCTTGATCATTTACTCTCATTGTAAGTTCTCCCTTTTCTACATCAATCAGTGATCTGCTTGTGGCTAGGAAGGGTCGCCCCAGGATGATTGGTGCGTTCTCATCTGCTTCACAGTCTAAAACAAGAAAGTCAGCAGGAAAAATGAACTTATCCACTCTTACAAGAATATCTTCGATCTTCCCTTTTGGTTGTACGTATGAGCGGTCTGCCAGCTGCAACATAATTGTCGTGGGTCGTGCTCGTCCAATACCTAGTTTCTGAAATACAGATTTTGGTATTAAATTAATACTAGCACCTAGATCACAAAGCGCCTTACCCACGAATTTGTCACCAATTATGCACGGTATGATGAAGCTCCTAGGATCCTTCTTTTTCTGGGGTGGATGCCTGTGCAGAATAGTCATGCATCCTTCTGTCATTTTTACCGTTTCGAATTCCCCAAGTCTGGATCTTTTCGACATAGCATCCTTGAGAAATTTCGCATAACCGGACATCTGCTTGATGGCATCTAACAACGGTATATTGATGTGAACTTGCTTAAAAATATCATAGATCTTTTTGAGCTGGTATTCATGTTTCTGCTTCTGTAACCGCTGTGGAAAAGGAGGTGGAGGACGGTAATCTTCAAATCGTCATTCACATAGTATTCGAATCTGAGGAGGTTTAGGTTCTTCATCGTTCTTGTCTTTCTCCTCTGTCCCTTCTGCTATCGTGACAGGTGTGGCGGCAGCAGGTTGTTTATCGTCTACCGGGGCAGTGTTCGCGGCAAATGATTCTAGGGCTGGTTCCTCAATTGGTACGGCTTTCATCCCCGGCCCTGGAAGTTGTTTCCCACTTCTAGTTGTAATGACTTTGCACTGCTCATGTGTGGGTTGTCTAGCGACCTCAGTATCGCTAGGGAATCCTCCGTTCTGCCTTGGCTTAATATGCTGGGAAACTTGACCCATCTGTGTCTCTAGTGATTTCAGTGTAGCTTCATGGTTAGTCATTCTCATCTTTTTTTTTTATCCATGAACGACTCAGTCTTTTTGACGAAGTGATCCATGTTTACCATTTAACCTCCTATCTAGGTCATAAATGTGGCCAATGTCTGCTCCAGTATACTAGGTGCGGCTGCTGGCTGCTGTTGTGGCTACTGTTGCAGTTGCTGCCGTGTCAGAATTCTAGGTGCTCCCTGATTTTTAGTGTTCTGCACTTGAGGATTCAGCGCATTGTTTGGGTTACTCCAGGAGAACTTGGGGTCTTTCCTCCAGTTGGGATTGTAATTGTTGGAATCGTATTTTCTCGGCTTGTTATAGTTTCCAACATACATCCCTTCCTCCAGCTGTAACGGGTAGTCTTCCGAACTGTGATTCCCACTGCAAGTTTCACATACCTCTTCTGCAGAGTAGACAGGTTTTGAATCCTTCTTTAACAAATTTTCTACTGCCTTTGTGAGGTACGCAACCTGTGTTTTTAGGGAATTGTCGGCTTCATAGTCCTTCACAGCTAGCACTCGTTTACATCTCCTCACTGTGGGAAATTGCTCTTCATTCTTTGCTAGATTTTTCAATACTACCATGGCTTCGTCTGGGTCTTTATCCAACAACAGTCTATTTGCTGTTGAATCTATTCTCATCCGAGTGTGTGTGTTGGCAGCATTGTAGAATTTGATGACTTGATTCCAAACGGGGAATCCATGCATCAGGCAATTCCTCAGAAGAGTGGTAAACATGTCCCATGCCTCGTGCATTGGCTCGTCATCTTCCTATTGAAAAGTAGCAATTTCATTACGTAATCGCTCAGATAAATGGGAGGGATTAAAATGAGATAAAAATTCACGAGTGAGATCCGCCCAAGTTCGTATTGAACCTGGCGTTAGTTTATTCCACCAAGTTTTCGCTCTGTCCCTCAGTGAATGAGGAAATAACCGAAGCCTCAGTATCTTCGGATTTACTCCTGGTAATCTAAACGATCCACAAATTTCTTGGAACGTTTTCAGATGTTCTCTAGCATCCTCTGCAGCAGCACCACTAAATTGACCAGTGGAATTGATCATGCTGAACATCACAGGTTTCAGCTCGAAATTTTCAGCTTCCACGTCTGGCAGGGTGGTCTCCAGTTCCACATGATCGTTGATCATGTAATCACGACATGACCGTCGTGCAGCAACGGCAGCGGCATGCTGTCCGTTTCCTTCATCCACGATAGGATCTTCAGAATTTTTGAGACTCCTTGGGTTGTTCCTCCTGTTATGCATAGCTTCTAACTGCTCCTCAAGATAATCGTTTCTGGCTATCATAAGATGGACTCGGTTCCTGAGATTGCACGAGCGTTCGATTTCAGGGTCTAGTTTATACTTAGGTTCTTTTCCTTATCTAGATTTGCGCATAAGCAAACAAAAAACCTTGTGAAAAGCACAGGGTGAACATTCCCAATAAAAATAGAAAAATTAAAAAGAAAGTGCAGTAAAAGTAGGGTAAAGATATGTTGTCAGTCCCCGACAACGGCGCCAAAAACTTGTTGCGTGTAAAATAGTCTATCACAATAGAGTGCAAGTGTACACGACGCAAGTAGTAAAGTGATACACGAAGTATCGGATGTCGAATCCACGGGGACTGGAAATAACTTTATCCTTGGATTGCTGCACAAGAGAGAAACAAGAGAGTTTAATTGTTTGTAGTGGAATAATGAAGAATACTGAAGATAAAAGATTAAAAGATTTAGGGTAAAGAAATAGGTTGGTATTGATTTACTGGGTAGTGCAGGTGTTGCACTGTATAGAAATTCCTGATCTGTCGTCGTCTCTATCGCGGCAGCACCTGCGGCGGCATTAGTCTGTTGTTGTCGCAGCAACGATCACACAACTCTGCACTTCAAGCTTGGCAAGAATCCCTGTTGTGACTTGTCATATCCCTAGGTCCAAGTCTGTCGATGAACAAGTCTTAGATGATACCTCCCGACGTGAATCGAAGGATGAACACCGATGTTGTTGAATTCTTCCTTAGCCACTTAACCTCGTCCTATCCCTAGGTCCGAGATAGTTCAACCATAAACTGGAGAACCCACACTTATTCCTTTCATATACTTAACTCTCCCGATATTAAGTAAATTAATAATCCCACAACGCTCTCCCGATACTCTTGTAAGATGTTGAAAACCAGAATAAGCAAACTTGAAGTTTATTTTATTGAACAGAAAATTCCTAAAAATAGTACAATCCTTGCAACTACTTTACAGAATCAACCCTTATCCTTAGGGGAAGTTTAGAACATGATGAGAAGGGGAAAACGACTAGGGTTTTTGGGGAAGACGGTTAGAGAATGAGATGTCCTTTTCTAGGTCGAATTACATGCCTTTATATAGGCCTTGGGTTCAAGTATTCTAATATGGTAAGAATAAAAGTTCAAACTAAAGTACAACTCTAATTAAGATTAAATCTCCAGAGAAGATGCCTTTAATTCGTCCTCTTTTCTTGCTTTGGGTTTCTTCCTTGAACTTTGGGCTTGGCCTTCATTCTGATCTAGGGCTTAGAAAAATATAGGAGTGGCCCACGACAGACCGGCTTAATTTCCTCTATCTGTCGAGCTCCACTTCACTTTTCCCTTCACCATTGATGTCGTCATTGGTTGCCACGGCAGCGTCTTCCTTCTTGACTTCAGTTTTGTGTTCCAGCTCTGCTTCTTCACTGCCCTGAGTCTGCCGCAGCAGCTACCTGCAAAATCAGCCAAAATCAGTAGCAACTATGCCATTTTATATAATTGTGATGTATATGTGAAATCTATCCTAAATGCAATAAATTATGCTTGAATGCAGCAGAAATATGGGTTAAATACGGGGTAAAAAGTAGAACTTTTGCACACTCAACACAATTCTCAAGGCCATCGTGAGATGAGCCTTCTAATTTTTGAAAGCATGACAAGAGGTTATTTTGATTAGCAGCGTCTGCATACCCAGTTTGTTGCCCAAAGTTTCGATAGAGAGGCTTGGAAATGTTCTCACGGCTTCTTGTATGGTCCAGCCAGACAACGTCAACTTTATGGTTATATGGTTGCCAAAGAAGACATCGACAACTTCAACCGCCATTCTCAAGGTTTTCTCTATCATCATTTTCTTATTTTATACAAGATGCACTTTTGCTCATACTTATGCATACATGTTTTGTTCATTAGGCAACTATAGGTTCAAATTTGAGATGCGATCCTATGCAGAGATGACTGGTCAGCACAGTTCACAACGAGAGGCTGGTCCAAGTGCCATGGGTTGCAGAAGGCATGTAGGTTGTTTCCCTGGGCAGGGATGAGGATTGAGGAGGCACCATTCTTTTAGTTTCATTTTTTTATTTCAATATGTATTTGAAGAACTTTAGAATTCATTTTTCCCTAAATATACTTCATCCTTAATTTTCATATGATCATTCTGTCTTACTCTAAATGTTAATTTTCAACTAATAAGGGGTTTCTTAAAGTCCTTCAAATATTTTTGTATATGCCAAACAGGCACCGAAACCACAAAATTGTGGTTTCGACGTCGCCTTCAATGTCATCATGTTTCTCATTTTGTATTTGTGTATATACATAAATCCTTGTACTGCATATACCAAAATATATTTTGTAAGTAAATTGTGTATGTATACAATTCCTTACAACAAGATCCATTCTCACCCTAACAAAATTATACATATGCCCCATTTCTGCTCAACCAACACCGAAACCCAATATAGGTAGTTTCGATGCCACATAAAGGGCTTTAAGTTTTGGCCATTCTGCCAAACCAGCACTGAAACCACGTATACGGGGTTTCGATGCCCCTTATAAAAACTTGTACGAAAGTATGTTTTTGGGTAAGAAATTGTGTATGTACAGATTTCCTTACAAGTACATGAGTCATTTTGAACTTTGGAGAAATTGTGTAATAAAAAAAGTATATACTATTTTTCTTACAAAGTTGTACCATTTTGTGTACATTTGTTACTAATAAGTGTATATACACAAATCCTAATGAAATTTGTACCAAATTATGCTTTTGGGTCGGAATCGGTCCAAATCGAGATTTAAATTTTGGGGATTTAGGGATTTTTAAAATTTGTGGGCTAATTTGTAAAGTCTAGAGATTTTAGAGAATTTTTGAAAATTAACATTATTTATTTTTAATATAACAACAAAATATAAATTGAGTAACTATAAAAACCAAAAAAGAAAAGAAAAGAATGCGGGTTATTAGCCTTATCACAAAAGAACTGAAGAGAAAAAAATTGTCAGGCGGAGAATCAGCCACACACAGACATTACCCACAACATGTCGAGACTCGCATACCCCAGTTTTTAGCTTTGCCCACCTCACAATTTCATCATTTTGCCCAATTCCCCGATAAAGTATAGAGGTTGGCATTTCCCCCTTTTTATAGTTTTTCTGTTCATTTTTTTTGCTTCTAATTCAGATGAACACATTCGCTTTACTATGGTGATAGTTGTAGGAACAATGCCTTCCTCTTCTTTAGCTTCGCTTGTTAATTTGGGAACCCTTAATTCTACTTATTTCTCTGAACCGGTTTCATCGTCTTACTTTTCTTGTGTTAGAAGACTGTCCTTGTCTAAAAGGAGTTTTAGTAGGAAATGTAAATGTAAATACTCTGTGGCACCCACGGATTTTGTTGCTGAGGCAAACAATGTTTCTTCCTCTTCTTATCAAGATAGTGATGCTGGAATTGTTCTTAAACCTGCCCCCAAGCCGGTTTTAAAGTCCGAAGTGGCGAAAAAGGGTACGGGTTTGTCTTGGAATGGTGAATTGAGTGAGTGTGTGGATGAGGATAAAGAAGAGAACGAGAGGAGTAAATTGATTGAGTCTTTAGGTGAAGTATTGGAGAAAGCTGAAAAGTTGGAAACTTCGAATGTTAATGTTAATGTTAATGTTAATGTTTATGCCGATGTGAATAAAGCCAAAGCAAGTGGTGATGGTGGTGGTCCAGGTGGTGGGAAAAAGACCAAGACTTTGAAAAGTGTGTGGAGGAAAGGGGATAGTGTTGGGACTGTGCAGAAGGTTGTTAAAGAGTCTCCTAAGGTCAATACTAATGATAATAAAGAAGGGGAGGGGAAGGTGGAATCTCAAGGTGGAAGTCGTGCTGCGCCTTTGAGACCTCCACAACCACCTTCAAGACCTCAACCTAAGTTACAATCTAAGCCGTCTGTAGCACCTCCTTCCGTGGTTAAGAAGCCGGTTATCTTGAAAGATGTTGGGGCAGGTCGAAAGCCGGAGCCTGATTCAGATGGGAAGAGTAAAGAAAGAAAGCCTATTCTGATTGATAAATTTGCGTCAAAGAAGCCTGTGGTTGACCCTGTAATTGCTCAAGCTGTATTAGCTCCTACAAAGCCTGCAAAGGGCCCTGCCCCTGGAAAGTTCAAGGATGATTATCGAAAGAAAAATATTTCTCCAGGAGGTCCTAGGAGGCGCATTATTGGTCATAATGATCTTGAAATTCATGATGAGGAGACATCAGAGTTGAATGTGTCAATACCTGGAGCTTCCACTGCAAGGAAAGGGCGGAAATGGAGTAAAGCTAGCAGGAAGGCAGCCAGAATCCAGGCTGCCAAAGAGGCAGCACCTGTTAAAGTGGAAATTTTGGAAGTTGGAGAAAATGGCATGTCAGTAGAGGAGTTAGCGTACAGTTTGGCTATTGGTGAGGGGGAAATTCTTGGATCTCTGTACTCCAAGGGGATTAAACCAGATGGAGTGCTAACTTTGGACAAAGACATTGTTAAGATGGTGTGTAAGGAGTATGAAGTTGAAGTCATAGATGCTGACCCTGTTAAGGTAGAAGAAATGGCAAAAAAGAAAGAAATTCTCGATGAAGATGACCTAGACAAGCTACAAGACAGACCTCCTGTTCTCACCATAATGGGTCATGTAGACCATGGGAAGGTTAGATGTAACCTTTTGCGAATGGAATTTCTCCTCTTCTTTTATGTCAATTTGAATTTAAGAAGCAAGAAAGTGATTTTAAACACTTGAGCTTACTAATTTGTATTTTGGTTTTTTATGCTTGGCAGACAACTCTTCTGGATTTTATTCGAAAAAGCAAGGTGCGTGGAAGTTTGATTAGTCTAATGCTACTTATGTATATTTCCATTTAAACTTAATAGGAACTTTCAGGTCATAGAGCGTACTTGCTCTAGTTGAATTTTTATTCCTCCCCCCCCCCCCCCCCCCCATATTTCACAGTGGTGTACAAGTGATAGAATGATTCTCTGCATAGAATAATTGATAATTTGGTCAACCGATACTCAAAGCTTCATGCAGTTACTAACTAGCAAAACAAATTCATTATCAAACTGAAACCAGATTGCTGGATATCTGTAGGTGGCTGCCGCAGAAGCAGGTGGCATAACACAAGGAATTGGAGCATATGAAGTTTCAGTACCGATAGATGGCAAGTTACAACCATGTGTTTTTCTTGATACTCCTGGACATGAGGTAAAATAATTACTAGGGTCTTTCTGCTTTAAAGCTCTTTGTCAAAGGTCAACTAGGAGTAGCTTTTCATTCCCCTTCAGTTTGTTCTTATTTGCTTGAGAAACTAATAACCTTCACAATAATGCTATAGCATAGTAAATTTTAAATGCAAGCTGCTTGCATTGTTGGATGATACCTGTTATATGTCTCTGTAGGCTTTTGGAGCAATGAGAGCTCGTGGGGCACGTGTTACAGACATTGTCGTCATTGTGGTGGCTGCTGATGATGGGATTCGTCCTCAAACAAATGAGGCCATAGCTCATGCAAAAGCTGCTGGAGTACCAATTGTCATTGCTATAAATAAGGTGTGTTAATTGTAAGTTCACTTTCTGTTCTGAGAATCAGAAAGTAAGTCTACTCTATGGGAACTTTGTGGCGCTCTTAGTGTTGACATTGGGATATAGCTAATATTATTCATCTCTCTGTAACAGATAGATAAAGATGGAGCTAACCCAGAAAGAGTCATGCAAGAGCTTTCATCAATTGGTCTAATGCCAGAAGATTGGGGTGGTGACATCCCTATGGTTCAGGTTTTATTCTTTAATGATATATCATATATGCATCTATTTTGATTTATGTACTTTGTAGATGTTTATATTTTTGCACCTGCTATTACAGATCAGTGCTCTCAAAGGGCAGAATGTAGATGATCTATTGGAGACTGTAATGCTTGTTGCTGAGGTTTGTACTATTATTGGCTTTCCTATATCTTGACCATTTGCTTTGAAATTCTTCCTGTACCAAGTGCATATTGCTTGTTACCAGTTTGTCTGTCAAAGTATGCAGCACACCCTTAGTTCCTTTTCTCTTCTCTTTCCAAGTTTTTAAAGCATTTTGAATTTGCTCTTCACTTCTTTTATTCTATTTTCTTTTTTTCTTTAATGATATCACTTTTGAAACATTTTGAGAAATAAAGACATTTCATTAATGCATACAAATTCAATATGATTTTAGGCCTAATTGGTGATCATTTAAATACATCAGTTTTTTGTGTCCAACTATAAGTGCACGAGTCTCTTGCTTATTGTTACTTTGAATATGACCTTCACCCTGATTTTTTCAGTTACAAGAGTTAAAGGCTAATCCTCATCGAAATGCTAAAGGCACCGTAATCGAGGCAGGTCTTCATAAATCTAAGGGACCTGTAGCTAGCTTTATTGTACAGAATGGAACCCTTAAAAGAGGTGATGTAGTTGTTTGTGGAGAAGCCTTTGGAAAGGTTGGTAAACTAGAGTCAAACTTGTGTTTGATCTGATATGAAACTTGTCTGCTTACTATATGGTATAAATGTTTAATACTCTGAACCTACATCTGAGGGGGTATTCTCCACTATGTCAGGTGCGTGCTTTATTTGATGATAGCGGAAAGCGTGTTGACAAGGCTGGACCCTCCATTCCTGTACAGGTTTGCAAATTATTATGTTCAGCACCTTCAGCTTTTTATTTACCCTGTCTGTCTTGCCATATTTGAATGTATTTCCAATTACGTTTAAAACTAGCTAATAAACCTGTTGCTCTAAGTAGAGTGCAGATATGGAAATTTGTTGGATTAATTGCAGAATAGTTGACATTTTGACAGGCAGATTGATTTCCTTTTGGACCCTTGTAGTTGGAATTTAGTCACATATAGCGTGAGTGTGAGCTTGTTGAAATTCCTCTATATTTGTGGCTGCCAATACAACAGAAATGGAAACAACATTTTTCTTTGCCCTCTTTTTAGTAATGCCTACCACCTTTATCTTCAATTTGAACCGCAGAATCACCTTAGCAAATTAGTTGCTTTCCTTGATTATCTAAGGTCCATCAATCATGAGGTTGTAGGGCATGCAATCATGCTAATTTTTCACCATAGAACCGCCCTGCCAATTCACAATGTGAATATTAGTCGACGCAAAAGCATGGACTTGAACTTTGAAATGTTATCTATAGCATCATTTTTTCTGTGCTTGCTTTAGTGGTACTAGTACTTCTGTGAATCATAATATTGTAGCCTAGTTGAAATTGATGGATAAAGTAGTAGAATAGCCTCAGCTTAAATGAAGTGGTGTTGGATGAAGGTGGGAAGTCCTATGGTAATTGGACTCAAGTGTGAGTGGCAGATACGGGTACATGTCCAACATGAGTAAGTTTTTTTTTTCCATGTATTTAGAGGATCCTTTGAGATCATATCCATATACCCATGTGTAGGACACACGTACTTAAACAAAAATGAAGAGTCAGAACAACATAGAGGAAATATCCTATTGTCTTCCCTCCCCTGTGCACCGGCTCTCACAAGCCTTTTAAAATGTCATAAACTTAGGGTCTAATGATCATGTCCCGTCTAACTTGAAAGATGTAATACATTGAAGAAGCTTGTTAAAGAAACTACTTAAAATGACATCATTAATGGAATCCCTTGATTAAGATTAACTATAGTTGTTCAGGAAGAAAGAATATTTCTAGTAGATCTAGGTAAATGTACTTTTTTTATGCATGTATTTTGTCAAACATGGTAAGTAAGATGAGCAGAATTGTTCATGGAAGCAGTCCCAATTTACATAATTTTTGTTCATTGATGGCAATGATTTCAATATCAATTAGTGGATAACAAATCACATTAACTTTAGATTTTTCTGTTTAGAAGTATTCTGGACAGCAACTGACAAATCATAATGGTTCAACAGTAAACTGCTAATATCACCTTACCCCTTCTTTTCTTCGAGGAAAATCTGTGTTGGTTCTTATTTTAAAATTGAAAGCTTCACAGATTCATGGCTTCTTTTGTGCTCATCTAAAGCATTTGTGTGATGAATTAGGCTACACTATTTCTTTTTGAGTATGGGGATCGATTTATAGTCTCTCTCTCTCTCTCACGTGTGTTCACACATACACTACAAAACTCCAATCACCCTTGAGGTCGGTGCAGAAAAGGCAAGAACGGGAAAACGAAAATATGTAATAGATCAGATGCTCTACCATTTGGTGTAGTATTCATTAAGCGGCTTTTTCTGAGCTAATAACATGCGGAATATACTGTTTTTAGATTTATGTTACCATCATATTTTGAAATTAAGCAGGAGTAAGTTGAAGCATTCTGTTGAATTCCTGTGCCATAGTTCCCATTCATTGGCTTTGCTTGCCCAATTTTTATAGCAACACTCTAGGACTAGAGTTTCCCCTAAGATATCTGGTGTGTATGTCTACAGGTCATTGGTTTGAATAATGTTCCAGTTGCTGGTGATGAATTTGAGGTTGTTGATTCCCTTGATGTTGCACGTGAAAAAGCCGAGGCATGTGCAGAGTTGTTGCGAAATGAACGTATGTCAGCCAAGGCCGGGGATGGAAAGGTCACTCTCTCTTCTTTAGCTTCTGCGGTGTCGGCCGGAAAGCTTTCTGGGTTAGACTTGCACCAGCTGAATATTATTTTGAAGGTTGATTTACAGGTATGTACATCAGATTTACGCGAAGGAAACAACATGCACGGTTATATTGCTCATAATGTTGTTAATTTGAGTATATGAAATTTGAAAATGCATATGGACTTGGCCCTATCTAGTACATCATGATTATACTGATGCTAACAGGTTTTTGGTCAGATCTCATCCTTTTGTTCTGGTTAAAAGGGGCAAGGCAATGAAAAAAAAGGGCCCTCTTCACATGTAATAGTTATATCAAATTTTGTCGAGGAAGAAAATAGGGATTATGAGCCATCTGTTGAACTGCACATAATTTTTATGTGACTGTCAACCTGTTATAAAGGGTTATTGGGATGTTGGGTGCTTGTGAATAGGGTTGTAAACGAACCGAACGAACACGAACGAGGGTGTGTTCAATGGTCGTTCGTTTAACTTTAACCGAACAAATGAACGAACACGAACATAAACGAACACAAAATTTCTTGTTCGTGTTCGTTCATTAAGGAATGTAGCTTGTTCGTGTTCGTTCATGTTCGTTCGTTTAAATGGTAAACGAACATAAACGAACACTAAAGAACACAAACGAACATAAACGAACATAAACGAACATGAACGAACATATATAATTTGTTAAATATTTAATATTTTTGGTTAGTTCGATTAATTTAGTTAATTAACCGATTTTTAAACCGAATTAATCGATAATTAAAATTTCAAAAAACTCTTAATTATTAGTCGAAACCTAAAATTATCTAATAGATTAACCAATTTTGTTTTGGTTCGGTCGGTAAGTTTGGTTTAACCGAATAATGAACACCCCTAGACATATGTGAATAAATTTAAATGAACATAAACGAACATAATTGAACGAACATAAACGAACGAACATAAATGAACATAAAAGAACGAACATAAATGAACATAAATGAACGAGCATAAACGAACGGATTACCGAACGTTCACGAACATAAATGAACGAACAAGCCTTTTGTTCGTGTTCGTTCATTTAATTAGACGAACAAAAAATCTTGTTCATGTTCGTTCGTTTAATAAATAAACGAACATAAACGAACTTCCCGCCGAACAGTTCACGAACGGTTCGCTGAACGTTCGGTTCGTTTACAGCCCTACTTGTGAATTGCATGATACTGATATGGTGACAAAATAGAGTTTCCTTCTCCATGCTGGTATCTAAAAGCTGAGGATAGCAAGCATAGGGACGCATATTATAGGACAATTGAATTATACGGGCCAAACATTGGAATTCAAACGATGATCTTGTATTCTTTATTGTACCAGAAAAAGGGACTTCTATTTTTTTAAAGAACTTGTCTTGGTGGTACATTTCTTACATGTTATTCACTTATTCTTCTGCTTGATGCTTTTGCTGAGTTACCATTATGATTTGCCGTACTGTATTGGTTTTCCACAACTAGGGATCCATAGAGGCTGTCAGACAAGCATTGCAGGTGCTCCCACAGGACAATGTTACCTTGAAGTTTCTCTTGGAAGCAACAGGAGATGTAAGCACAAGTGATGTCGATCTTGCAGTTGCCAGCAAAGCCATTATTTTTGGATTCAATGTGAAGACACCAGGTTCGGTCAAAAGTTATGCAGAACATAAAGGTGTCGAGATCCGGCTATATAGAGTTATCTATGATCTTGTTGACGATGTGAGGAATGCAATGGAAGGACTTCTCGAGCCTGTTGAGGTTAGTCTAATGTTTTAAGTATTTATATTTTGATTTATCATTATTATTATTTTGGGGTGGGGTGTAAATGAAGTTCTCTGGCATTTCATTTGGTTCCCAGTTTAAAATGTACACGGATATATCTTATTGGGGGCATGGGGGGGGGACCCAAATCTTATTGATTGAGCCTTTAATCTTAATTACCCAAATGAAAAGAAAGTATGCTGAGGCATTGGGTCCTTCTCTCTCGCACTTTTCATTTTTGATGTTTTCGTTTCTTTTACGTTGCTCTTGTTTAGTTTCTCGTTCACTACTCTAAACTGTGAATTTAGTTTGATCTGTTGTAAACTGAGAACTTAAAGGCTTTAAATTCTTGCGTCAAGTACTTGCTTTTCTGTCAGCATGTTTAAGATTTCTGCATTAATGATTTGGAGTTGACATGTACTGCTTCTCTTTTGATAGGAACAAGTACCAATTGGCTCTGCAAAGGTTCGGGCTGTTTTCGGCAGTGGCAGTGGTCGTGTTGCTGGATGTATGGTAACAGAGGGAAAGATAGTGAATGATTGTGGCATCCGTGTAATTCGTAATGGTCGCACAGTCCATGTTGGTGTTCTTGATTCGTTGCGAAGGGTTAAGGAAATTGTTAAAGAGGTATGGTGTTGATTCCTAGTTCTGCTTATATCTTTGTTCTCATTCTCCATTCTAAGCCCTCTTTGTTCTCATTCTCCATTCTAAGCCCTCTTTGTTCTCATTTTCCTATCATGATAATTTCTTCTCGACAGGTAAGTGCTGGTTTGGAGTGCGGTATGGGAATGGATGATTACGATGAATGGCAGGAAGGAGATATTCTTGAAGCCTTCAACGTGGTCCAAAAGAAGAGAACACTAGAAGAGGCATCTGCTTCCATGGCAGCTGCACTGGAAGGAGTAGGAGTCGAGCTATAGAGCGGCACCGGGTGCAAACCTGGATTATTTGATTTTCTCAATCGATTCAAATTTTCATGAAAGAGGCAAACCACCTTGTACTGACTCTACTGCTCTTTGGCCATTGCTTAACGCACGTGATGCAAGAGTTTTCGCTGCACAATGTATTTTTCGAGTGCAGCGTGTTGAGGTTTCTGGGCAGAAGATTTTGGCATTTTTGTGTGTTAATGTTTTGTTGTATATATTAAGATGATTTGCATTTGGAAAGACTGGACAGATGGTAGTAACATTCATTCTCCACATGATTCAATGTAGAAAAATACGTTATTGTAAAATTTACCCAAAATGGGGGAGAAAAGGAATATATAGTCAGTAAACAATCTGCTGCCTTTCTGTCCGATCAGTTTAAACCTGTATTAGTGTTTACTATATTTGATACATTTTTAATATATAAATTTTCTCTTCTTAATATAAAGGATAATGTCATAAACGGTCTTTAGAGTGTGCCCAATTTCCTAAAGTGGCACCTGCACTTTGGAAATGTTCAAGTTGGTATCTATATTTAAAATTTCTCTTTTGAATATGCTTATTCATGTAGTGTAGCTTTGGTCACATGAACAACTTGATGCCAATAATCCAAATGCTAAGCTCCAATCAACACGGTGTTAATGAGGCATACAATTCCATACCAATACCGATCTTCTATGTTTCTATCTTCGTCTTAAGTAGTGGTGGGTGCTAACCGGTAACCAAGTAGAGCATTCTTTATTATCTTCTCGGTATTTGTAGCTATGATTTTCATTCAATACTTTGAGAATTTTTTTGTATGGATTCCCTCGAGTTTCCAGGATTTTATATTAAAAAAACAAAACTTATTAATTTATTAGTCAAAATATTTGATCAATTTCAATTTACAAGTCATATATTCATTACACTTTAAAATATTTAAATTTTAATACATTAAAACAAATATTCAACGTTAAATTTCTAAAATTACAAACATAAATAATAAATTTAGTCTTGCCAACAATAAACAGTCAATTTCAAAACTATAATAATAATTTAACAACAAACATATATGTCAGGGGCATACATATAAATGAAAGGTAAGTATTATTTTTTAAAATGTAAAATATCGGGATCTTATAAATATTTTTTTGGCGATTCTCATAAAATTTTTTACAAGTACAGTTCAAGGATCTCCATGGTGTTGATATAAAAATTTTCTTCCTCAATTTAGTTGAGCCTCAAGGATATAATATCTACCACCCCGACTTATTGAAGTGAAGATTTCGGCTATTCTCTATTTCGCAGGTTTGGATCCTCACAATTTTTTAGGGTAAATTATAACATGTACCACTAAATTATTGTGGGTGACTCGTTTATATCACCAACCTTTCAATGATCCAAATTATACTAGACCAAAACAATGCCGTTTTAGTGAAATATAAAAAATTATGCACTAAATGAGATTTGAACTTAACATCTTTGCTTTATTTTCAGCACAAATAATATACACTCTAAACTGCAGTTAAAATTAATTCAATTTATTTTATTATATAAATAATATAAATATATTATAAATAATATTAATATACATATAATAATATATTAATATATATAAATAATAAATAAAATATTTATATTAAATAAAAAATAAATTATAAATAAATAAAATATTATTATAAAAACTAATTTTAAAAAAGACCACAAATGTTCGAAAATTAAAAAAAACCCAAAATTCACCAAAAATATTAAATTCTAACCTATAAATCCTAAAATCCGAAATATTAAATCCTAAACCATTAAACCCATTAGCAGCTAAAATGGATGCATTTAGAGTTTAAGCATTAGAATTTTGTGAGTTTTTGGGGTTTTTTAATAAATTTTAGAAATTTCATATTTTTTTAAATTTAGTTTTTTAGTTTTTATAATAATATATTATTTTTTATATATTTTAATATTACTTGTTTATGAATACAATTTTAGGGTTTAAGGTTTATAGTTTAGAGTATGGTTTATGGGTTTAAGGTTTAAGGTTTAAGGTTTTTTTTTTGAATTTTGGGCTTCTTGAAAATTTCGGGATTTTGAGAATTAGTCTTTTAGTTTTTATAATAATATATTTATCTATTTAATATTATTTATAATATAAAAATGTTTATATATTTTTATTTTGTTTATTATTTATATATTAATATATGTATACTAATATATTTCTAATATATGTTATGGATATTTATCTATGTGGATGTCTATCATGATTGGAACTTTATCTAAGGAGTTTGATTTACTTTATCATTAGAAATATTATCTCATTTAATTAGAGTTCAATGTAATATGTACTTCTTATGCCTATAAATAGATGATTTGATGAAGACACCACTACAAAAAAACTGACATATACCGACGGACACAAATTTGTCGGCAAAACATCAAATATCTGTTGGTATATACCCTAAACCCTTTTACCGACAGACAAAAGAAAAATTTCGACAGGCAAAACGTCGTCCGTAATACGCTTGTCGGTATAAAGTTATACCGACGAACAAAACCGTTGGTATAAATGTTCTGAGCCTATACCGACGGACACAACCGTAGGCATAGGTGTGGACTACCCCGACAAATTAGGGTATATATTTCGACGCATTTTGTCCGTCGCTATAGGCTCAGGATATCTATACCAACGGTTTTGTTCGTCTGTATAACTATTATCTATAATGACGGTTTGTCCGTCGGCATAGAGTCAGAATCTATACCAACAGTTTTGTCCGTTGGTATAGCTGTTATCTATAATGACAGTTTGTCCGTCGGTATATGTATCATGTATGATCTGTATAAAATATTTATACCGACAGTTTTGTCCGTCGGTATAGGTGTGATTGATATTTATTTGTTTTTTAAATATTAAATAATTATTAATATATTCCATTATTTTTATTTAATATTTTTTTTATTTTAAATATTAAAATTACTAAAACTACTATAACAAAAATTATTTCATTTTAAAAGGAAAATATTAGATTTAATGTTCGAATAAAAAAATATGTAGTACATAATCAGTAAAACATGTACATACGAGTTTAGTACATATAAAAGTAATATGCAAGCAAATATTTATGTTTTTTTAATAATTTACATAATAAAAGCTAGAAATAATTGAAGATCACCCTCTATTGTCTGCCAGCATCATTTCCACTTGTATTTTGTTGATTTGTTGAAGGTAAGGATGGACTGATACAATTGATTGGTGCTGAAGCACTACCAGCATCAGGTGCTGCCTATTAAAAGTAATTAAAATAATAAATTTAAATAAAAAATAAATGGATTAATAAGAAAGAAAAATATTTTGAATACCTCTGTATCAACTATACGAAGCAAAGCATCCATATTAGGCACATGTAGATCTGGACGTTGTTGTTGAAAGTAGGGTAGAAAGCAAGTTTCAAAAAGTTTTTCTAATTTCGCAACCTTAGATTTCAACCCTTCCACTTTTTCAGTATTTTGAACTGATTGTGAAAGTCCAGATTCCTGAGAAGAACGAGTGTGAACCGCTCCTACACAATGATCACGTCCTCTTCTTTTTGTCCTTTAACTTGAGAAAACACATCATTTGACCATGAATTTTGTGATAAATTCTCAGAAGACGAGCTTTCATTTCTCTTCTCTTGAATACGTTCCTAAAAATATAAGCAAGTTAAACATAAAATATAATAATTATATTATATTTATACCAAACACATATACAAGACTTAATAATAATAAATTACCACAACAACCGCGGCCCTGGAATTTACGATGCTTCCATCTTTGCGTGTACGAGATCGAACATAAACATCAGCTCGTGTTGGTGGGATTTCATTAGATTCTGCAGTGACATTAAGAAAACAACGAGAGATATTAGAAACAATTTTTTAAATAAATAGTAATAATAAAGAAAATTATACGCACCAAGTCTTCAACAATCCTAGGGAAAGATCTTGTTCCCGTGCAATGTGGTTCACTTAGCTTTGACCTATTTGATCTATTTGTGGCACTTTGTTCCTATTCGAATTATAAGTAATAAATTGTTAATAAAAGTTTAAATATTAAAGTTATAGAAATTATAAAACTATAGTATTTTACCATCGCCTTTGAGGAGAACCAATATTCAACAAGTATCTTCAATTGGTCCAAATTCACTTGTGGATCCTTGCAATTTTCGACAATCTGCTTTACAGTTTGGTTCTCATCAAACATTTGAGATTTTAATTCATTTTTTTCACTGCCTCCATTTGGTATTCATATATGAGAGAACCCATTTCTTAACATGTTTTAATGTGGCTTCATCAACGCCTTCCTCCGAATCAAATGATTGGAATTGAAACTTTAACTGCATTAACAAAAAAAAGAGGGTATCACAATCCAAAAACAATTATTATTTAGATAAAATTAATGTTTTATTATCCAAAGGTAAGCAAGTAAGATGCTCACAAATACAAAAAAATAACAGTTTTAGAGTGTAATCCGAAACAGTCATCAGAATCAAAATCAAAATCAAAATCAAAATTAAATGCAATGATAAGATTGTAGTGCTTTTCTAATTGACAGACACACGGTGGGCAATTATTATACCATATTGCTTTCAACATGCCACAAATAAATAATTGTATATATATTCATGTTATTCCTAAATAAAGTGAGAATAAAAAAAAGAAATATTGTTTCTATAAAAGCAATGTTTGTTTTCTCAAAGTCAAATGATAATTCAAAACTTTTATTTATGTACAAGTATAACTTTGTTTCTAAGAATTAACTTCAGTTTAAAATAACTAAATTTCAAATGTTTCTGTAAAAGCAATACTTGTTTTTCTGGACATTTACTTTTGACATAGATGCATGTAGGAAGGTCTATAACAACAAGGGACATTTACTTTTGACAAGTATTCAATTAGTGCACATACCTCGATCGTGGACCACATTTCTTCCTTCTTATTGTTCGGCATCTCATGTCAATTCAAATAACTAATTGGCGCAAACTCAGTCTTTCGCACCATCGTTCCAATAAAGCGACATAAGCAAGTCGATTCTTCACCCACAGGTTGATATAAATTGTTAATTTTGACATTAACGCGTTGTCCCTCTGGCAGCTCTCAAATAGCCGGCATAAGTGTTGCTCCTCGAACTTTCTTATGATTAATGTCCTCTACATGAATATGAGTAACTGAAAATGAAACTCAAATAAATAATTGTATTTGAACCGTTGATTTGAGGTGAAAATATCATACCTGATGAAGGTTGTGATTGTCCTTCAAGGGATTGTTCTCCAACTACTCCTTGAACTTCTTCAGATTGTTGTGATTGTTGTGCTTGAGATTGTTCATGATGCTGCACAGATGTGGCTCGTTGTTCTTCACTTTGAGCACGGGATTCAGAGTTTCCGATTGTTGAAACAATGTTAAGACGTTTTCGTTTCGCCATATTGTTCAAATCCCTGCAAAATCCAATATAAAATATGAGTAAACTTATATTGTAGCAACATCTTATTGTCAGAAAATCTAGTATTAAAAACTTATATTGCAATTGCAGGAAAAAACTAACAATAAAGTACCGCATTCACTTACTTAATGTAGTATTAAATAACACAAAAGTATCATTTTTAGATTTATATTTCTTATTGAAACTAAATTTATAAAAAAATTAACAATAAAGTAACACATTCAATTACTAAGTTCTCATATTGTAATTGCAGAAAAGGATCAATAAAAGATAACATCCAATCCATTAACCCATGATTACAATAGAACATGTACAAAAGATGACTTATAACTCTAAAACATGTCTTCTCCATTTTCTTCATTAATTGGATATTCCTCCATATTCTCATTTTCCATATCTAGAGTGACATCCAATCCATAATTCCACCATCATTTCTGATCCAACTTGAGATAGTACTGTCGGTAGAATCATCCACAATCAACTGTTCAAGTTCCTCATCTTTGTTAAAGGATGACACATCACCCATATCGAACACATCTCTAAGCTTAGCATGTTTGACGATTTGCCAACTGAGTTGTCTTTCTTCCTTAACAAAGTAAACTTTCTTAACTTGTGATGCTAACACAAATGGATCATCAATTAAATTGTTCCCTTTGTGCGCCAAATGAGAGAAACTCACAAGCGTGAAACCAAATTTATCTTTCTTGCAACCTCTATTGATATCAACCCAATCACATTTAAACAATACAACTTTAAATCGACATGAATAATTCAATTCAACGATATCTTTCAAAGCCCCATAATAGTTAACTTCTCCTTCGACTGGTTGCTTGTCTCTCGTAGTTGCATAACTCCATGTCTTACTTGTGACAACAACTTCACTATTTTGAGTTTTCAAGTTTTTATCTCTTCTTGTTGTATCAAACCTAAAGCCATTTATAATGTAGCCACTGTATCTCTTAACAACTTCGGTTGGACCTCGAGCAATCCACTTAACTACATTGACAACACTTGAATGTACTTGTTGATCCAAAAGTGCAACCTATGTAATAGTTGAAGTGTCAATACTAATTGTTTAAATAATATCATATAAGTTTCACGTCTTAATTTTTCTATACTTACATGATCATGAAACCATGTATGAAAAGTTTCACTTTGCAACTTCTGCATCTCAAATGGTGAAAATCATTTCTTTCGGCTGCGTCTCTTAATCTCTTGTTCTTGTTTCCTAAATGAAAAAACAAAATGATTATAATCCGCGTGGAGTCAAATATATAAACAGTTGAAGGAAACTTACTTTATATACGGAGATACTTCATCTGAATTGAATAGCACATATCGATGTGCTTGCGCTAATCCTTGTTCATCAAGCACAAGTCTTGAAACCCTTTTACGCTTCTTGACATGAAAAGCGGATTGTTTCTTCCTTCCTAATGGTCTTCCAGATGTAGAAAAGATTGTAATTTCGAAATCAATATAAGGATTTTCACCATCATTATTACGACCAAGTTGATTGAAAATAGTGTCAACCCCCTCCAAATATCGAGAGCAAAAGGTCAAACACTCATGTGATAAGTAACCTTCCGCAATAGATCCTTTTGGATGAGCTATATTGTGTATAAAAGACTTTAGTACCGACAAATACCTATTTCATTGGAAGAAAAATATTATATATTAGTAAACATCTTATTAAATATTTTTATATTTTCACTTCTAACAATATATATTTAAATTGTACATTTCAACTGGATACATCCACCGATAAGTAACTGGACTAGCAATTTTAGCTTCATTCGCTAGATGAATTAGCAAGTGCATCATGATTGTGAAAAGGGATGGAGGAAAAATCTTTTCAAGATCACATAAAATTGATGCAGCCTTTAACTCAAGTCCATCAAGTTCACTTTCTTGAAGGACCTTAGAGCAAATATCTCTGAAAAATTGCACACTTCAATAAGAACTATGCAAACCTTTTCAGGCAAATTTCTCCGAATGGCTATAGGAAGAAATTCTTGCATTAGGAGATGACAATCATAACTTTTGAGCCCAAGTAGTTTCCGTTGATTAAGGTGCACACAACGTGAGACATTAGAAGAATATTCATCAGGAGTTTTCATTTCCTTGGGAACTTTCAAGAAAAAAATTTTCTCACTCAACGTCATTTGATAAGAAGCTTGAGGCAAGTACAAAGTGCTACAGCCAATTCGAGTTTGTGGATGAAGAACACTCCTTATACCCATTTCGACAAGGTCTAGTCGTGATTTATAGGTGTCCTTATTCTTCCCTTCTTGACCAATCAATGTTCCAAGAATATTATCACAAATATTCTTCTCTATATGCATCACATCAAGATTGTGACGCAATAGTTGATGCTCCCAATATGGTAAAGAAAAGAAAATATATTTTTTCTTCCAAGGGCCATCTTCGGTTCCATTTAAAGCTTCCAATTGCCTCAATACATCGCTACCTGATGGTGGTGAAGGAGCACTTTTATGTTCTTCACTGCCATCAAAATAATGTTTGTCGGTTCGAGACTTGTGAGTAGGATCTAACCACCTACGATGACACATATATCAAAACTTTCGACTATGCTTCAACCACTTAGAAGCGATATTATACCCACAACAAGGACAAGCATACTCTCCTCTAGTACTCCATCCAGATAAGTTGGCATATGCTGGGAAATCATTAATAGTCCACATCAATGCTGCACGCAGTTGAAATGTTTGACTCGTTGCATCATCAAAAGTTTCAACACCAACTTCCCATAGCTTATGTAATTCTGCAACTAAAGGTTGCAAGTATATTATTTCCTGGACCTTTTGAACCAGAAATGAGCAAAGAGAGTATAAAATTAGACTGCTTCATACATATCCACGGTGGCAAATTATAAGGTATCACGATAACAGGCCTAGTACTGTGTGTCACACTCAAAGTTCTAAATGGATTAAAACCATCAGAAGCCAATCCTAAGCGGATGTTACGAGGATCTGAAGAAAATTCAGGATACCGAGAATTAAATGATTTCCAAGCCAAAGAATATGTCGGATGCCTCATACGTCCATCGTTCTTACGTCTGTCTTCATGCCAAGTCATCAAAGGAGCAACATTTGAAGACATAAATAGTCTTTGCAATCTTGGAATGAGGGGAAACCAACGTAAAATCTTTGCGAATTGTTTCTTTTTTTGAAGAAGTGTCAACATCCTCATCTTCGACACTATTTGAGGTTCCTTTCCATCGAGACGCTCCACATTTCAAACAAATTTCTCTTTTTTTATTTTCCTTCCAAAACAACATGCAGTCATTTGGGCAAGCATGAATCTTTTCATATCCTAAACCCAATTCACGAATTATCTTTTACATTTCATGATAAGACCTTGGCAAAGTATTATCATCCGGTAATACAAGTTTTAACACCTCCAATAAGGAATTGAAAGACTTATTTGTCCACCCATCAAAACATTTAATGTGGAACAAATAAATGATAAAGGATAACTTTGAAAAGTTTTTGCAATTTGGATAAAGTGGCACCTCTGCATCTTTGAGTAAATCAAAAAATTTGTCTCCTTGAAGTCTATGATTATGATCCCCAAGCCTTGTACTTGCATCTTCCAAATGATAGTTACGATCATCATTATTTATAACTCGCTCTGCCATCATATTATGCAAGAGGTTATGAACGTCGTGTTCAAAATCACGTTCTTCTACATTAGTTGAAATTGGTGGCGTAGATCCGTCACATCGCTCCCCATGAAAAATTCATCGAACATAACCCTTAAGAAATCCATCACATATTAAGTGATCAAATGCATCTCTTCTACATACTCTATAAATGTTTACACAATTCACACAAGGACACCAAAATTTTCCATCTTCGGTTCTCTCAAAGGCAAAGTTTAAAAAATTAGTAACCCCTCTAATGTATTATTCACTTGCCCTTGATGTGAGATTGATTCATGTCTTATCTATCAATGATACCTGTATTACCAATGAACTAATGGCATTTTAAATTTGATTTATTTTTGCAGTGATTTCAAACTATCAACTGTCCATCATGTGCATTTCTTAGTCTTACAATAAATTATTTGAGGTACCTCTAATAGCTTAATCTAGTAGCTTAATCTAGTATATTAAAGTAAACGAAAAAATGGGTCAAAACTCTAATAGCTTCTGCATCCAACTCTAATAGCTTAAACTTAGATTAACATATGTTAATAATTTAAAATAAAATAAATAAATAAAACGATCTACTTACTCACCTTGTCGTCCCGTATCAGAAGAAGATGAGTCAAAACTCTAACAGCTTTTGCATCCAACAAGAGATGACAACTCAACAACGCACCTCTGAAAAATAATCAAGGAAATCGGTCATATTCAATTGCCTATTAATAATCTCAAAAAAATCAAAGAAATCGGACAGCTCAACTAAAAAGTGACAAAGAAAAGATCACCATGTCTTCTTGTAATCTTTTACAGCTCAATTTCTTATGGCAATCTACTTAGTTTGATGTTCAACAAACCTACTAAATTACCAATACAAAAGTTAAACCACTTGGGTTCTGTTTGAGTGTTTAATGCTTTTGAAAAGAATACAAAAGGAGACAAACGTAAAGCATGAACACATCTCCAATAAAATGAAGGGAAAACAAAATTCAGTGTCATGAAGAATCACTGAAATGTAATAGCAAAAATAGCCAAATTCTTCAGCTATCCAATAAAATGCATTCTGCCATCCTTTTGGATTACAAATGACATCTCTTTTCAGAATTACTCGAAATTATAAACTCACTCATGAATTCGAACCATGAACACATCTCCAAATTTTTGGATAAACGAAAGTATGTCAAGCGGAAAGTCTGTTTATATTAGAACTTATGAAGTGGGAGTGAAGGAACTAACCACAGACCTCAAATACCAGCCATAGGCAATCAAATGACGTCCAACAAAAGCTATTGAGATAAACGTAGTTGACAAATAACATTCAAACAACTGTGGTTACATAGTCAACAAGAGAATTGACACATTTTTCATGCTTTCAATTTGATCAATAGTCCCTCAAAAATATATATAATTTTATTTTACTTCAACTGTGGTTGAAGTAAGTGAATACTTTATTTTAATTTGATAAATAGTCCCCAAAGAACCTGGTTTCCATGATAAACTTAAGCAACATCATTCATACTGATAAACTTCCACAAAAATCTACTTTCGATACATTCACCCAGCACACATTTAGTCCCCATGCTCTGCGGGCCCAATTATCCAATTGGAACTCTGAAAAATACAATGAGGACTCGAAATCAAGGTCCAACACAGCACATCACGGATCAGACACTTGCAAATTCCAGAATTGAAGCCATAGAGCTGAAGTTTTACATCCCTCACCAAACTTAATATTACACACAGCAAGGCAATCGATCATAAGCAATGCCCCACCTCAAAGTGAAGTCACCACCACAGCCTTCCCACATAAAGAAACACGACTCAAAACTTGCAACCAAGAGCATGAAGAAATAGCATAAAAACCATGCCAATTCACCAGCTACATCCTAAAATCTTCTCGCAATCAGAGAATGATGGTAATAAAAACTCAGCAAGAAAGCATATGAAGATGCCCCAATTGTTCACCATTACACCCTATTACTGTTACAATCCCTTTTTATGGAAGAAAATGGAAAGAATGATGCTAATTGATGTTCAACATATGCACAATGCCTCTAATCAATATCTATGATTTCACATTCTAGCATTTCAACAATACAAAAATAGAGATATCCAACGTTTGGTCAATTTATTCTAAATTATTGCTACTGTTTAGTTTTAGGTTTATTCCAATTGATTTGCTTATATTGATAACACTTGAACATTTGGTTTAACATTGATATCTGATATCATTCTCCAAGAACATGGTTCCATTTAGCGAAATTTATCCTACCAAGTTATAAAGAGGATTTTTCCAACAACAAAAATAATCTCAGTTCCAGATTTATTTTTGATTTTTTTTCTTGCAAGAAAATGCTTAGCACGAGGCATCAGAGGGCAAGGGTAAAAACATAAAAAGACAGAGATTCGAAACCTGGAACGACAACGAAGCAGGGGTTCATCAAAGTTGGCAAAGAGACAAATGGTCGTCGACGAGCGCGAGAGAGCAGAATACGTAGGCTTGGAGCCAAGATCGGCATTCAAAGCCACGACCGTCGACGAGCGCGAGAAAGAGCAGCGCTATTTGGGTGAATTTTTAATTTAGGGATTTGGACTTTTGGGGAATCCTATATCAGGAAAATAATTAAAACGCAAAGAAATTTAACTTGCCTATACCAACAGTGGTAAATAATGTCGATAAATATTTTACCTATATCGTCACACAAGTTTACCTATACCGACAAACTGGTTCATCTATACCGACGGTCAAAATAACTGTTGGTATAAACTACACCTATACCAACAATCACAAAAAATCGTCGGCCTATAGTTTACCTATACCGACAGTCTCAGTACATCGTCGGTATATATCACATCTATACCGACGCATTCTTATTCCCTGTCGGTATAAATTACATCTATACCGTCAAATTTTGTATCCGTCGGTATACATCAGAACTTTTACCGACAGTGTTGTTTTCCGTCACTATATATTATCTATAGCGACGACATTTGTCCGTTGGTATAACCGGGCATCGGTATATGTACATTTTTTTGTAGTGCATTGTACACAAGTTTATATTTGATAATAATACAAATCTCCCTCTTTCTCTCATCTATTTGTTCTTCCATTCTTGTTCTTTGTTCTTATTATTGTTCTTTGTTATTTTATTTACAACACGTTATCAGCACGAGTTATCTCGAAAGATTTTGGTGCTCTTCGTTCGAATCCCAAAGAAGTTACTGAAAAAGTCTGATCCTACTTTGAACTGAAGATAAGTTTTTTTTCTCTTTATTTTTTAATTACTAATTGTCAGCATCTTATATTTTAATTTGGTCTTTAATTTTTGGTGATATATTTTGAAGGTTTAAGCGAGTTATGAATTTTGAAGCCGCTCGTAAACACCAATTGAGATGTCAGGCTACACAAAATCTGATGCTCATGGTTCAAGCTAATGAACGGCTTACCATTGGTTTGCTTTCTTTGACATGCTTTTATTTTTCTAACTTGAAAAAGGAAAAACTCAGTTTTAGACAACAACAAAAATAATTAAAGTTATGGTGCGATTATTTAAAATAAACATATATATTATTTATGAAGAAAAATTGTTTTCTGTCAATGAAGTCGTGAAACCTAGATTTTTAATATAAAAAAAACATCTATCTTAAGGGTAAACTGTGGCCTTAGTTCTTCATAGTTTAGATCATTTTAGTTTGATCATGAGTATTTTCTTTTCTACACCCTTAGGCATTATGCTAACATATGATAAACAAAAAAAATATATAAACGCATCATTGTTATGCCTAGTAACTGCCTATACAACTATGTTTAAAAAATAAAAACAAAAAGAGAGTATTATGCCACAAATTCTCTAGTTTCTAATATATTCTGTTCAGTCCATATATATAGATCTAATTATTATGATTTCATATATGTTAAGTTTGACACAATGGTCAAACTTAGAATTAAATATCAATATTTGTTTATCTTATTTTATTGATAAGAGTTTATATGTTTTGAGTTTTACATGATATGTTTAAATGGGTTGGAAAAAGTCATGGCTTCTCCGAAGATAAAATTTAAAGAGGTAAAGTTGCTAGATTCTAGGGAGAATTAACGATTTGGCAATCCATATCGCAACTTCCTTCTCAATCTGTTAAGGCATTAATCTTTACTTTTAAATTATTAATAAGTGTTTTTCTTATAATATGTTTGTTCGATTAGATTTGTTTCGTTCCTTAAAGTGAATGAAAGAGTTGTTATAAAATCTATATTTGCTTGAAAGCAATATTTCTTCTATGTCGAAAAACTCGACTATAGACTTCTCCCAAGTTCACGAAAATTCGTCTTGATCCAAAAGGTTTTATGGGAGGCATTCCCTGAAGTAAATGCAAGCATGATGTTTATTCCATGCAATTATTGGATCTGTTTTATTCCCTGAAGTGAATGCAAACATGATAAATCACTATTCAATTGGGAACATAACTTCGATATAATCCAAGTATATTGGCTGGACATCCCGTTCTGCGAGGCTATTGGTCTCAAAGGAGGTTTTTAAAGGACCTTGTGGACTGGTTTAACAACGCCGCGTACGAGGATTAAATCTTTGTTATCTGTGATGAGGATATGTTAATAAATACATACTCCACTTTTCACGACAAATAATGTTGTCCTCAGACTCAATATCGTGAAAAAGGTTTCAAAGGCTCACTGGCTCTACTCCATTCCCTGAAGTGAATGTGAGATTATATAATGGAAAGAATAAAAGCCACATTAGAGGTTGTGGTCGTGATTGAAACCATGAATATAAACATGAGAAACATAACATTTTAAGGATACTTCTACCCATTGGTGGTGTGAGGTTATAAGGATGATAAGAGTGATAAAGATCATTCTAATGAAGTAAAATTATTTTTATTACCAATGTGATGTTATAAACCATTGGTCTAGTACTTGTCGTACGTTGAAAAATCAACAATTTATGGTGACGATTTATGCTCAACATAAGCATAAGATATATTTTCTCATTTAAATGCAAGGGAATAATGTGAGTACTATACCTCAAAGTACTGAAAATATTGATGCTCTAGAAGAGCAATAAATTCTTGAGAGAAAGCACACTATGAAAAGTGCAAAATTGCGAATATTGCAATAATTACCGCTAATGGTAATAATATCGTCACCACTAGAATTGAAAATTTTAAGAGAGCAAATATGAGTTCGCAAAATATCCCTTTGGAAATTATACATAACATATGTTATCAATTAGAATTTGAAATAAGCCATTGTGGATATAAGTTCTAGTAGCCAAAAAGTCAGTTGAAAGCTCTAGAAAAGCTATATATATTGCTACCAAAAGATAATTTCCATTGAAAGCTCCGAAAGAGCTAAATATATTCATATTCAAAGGAACAATTTTGATGATCGTACTAGACATGTACGAGTGAGATTGAATCACATGTTATGGTAAACCAAAAGTTTTCGAAATTCAAAAATGTATATGCATACTTGTATATAGTTGGTATGATCGGTTAGACCATTCTGATCAATAATGATGCGAAAGCTATTGAGATTTACATGCATATATATTAAAAGAACGTGGAGTTCTTATGGTGCTTATTCTCAAAGGAATTAATTAAATTCCACTTATTAAAGAACATGAAGTTCTTATGTTGCTTAAAGGAATTGATTAAATTTCACTTACTAAAAGAACCTGAAGTTCTTGTGTTGTTTGTTCTCAAAGGATATAGATGATCCCACTTACCAAAAGAATTGGAACTTGAAGTTCTTGTACTGAAGTTGAGACTGTATGTCTTGCATATCTGAACGAAATATGGGCCCATATATCCACAAATGTGAAAGTTTTATATGATTTTAGTAGATGCATCTACATTGTTTTATCAACTTACAACCAGAAGTTTGTGAGATTGATTCTAAAAGGATTCAGATTATGCAATTAGACTATTCGTTTTGCAAAAGCTTGTAGGTTTATAATTTAGGCTATATCGGTTGTTACAAAGCCTATTGATTATGAAAAATACGGTTTATCAAATTTTTAATTGGATGCCTCCTATTTAATAGCTAAACTGTGAGAACAAAACATTTATTATTTATATGGTATTTCCATATAGCAACACTTATACGCATCAAGCCAACGAGTTATAATAAACTCCCCATTATGAGTTGACTTTTGGTCAGAAGTCATATTTCCCATTTTTGAATTTTTGAATGTGCGATATATAGTTGAATTGCTTCACCGTAACGCACAAAATGGGCAAGTAAAAATGGTTGAGAATATATATTGAGTACGAGTCTCCTTTTATGTTTAAATTCTAAACATTAATTGGAGAATAATTTATTAGATGATTTTTCTCAACATCAGGGGAAGAGAATAATCAGTTGTATAAAGAAGGAAATGAATTATCATTATCTAGATCCTCGAATATGAACTAAAAGTTCATAAGATAATTCATGTTATTTCATGTCAATTGGTAGGCATATTTACTGACCCAGTGAGAGTAATTAAGTCTCATATACCAACTAAAATGATCTAAGTCTAAATTACATGTTAGAGCAAGTGGAAGTAAATCATGCTTGAAGCATGATAGTTGAAATAGTTCCAATGACCAAAATTTTCGTAAATGAAAAGTATTATGAGATGGTCATATATTGGAGGCGGGTGCTCCTAAAGAAACCCAAGACATAACTAATAATAAAACTCTTGAAGAGTTTCAGGCACCTGAAATAAATATTAAAATCTTGAAGAGATCTCGATGAGTTATGTCATTACGAGAATGGAACTAGAAAATTGGAAAGTTGTCGACAACGATTTTGTAGAACTAATGTTTTGATATAATAATTGAAAAATAGTTTTGGCTCTCGATGAGCCTAAGGTATCTTCTAACTCTAGTGAGCTTAATTCTTACTCTTTCAATGAGTTGCAGGATGCTTTTGATGAATTATTTTTGGAATTTGAGACCATGAATTCCAAATTTAAGAAAATGATTTCAAAACTTGAAATTGAAAATGATTGTCTTTTAAAAACAAAAGTGGAGTTTGAAAACCAAAATAAAATTTTGAAAAATGATTTAGAGTTTTCAAAAGCTAGCAAAGATGTTTTAGAAAAAGAAAATATTGATTTAAAAGTTAAGCTTGAAAGCTTAACAAAAGAAAATGAAATTATTTTCAATAATTCATCTTCTCACATAATGGCAAAATGCTCACATTGCCATTATCATGGTCATTCTATACATACTTGTCCTATAAAGAAGAAACAATCTTATAGGATTAGACAAGTATGTGTTCCTAAAGGAACTAAAGACATTGTGACTAACGTAAATGGATCCAAAGCAATTTGGATACCAAAAATCAAGTGAATGTCTTTTTTAGGTGTGTTGGAGCTATGGCAAGCAAAGCAAAATCAAGGAAATGCTCTAGTCACACAAGAGAAGAAATTGGGTAACTTCTAAAGCTAAAAGCTTTCATTTTTGTTTATTTGGTTATCTAATTTGTGTTTAAAGTCTTGGATTAGTGTTAAGCCTAATATGATGCAATGAGTAAGGGGAGCCATTTTAAAACCAAATTTGTATTTTTGTCAAATTTTACCTCTATTGTTATTTTGAACTTAATGTTTTAAATTCTTTTTGATATAACAAAAAGGGGGAGAAATGGTTTGAAAAATTGAATTTTCAAATGAATAAGGGGGAGCTTTATTTGATTTCATATCCTTAATCTCTTATTCACATTTTTAAAGTTAAAGGGGGAGAATCCCAAATAATTTTTTAAGTTAGTTTTATTATATCAAAAAGGGGGAGATTGTAGAACTAATGTTTTAATATAATAATTGAAAAATAGTTTTGGACAAGTTAAAAAGAATTCAAAACATTTTTTGAAGTCGAAACAACTTGAAACTATGTTTAGGGATGTTTTTAAAAGGTTTTACAATGTTTTCAAAAGTCAAAATATACAAAACCTTCCAGGCGTTTTGAAACACCTTAGGGCGTTTCGATACGGAGGATTCCAGTAGCAAAAACGTTTCGATATGGGTATCGAAACGAGCTTTCCCTGGATGAGATTTTTGCCCAGCGTTTCGAAACAGGCTACGTGTAACCCCCTCGTCCCGGTCTGGCCGGATGACCGGTCCGAGTGGGCCACACGGGGAAAATCGAAGCGAAACCCAAAGGGTTCCTCCTCGGTTAGCAACCCTAAATTTTTTTTCATTTTAATCTTGTCACATTCGAACCCCAAACCACATTCAAACACCCAAATTTTAATCTTGACTAGAGGCATATTAATTCCTATGTGTTTTTTTCTCTTTAAAAAGGCCAACAAGTCAAAACAGTGCAGTTTTAAGCAGAGGTTTCGAAACCTTCACCAAAGGTTTCGAAACTTTGGCTGGCAGAGACCCCTGGAACCAAATTTTCACCAAAGGTTTCGAAACCTTGGGGAAGGTTTCGGAACCTTTGACCATAGTTTCGAAACCTTACCCAAAGGTCTCGAAACTTTGGTTGGCAGTGACCCCTGGAACCCAAATTTTTACCAAAGGTTTCGAAACCTTGGGGAAGGTTTCGGAACCTTTGACCATAGTTTCGAAACCTTACCCAAAGGTCTCGAAACTTTGGTTGGCAGTAAGGTCTGGAAGCCCAGATTTCTGCAAAGGTTTCGAAACCTTACCCATGGTTTCGAAACCTTAGTGCAGGGGATCACTTACTGCCCAACCTAAGGACTTCCTAACTATGAAAAACACCAAGATCATGCATAGACATATGTAGAAGCTTAAAAAGGACCAAAGGCATGAATTAACACTCACAAGACTCGCACATACAATCATTTAAGCAAACATACATGAGCCATAAGTAGCAATTAACATGAATCAAGGCATTCGAACATGATATTCCAACAAAAGAGTAAATTCAGCATTTAAGGTCAAACATGGAAGCTCAAGAGCCCAAATGGCACAATTCAACACAAGAGGTTTGCACTCATACCCAAGGCAACCTAAGCATCTAAGACATGCCATCACACACCATCAATCCACATAGCATTACATGCTTTACAATCCAAAACATCAATCCAAAACAACATCATTTGAAAGAGTCATACAAGGCTCATACAAACACACCCTATTGCCACATTACTTAACTACTACAAAATTAACCATACTTGAGCAACAACTTGGAAAACCCTTCTTGCCTTGCCTCGAGCTAACGCCACGCTAATGATCTGTATTGTTGAACATAGAGAGCGTAAGCTATAAGCTTAGTGAGGGTGCTCTAAAACGAAAAACATCAACAATGCAGGGTTCAAGCATGTTAATCCTAGTCTTACATACATCAAACATAGGCATAGAATCAAGTAGACCTAGCTAGTCTTTCAAGTGGCATAAATGGTTTCTCAATCCTACCACTCTCATATATCAATATCAACATCATATAGCAATACCATATATCACCAACATATATCATCATCACATATCACAATGTATGTACAAGTTAATTGGCCACTTTAATTACCCCGATTGTGCGGATTTAAACCTCGACAACACTTTACCTCGGTGGGATTTTACTCATCACCGGACCTTGCATGTGCGGGATTCCACTCATCGCCACATGCCCTACGGATGGGATTCCACTCATCATCCCGTAGAAATGTAATAAAAGCTTCCGGTGGAATGTTACATCACCGTACTCCTCCTTGATGACTTAACGCCATCAAGGCCACGTACGTTTTGACTCAATTTATGTGCACACTATCCTAATGATCGATCATTTACAACCGGTAATTATTTTAGTGCCAATTATCATAACCACATCATATATATATCATCAACCACATTCATGCTCAATCTCATAGATGCATATCAAGATAAACTCACATCTATCAACCACAATCATAATAGCATAGTCAAACAAGCATAATAGCATTCATGGATATCAATGGTTAAATCAACAACTTGAATTAACTATGAGTGGCCTACCAAGCACACTTCACACACACTCCCACTACACATACTCAAACCAAACTTAAAACAAGTTGAAACCACTCACCGCCCTTCCTTAGCAAATCGAACAATCCTCCTATGCACCCGGATTCGGTCCCAAAGCCTCTTCCACGCTTCCGCTTGCTTCTAGCCAAACAAAACATACACATTACTTCCCAATTCAATGCTAAGCTCAACCATCAACATACTTTGCTAACACAACCCAAATTCCACAATTTCTCAAATCACATAACCTCCTAAAATCCCAATTTTCGTGCTCCCCTAAAGGCTTGCTGAAAATTCAATTTCCAAACATCCAAATGACTTCCAAAACATCCTAAATCACCCTCCTAACATGGGTAGACCATCAACCCTTCAATTTCAACATAAAACCCACCAAAAACTCAAGTTTTAATACTTTAAAATCTACCTCAAGAACAAGCTACGAATTTTCACCCAAATTCAACCAATTTGATATATGTTACTCATTATAACATAGTTAACTAAAACCCCAACTCAATTTATCAAAACCAATTAGAAAACCCCTTAAAAATTCAAACTTTAATATAAACCCTAATTTTCAAAACTCTATAACTTTGAAATCTATGACAAAGGATAGATAGAGATTGAAGAGGAGATTAAGAAAACGTAATTACCTCTTAAATTGGTGTTGAAAATCAAGTAGTAAGATCAATGGAATAGTGACAAAGCTTGAAAGGTTTTAGAAATGGCGGGGGAGCTTTCAAACGTGAAAGGGGGAGGAAAGAGGGAGGAAGACAACTTTTTTTTTTTTATTAAAGTGGTCTTGCTTTTCAAAACTTTTGGGTAAAATTACAACCCTAGTCCCTTCCCTTTTTCCAAAACTCAATTAGGTCATTATTTGAAGTTGAAATGTTTTAATTAAGTTTTATTTGACTCGAACTAATACCCGGCTAACTCCTAGGCCCAAAACACGGGTGTTACACTATGCCGTTTCGATACGCCTACGTGGCATCGACCACAACGGTCATAAACCCCAACGGCTATTTCCCAACAAACTTTTAAATGCAGAGCGTTTTGATACGGGGACAGGCGTTTCGAAACAGGTGTTTAGAAACGGCTAGAGCATTTCGATACGGGTCCTACGTCAGACTGCAACGGCTCTTTCTACTTGAAGGGTGTTTCGAAACGGGTTCGAGTGTTTCGAAACGGGGAGCTGCAGAACTGTATTTATGGTGGGAATTAAAGTTCTCAACGGCTCCAATTCATCCCTAACGGCTAGTAACGGCCACAAACTCAATTGGGACTATAAATTGAAGGCTGGAACACTTGAAGATGGTTAGAGACCACATCCAAGCAACATGATCAAGAGAATTAGAGTTTAAGTCTTATTTTTACTATTCTCTTGTACATAGTCTTTAGAGAGAGTGCTTAATTGTAAATCCTTGTACTCTTGTGAGCTTAAATTGTGTAAACACCAATCTTGTGAGGTATTTAGTTTACCAAACAAATCCCTTGTAAAAGGAGAGGTTCTAGTTAGCCTTGAGAGAAAAACTAGAGTTGGTTCTATCTTAGCCAAGTCCAAAAGATAGGGTTGTAACGGTTTCCTCCTAAACCGAGAAAAGGGGACGAATTCATTGTTGAGTGAATTGGAAAATCCTTAGTGGTGTGCTAAGGTAGTGGATGTAGGTGCTTGTTAGAAGACCGAACCACTCTAAAATCATTGTGTCACTTGTCTACCTCATTTCGATTTTAGCCAATTCAACCACCAAACAAAAACAACCCTCCTTGATGGTTTCGGTGATCGATTCGAGCGTGCTACAAACCCAACAGATTTTTCAAACAATTTTACATAAAAAACTTCTATAGAAGTAAAGAAAGAAATTGAGGATTTTGTATAAAATCTATCCAGAAGTATAGATATTGAATTGGCCGATGTTGAAAGACACTTTGAACATCTAAAATAAAAGTATTTGGACCAACAGTCCAAACACCTAAAGGTGTAATGCAAGTGAGGCACAAATAAGTAGTCGTAAATACGACTTGAACTATGATTTATGAAAAGTTTTAATTACTTCATGGTAGATGTAATTACTTTGGCAGTTATGAAAATTTTTACATGCGTCTAATTATTTGTGGATCCATATTTATACTTGAAGGATTTAATATGCTAGAAACATTTGGAAATTTTCGAGGAAATTTATTTAGACATGTCTCATGAATATTTTGGTGCATTTGGTATAATCGCCTTAGTGCATACTAATTGAGAAAATACTATAAGAATGATCAGATTTCCTTATGTATTTTATAAAGGAGTTTGGATCAAGATCTGTTATGATAATTTTAGAACTCCTAAAGAGCTTCAAATTGGAAACTCATGAAGTACTTTCAATACAAGTACTTGAATCTTGACATCAAGTTTATCTCGACCTGAAGATCGAGCATTTTTATATATTTCTTTTTTGTTTATGAATTGACATAAGCTAAAAGAATCTTAAAGAAGATTCAATATGAATAGAGCATATCTATTGAGTATCCCAATAGTTGTAAGATTTTTGGATGTGAATAAAGATAAGGGTAAAGTATACAGATGATCACTGAACTTTGGTAGAAAAAACAAAATGGTAACCAAACTTTCAAAAATCACAAAATGACAATTAAACTTTATGTTTTATAACAAAATGGTAACTAGACGTTAAATGCCGTTAAGTGACTGTTATAAAATTAGGTATAATAACACATTTAGTCCTTCATATTTATACATTTAATCAATTTAGTCCTAATTCGAAACAATTCACTAAATTTAGCCCTCGTTATTTACGCATTCTTTCAATTTGGTCATTAAAGCAAAATTCCAAAGTATGGTAACATGATAAATAATTACAATTAAATTTTTATAGGAACTCAAAAACTCGACTCGATTCGAATCGAATCGAAAAAATTTCAAATAAAGTTTGAGCTATAAAATATGACGCGTCAACTTGAATAACTCGAAATTTTTTGACTCGACTCGATCGAACGCTCATCTCTATCTTAAGATATGACACGTCAACTCGAATAACTCGAAATATTCGAATATTTTAAATCATTTTTTTCCTTTTAAATCGAATATTTTTTGAAATAGAATATTTAATATTTTCATATTTAAATCACATCGAATATTTAATAACTACTTTAAATATTCAATTTAATTTTAAAATATTCATTTTAAAAGAAAAAATGATTTAAAATATTCGAATATTTAATAACAACTTTAAATATTCTATTTAATTTAAAAATATTTGATTTAAAAGAAAAAATGATTTAAAATATTCGAATATTTAATAACTATTTTAAATATTTTTCTTTTAAATATTCGAATATTTAATAACTACTTTAAATATTTATTAAATATTCAAATATTTCAAATCATTTTTTTCTTGTAAATCGAATATTTTTAAATTAAATTGAATATTTAAAGTAGTTATTAAATATTTTATGTAATTTAAAAGAAAAAAATGATTTAAAATATTCGAATATTTCGAGTTATTCGAGTTGACGCGTCATATCTTAAGATAGAGGTGAGCGTTCGATCGAGTCGAGTCAAAAAATTTCAAGTTGACGCGTCATATTTTACAACTCAAACTTTATTTGAAAATTTTTTCGATTCGAGTCGAGTTTTTGAGTTCCTATAAAAATTTAATTAAAAATACAAATATTTTAAATCAATTTTTTTTTCTTTTAAATCGAATATTTTTAAATTGAATCGAATATTTAAAGTAGCTATTAAATATTCGATGTGATTTAAATATAAAATATAAAATATTCTATTTTTAAAAATATTCGATTTAAAAGAAAAAAATGATTTAAAATATTCGAATATTTCGAGTTATTCGAGTTGACACGTCATATCTTAAGATAGAGGTGATCATTCGATCGAGTTGAGTCAAAAAATTTCGAGTTATTCGAGTTTACGCGTCATGTTTTACAACTCAAATTTTATTTGAAATTTTTTCGATTCGAGTCAAGTTTTCGAGTTCCTATAAAAATTTAATTAAATATTTGAATATTTTGAATCAATTTTTTTTCTTTTAAATCGAATATTTAAAGTTGTTATTAAATAATTGATGTGATTTAAATATGAAAATATTAAATATTCTATTTTAAAAAATATTCGATTTAAAAGAAAAAATGATTTAAAATATTTGAATATTTCGAGTTATTCGAGTTGACGCGTCATATCTTAAGATAGAGATGAGCGTTCGATCGAGTCGAGTCAAAAAATTTCGAGTTATTCGAGTTGACGCGTCATATTTTACAACTCAAACTTTATTTAAATTTTTTTCGATTCGAGTCGAGTTTTCTAGTTCCTATAAAAATTTAATTGTAATTATTTATTATGTTACCATAATTTGGAATTTTGCTTTAAGGACCAAATTGAAAGAATGCATAAATTACGAGGGCTAAATTTAGTGAATTAGTTCGAATTAGGGTTAAATTGATTGAATGTATAAATATGAAGGACTAAATGTGTTATTATTTCAAATTTGATAACAGCCACTTAACGACATTTAACGTCTAGTTACCATTTTGTTATAAAACATAAAGTTTAATTGCCATTTTGTGATTTTTGAAAGTTTGATTACTATTTTGTTTTTTTACCAAAGTTCAGTGACCATCTGTGTACTTTACCCTAAAGATAATTATATCTTTTCTTGGTCTTGAAGCACTATATATTAGTTGGTCAAGAAATATCTATGAATATACAAAGATCATTACATTTAGATCTTCAAACATTCGTCGATGCCTCCTCAAATCTTGTAGAAATAATTGTTATGCACAAGGCAAGCCAAAAATGTGTTTGGCTAAGACCATTGACCCAACATATCCAGAAGATATGTGATTTACTTTCACAAGATATGATACAAATGTTATCTTGTGTAGAGATAATGGAAGGTGGATACATCATGGAAAATATTACTCCAAAGTTTCATCCCCGCTACCTTTAGAAAAATAATATTCAAGTTTGAATTATGAAGATTCAAAGATCTTCTAAGATGTTTTCATGAGGGGGAATAAATATGTGTTGCACTCTTTTTCCCTTAACCGAGGTTTTGTCCAAATGGATTTTCCTAGTAAGGTTTTTAATGAGGCAACATGTTATGCGTATCAAAGATATGTGTACTCTTTTTCCTTCACTAAAGAATTTTTTCCCACTAGGATTTTATCTTAGTAAGGTTTTAACGAGGCACATTATCTACATAGACATCCAAGGGGGAGTATTGTTATGAATATTTATCTATGTGGATGTCTATCATGATTAGAACTTTATCTAAGGAGTTTGATTTACTTTATCATTAGGAATATTATCTCATTTAATTAGAGTTCAATGTAATATGTACTTTTTATGCCTATAAATAGATGATTTGATGAAGACATTGTATACAAGTCTATATTTGAGAATAATCGAAATCTCCCTCTTTCTCTCATCTCTTTGTTCTTTGTTCTTATTATTGTTCTTTGTTATTTTATTTACAACAATATATTTATATTAGAAATAATATATTTATATAGAGTAATATTATTTATATAATAAACAACAATTTGAAATATATATAATTTGTGTTGGAAAGGAAATAAAATAATAAGTTGGCTTAGTGGTTAGGAGGTTGCATTTGATTTTAAAAGTTTTCAGGTTCAAATTCCATTGAGTGCATATTTTTTCATATTATCCTTCGGCAAAACGGCACCATTTTAGGCAATTTAGTATCAAAATAGCGGCACAAAAACAACGTTATTTTGGTCTATCATCCGAGTCATCACGCCGTTTAAGAGTTAACGACACAATATTATAAACGAGTCAAAAAAATAAAGTTTGATGGTAATATTAAAAGGTTAGTGGTGTAAACGGGTCACCCCAATAGTTTCGTGGTACCTGACATAGTTTACCTTTTTTTCTTTATTTATCACTCAATTACCACCCCTAGTCTTAAGAGTGTTTGTTTCATATAATTTCTAAAATATTATTTTTTAAAAAATATTAACATATATTTTGGAATATAATCTATATAATTATTTATTATTAAAATATTACTATAAATCATTTTCCAATAGAATGTTAAAAATACTATTGAAAACAATTAATAATACTATCAATTTATGGTTATATGCGTGTATATAGCTTGCGACCACAATGACGAGTGTTGAAGCCTGGAAGTTGTTTTAATTTTTTTCCGAATTATCTTCCGTTTTAATCCATAACTAAATATTAATGTTTATATTATTTTAATTATAAAAGTTGGTATTTTTAACATTGTTTTGAGTTTTACATGATATAATGGTCCGAAGAGAGATATGACATAAAAAAATTATTGTAACACCCGAGTTTGGGGGTCGGATGAAAATAATATTAAAATAATATTTCAGGTTTCGGTTTCACAACTAAAATAATAAAATATTATTTGGGCCTCGGTTTTCAAAGCAAATAATTTATGTTGGACATGTTTTGATTTTAAAGCCCAATTCCATGGAAATTTACAAATATTTGAGATTGCCATCTCATTAATGGCAAGATTGTAAATAAGTAGACTTTCAATTTTAATCCCCTTTTTATTAAAATAGTTTTCCTTGTCATCTTCTTCCCTCTTCACTTCTTCATTTTTACGACAAGGGAGCTCCTCCTCTCCATTTTACTATTTCATCACCATACAACTTCATCTTTGGTGCTTTTCAAAAGGTAATTACATTTTTGACTTGGCCTTGTCTTTCTCTTCATTTTTGGTAGCATTAGTTTTCATTAAAACCATGCATTTTGTATTTTGGGTTTTTCAAAGAATTTGTCAAAGGTTGAAGCTTTATGAATTTTTAACAAAGCTTTTGATTTATTATTGTTAGATACGTTGTTTGTGAACCATAAGGTCCAACATATGTGAATTTTAAAGAGTTTTATATAGATTCCCGGATTTGGGTTTTGAGGGGTTTTTGGAAGGGTTTTAAGTTTAGTTTTGGGTGTGTTTGATGTTGGAAATTGAGGGCTGATGTTAGGGTGATAGTTAGGGGTTGTTTTGGGAGCATTTAAGTGTGTTAAAAATGTTGAAATCAAGAGTTTTGGACTGTGTATGATGGCTGCTCGGGATTGAGGTTTTGGGGTTGTTCTTAGCTTGAAAATCTTGTGTTTTATGCTTGATTAGTGTTCCGGGTTTGCTACATTGTTGTGTGGACTGATTTGAGGTTGTTTTGATTGTGTTGAGTTGATTAGAAGCAAGAGTTTGTGTTGGTGAAGCCTCGGGGACAAATCCGGAATCGTTGGAAGCTTGATCGGCTAGTGGGTTGAGCTTGGAATAGTCGGTGAGTGGTTAAATGTTTTTAAATGGTTTTCAAGTGTTGGTTCAAGCATGTGGACTAGGTTGGGCTTGGTAGACCCACCTAGAGTTGGGATTAGAGTGGTAGCCTAATCCCAAGCTTTAGTTAGAGACTTTGGTTGAACTCTAATTGTTGTTTATGCCTCATGTTTAATCGTGTTTATGGTGGCTATGTATATTGTGTTAGACATGTTTATTGAGGCATGGTTTTGATGCATTGATATATGCATGTGGTTTAGATTGTGGATTGTGCATGACGATGAGTCATGGTGAGTACGTGTTAAGCACGGAAGTGGTTATGAAATGAGGTTGTGGATTGTGTTTAATATTAGCACTAGTATGCTTGGGTACAAATGATCGATCGTTAGGATGTTTAGTGTGCACACGTGAGTCAAATGCGCGCGTGGTCTTGGTGATGGTAGTCATCAAGATGGAGTACGAGTTCGCCCGGAAATTCTTCTATGTATATGTTAGTCGGTGATGAGTGTAATCCCATCGACGGGGCGCGGGGATGAGTGGAATCCCCTCCGCTTGAACGGTGATGAGTGTAATCCCACCGTAAGGTAATGGTTGTGTTGAATGTGAGTTCCAACGGTTATCCGCGTATTCGAGTCATAGCTAGGTGCCAATATGAATTGAGATATGTGTTGCCAATATGGATTAATATATGTGTTACATATGATGTGGATTCGGACTTGTTGAGCATGGCATAGTATTGAGATTATGTTCATGCATCATATATATTTTGGCTATATGGTTCGAAGGTAAGATCATGCATTCTACCTTGGTTGTTGTTCGTGCTTGGACCCTTCATTGTCGAGGTTTGTTTTAATGAGCTTACCCTCACTAAGCTTTATGCTTACGCTCTCTTTTCTTCGAAAATACAGATCCGTAGTTCGTGGGTTGCTCGCGCAAGAAGAGGGCCTCCAAGTGTGCTTTGTGGTGCTATCTTAGCTTTCAAGTATGGACTTTTAAGTTATAAGGTGTAACAGTCAAGCAATGGGATATGTGATGTTGATTTGAGCTTTTGATGTATGTTGATGTTTGGTTTTAGGAGCATGTTTAGACTCCTTGTTTGTGGATGATATCTTTGAGGTTGCTTGCCTAGTGTTTTGGCTTTGAGCTCCTTTATGAATGCTTTATGTATGGTTGTCTAAGGCATGAACCTTTTAAGTGCAATGTATGTCTCTTTTTGGAGTATATGCTTGAATCTTTTGAATGTATGTTCCTTGATCGTTTTGGTTGACTCGTATGTTGTTCCATGGTTGTTGGATGTTGTATGTATGTTTGTATGTGGTTAGGGAAGTCTTAAAATGCATTTAGAGTCGTGTTTTAGGGTTTAAGGCTGCAAACTTGGGTATTGCAGTGCAGGGCGTATCGGTACGCCCAAAGGCCGTATCGATACGGTCCTACACTTTGGGACTCAAGTTTTACCTAGCGTACCGATACACGAGGGCGTATCGATACGCCAAATCCTCTCTGGAAATCTGAGTTTTTTACGAGATTTTGGCGTATCGGTACGGGTCTAGGGTGTATCGATACGGTCTTGTATCGTTGACCGTGAGATGTTGACCAGTCAGGGTGTATCGGTACAGTCAACCTGTGTACCGATACGGTCTCCCTGGTTTGACCCTGGGCTGTTGACTTGGTCAAGACATATCGATACCCTCTCTTAGCGTATCGATACGGCCTGCTATAGAAGTTAAAATGGGTTGTTTTAATTGCATGTCCATTGTTTCGCCTCGCTTGTTTTCTTTCGTTGTTGCCTTTTTCACATAGGATATGACAATATAATATTAAATGAAAAAGTTTTTCTTGGGTCGGTAACTGAAGTGGAGCCTTAACAGGTTTCGCCTCGGTTATCCCCGTGTAGCCCACTCGGATCGGTCAAGCGTCCGGACCGGGACGAGAGGGTTACAATTATGAGAACCTGTCTTGGTCATTTACTATGTCTCTATTGTCCTCGAGAGGAAACTCATTATCGGTAAACTCTACTTTTATTTTTATTCTTTAAACTACAATTTTAAAGTTTGATAAATCATGGTGATTTTGCTAGAAAGCAATAATTTTTCTGCGTTGAAAAACTCGATTATAGACTTCTCCCAATTTCAAGTTACAAATATTCATTTTGATCCAAAAAATTTTATGGGAGGCATTCCATGAAGTGAATTCAAATATAATCTTAAATTTACTCTGCTTCATTCTCTGAAGTGAATGTGATATTATATAGTAGAAAGACTAATTAGCAGTCATGGCCGAGGCCATGGATATAGACATGGACAAGATGATCATTTAAAAAACACTTATACCCACCAGAAGTGGGATTATAAGGATCACAAAAGTGATAATCCAATAGAAGTGAGATTATAAGGATGACAAGAGTGATAAAGATCATTCTAAGTAAATGAAATTTTTTATTACCAGTGTGATGTTATAAATTATTGGTCTCGTACTTGTCATACGCTAAAAAATTAACAATCATTGAATGATAAAGGAAAGAAAATAGAAGTAAATTTGTTTGCGAAAATGACGAAGATAATATTGGTCGAATTCACTTGGACATTTTGGACGTTTTGGTCCAATTCATTTGGACTTTGTTGGTTTAATTCATTTGGACGTTTTTAATTTTCTTATAAACCTTAAAGGGAATAAATCATCTTCTAATTATTCTCGTAACTTTGAAGAGAATTATTTTTTTAAAATTTATTTTGTTTTATGTTTATTTACTTTACGCATTAATTATTTACGCTTTATATATATATTATGTTATTTATTTATTTTGTTTCACATGATTACTTATCAAATACAATTTATGCTTAGCAGAAGCATAAGATATATTTTCCATTTAAATGCAAGAGAAAAATATGAGTATTATATTTCAAAGTACTGAAAATATTGATGCTCCAGAAGAGCAATAAGTTCTTGAGAGAAAGAACATTATGAAAAGTACATAATTACGAATATTGTAAAAATTACCGCTGATGGTAATAATATCGTCACCACTAGAAGTGAAAATTTTAAGAAGATCAATATGAGTTCGCAAAATAATCCTTCAAAAATTATAGATAACATATGTTATTAATTGGCATTTGAAATAAGTCAATGTGGATATAAGTTCTGATAGTCAAAAAGTCAGTTGAAAGCTCTAAAAGAGTTATATATTGCTCCTAAAAGATAATTTTCATTGAAAGCTCCAAAAAAACTAAATATATTAATACTAAAAAGGAACAATTTTTGGCGGACAATGTATTATCAAGTTTCAAAGAAATTTGTATTTTAAAATTTGTACCACACATGTACAAGTGAGATTGAATCACATGTTATGGTAAACAAGAAATTTACAAATTCAGAGATATATATATAAACATTTATATAGTTTGTATGATCGGTTAGACCATCCTAATCAATAATGATGCGAAAAATTATTGAGATTTACATACACATGTATTAAAGAGAATCTGAAGTTCTTGTGGTGCTTATTCTCAAAGGAATTGATTAAATTTCACTTATTAAAGAACATGAAGTTCTTGTGTTTTTTAAAAGAATTGATTAAATTTCACTTTCTAATAGAATATAAAGTTATTGTGTTTGTTCTCAAAGGTTTTAGTTTATCCCACTTACCAATAGAATTTGAAGATCCAGTATTAAAGTAGTGACCGCATGCCTTGCATATCTAAATAAAAAATAAGCCCATTTATCAACAAATGTGGGAAGTTTTTATATGGTTTTATTAGATACATATACATATGTATTATCAAATTACGATCAAAAGTTTGTGAGATTGATTATAAAAGATTCAGATTATGCAATTAGGACTATTCGTCTTGCTAAAGGTAGTGAGTTTATATTTTGGGTAAACTATACAGATGACCACTGAACTATAAGTTTGGTGTCAAAATGACCACTATATTATTTTTTGTCGCAAATGCACCACACAACTATTTAAATGGTTCCATTTTAGCCACACGACGTTAAAAAAATAAAAAAGATGACGGAACTGTTAAAAAAATTGGTATAATTACACATTTAGTCTTTTATATTTATACAACATATCAATTTAGTCTTAATTTTAATCTAATAAAATAAATTAATTATTTAATAAGATGGTGACACGTGTCACCACCTGATTGGAGGTGGAAAAATGAGAGCAACAAAATCTCCCCCATCAGGAGTTGAACCAAAGACCTTGGAGTACCCAAGGTGTATGCTTGCCACTGAACCAATCACACTTTTGTGCTATAAAGTACAACAATTAATATATGTCTTTAGTGATTGTTAATGCCCAGAAAAATTAAAGAGAAGAAAATGCAATTGGACAGATTCGAACAAAGGAATTATTACCAAGAACAGGGAATTATTAATTAAATTCGTATAACGCATGTCAGTACATTCACTACTCAGCAAGCAAATAAGCTTTTCAAGCAGGGAAATTTCTTCTACAAGTATGTTAGCACAAACCTGTAATAAGTCTTTCCACACAGAAATTTTACTTCAGGACTGTCCCACGCCAATGAAAAAGTAACAGTACGTACATCATTGGATGGAACGGTCACGGAAGCAGCAATAGCAGCACCGATAGAACACCCTCGTTCCGAATACACCGATGCCTCGGTCGATCTAAAATGCTCGAAGGAGCCATGCTAAAATAAAACAGTTTGAGATGTCCCAATTTCAGTGAAATTATTACCTTAACAAAGATTTAAGCACGAAGTTTATCTGTGGGCAGCAGCATTGTAGAGAAAAGCTAGGACTTGGATATTGCTAACTGCAAACCAATCACAGCTTCTACGGACTATTTGGCTAGAATCAAACTTGTTGAATAATTGCAGACGAATAGGGTCATCAAAGTTAGTTTCTTTTTTAAGGAAAACTTGAGCTAATGTTATGCAAAGTTAATGGCCAAAGCAGAAATGAAAAGTCAATGGCAATGTTCATATAATGACTAGTGCACATGGAAATTGAGGCAAATAATGTCAACACACCTCTTTTATTTCTTGCCACATTTCTTTTGCAGTTATGCCTTCTGAGTTCCCGGATATCAAAAAGCAAGGGCATTCAGAAACTCGAACAACATCAGTCTCCTGTGCTGCAATTGCAAATGTCACAGGAGGTAGCTCATCTGCAGTACTGTACCAGTAATACAAGGTGTTATTAGTGACTAAAAAGAAACAGTGCAAAGCTATTCAACAGATCAAACCAAGTTGAAACATTTCCCCCCATCTTCACTGATAATCTTACATGTGATGTAAAAGGACACCGTGCACACCATCCTTCATCCTAGCAAAATCGGTTCCTTGATATGTTAGCAAAATCGGCAAATATTGCACGTGATGCTACTCTTGGTAATAATTTTCTGCTTGGTTCAGTGGCAAGCACACATCTTGGGTACTCTAAGGTCTTAGGTTTGATTCTTGATGGGGGAGACTCTCATTTTTCCACCTCCAATTGGATGACACGTGTCACCACCTGATTAGAGGTGGAAATTAATTAAATTAATTAAATAAAAATAATTAAAGACTTCTAATAAGGTTGTGACACGTGTCACCATCTTATTGAATAATTAATTTATTTTATTAGATTAAAATTAGGACTAAATTGATATATTCTATAAATATAAATGACCAAATGTGTAATTATACCATTTTTTTAACAGTTCCGTCAACTTTTTCGTTTTTTAACGACGTGTGGCTAAAACAGAACCATTTAAATAGTTGTGTGGTGCATTTGCGGCAAAAAATAATATAGTGATCATTTTGACACCAAACCTATAGTTCAGTGGTCATCTGTGTAGTTTATCCTTATATTTTAGGCTATATCAGTTGAAATAACTATTACAAAGCCTATTGATTATGAACATAACAATTTAGCAAATTTTTGATTGGATGCCTCCTCTGTAATAGTTAAATTATGAGAACAAAATATTTATATCGTATTTTCATGTAGCAACACTTATACGCATCAAGCCGATGATTTACAATAAATTCCCTATTATGATTGGCTTTTGGTCAGAAGCCATATATTTTTCATTTTTGAATTTTTAAATGTGCGATATACAGTTGAATTGCTCCACAATGCACAAAATGAGTATATAAAAATGATTGAAAATATATATTGAGCATGAGTCTCCTTTTATGTTTAAATTCTTAAACATTAATTGGAGGATCATTTCTTAACATCAGGGGAAAATAATAATCAGCTGGATAAAAGAAAAAATGAATTGTCATTATTTAGATCCTCGTAGATGAACCAGAAGTTCATAAGATAATTCATGTTATTACATGACAACTACCAGACATATTTACTGACCCAATAAGACATGTCATCCGTTGATCCCAACTCTTTCCTGAACCTTTGTGCCTCCCTCACTGGCCAGTTTCCTAGATCCAATTGGACTAGTCCTCTTGAGCTTTTAGATGCACCCATGACGTCTTTATCTGGCGAATTGCCTGAATCAATAGGGAATTTGAAGTCTTTACGGGGCTTGGGCCTTGTTAGTTGTAACTGGGAAATCTATCTCAGCTAGCCTTTTCATTCTTCTTGATTTTTCATCAAATAAATTAAAGATATGAGTCATACTTAACAAAGGCATTCCATTCCAGGACAATCTGAAATGAAAGGAACCAACGCACCATGGTCCACTAATTGTTACAAACCATCACCATTCAACCGGCCCCAAGCCGAGTCTGCAGGTATGTGAGCACAATCTAGAGCCCCTACAGGTCCTACAGGGTTTTGTCATCTTAAGGTGCGTTTCTCCATGTTCAATACCAGGACCTTCCCCTAAAGGAGTCCTTTTCGCAACTCTGATATCATTTGAACACCTCTTTATATGGGAGGTGAAACTGAAAGTGATAGATCATCTGAAACAAAACTAGAAGCTAAACTGGTCGAAGCTATGAAGCGGAGGGAGTCTGTAGGAACTGCAATGAAATCCTTCTACACCGTAATCTTAAAATTCCCGAAAATCGATGAGAGCTTAAGGAAATGCAAAACTGTTTTTGAGCAGTTCGGTATGGCATTTTTCTTCCCCTGCTTACTAAATGTTCTACAATGTCAATTAGCATATAAGTATTTCTGATGAACATGAAATTTTGTGATACTACAAGTCCCCTGCAAAATAGCACATTTCATTTTATTTCATGAATTGGGACTTACATTTGTTGGTTGCATTCTGTTTCTTTGTAGATGAGGATTCAAATGGTGCGATTGACCGCGAAGAGATGAAAAAAATGTTTCCAACAGCTTCAAGTTTATTTCACAGAGGAGTAGATAACTGATCTCTTCAAGAATAAAATTCAATGAGTTCATTGTACTTCTTTGCCTGATCTATCTTCTCAAGGACAATGCTAATGGACACGAATCTGTATCCTTAACACAAAATTGATTCACTTTCACTGTTTTGAGGCTATATGGTTTTTATTTTCATGTGACTATTTCTATGCTATATCACAGTCAATGGCATCCCTATATGCTTGGTTTTCCATGACATTGCCAGAAATCAAGAATGGGAATGCCGAATTTGGAGGCCACATTCGAAACATTTGTCAATGCATTTGTGTTCTTAGACAAGAACAAAGATGGTTTCGTCAGCAAGAATGAGATGGCTCAAGCCATCAATGAATCCGGAGAGCGTTCATCCGGGAAAATAGCCATCAAAAGATTTGGTCAGCTCTGTTACACTGTAACAAAAACTGCATATACACACCAAACTCAATATTGACATTTCCATAACATATGTGCATTTAGGTGCATACTTGCCTAGATAAATTATGCAGCAAATTGCATGTACATTATGAATCCATACAAAAGTTAAGGCTCATACAGTGTATCTGTGTTGTTGCAGAAGAAATGGACGGGGATAAAAATGGATAGGTGACTTTCAAAGAGTTTCTTTTCGCATTCACAAATTGGGTCGGAATCGATGACACGGATGATGAGGAAGACTAATAGGAATAAGCGACTATCCGAATCAACATAAACATACACTAAATGGTGTAAAATTTCCAAAGTATTGTCTCTCTTCTTATTGTACTGCCAAGTAGCACATGATCTAACTGAAATGAAAATTGAACAATACAATGTTTCAACTCAACGAACGGAGTCCCCTATCAACTGAATAACACCACAGGGTACAATCAAAGGGAACCATTATTCAAACTTATATTAGGAATAGGAAGCAATAACTGCCATGTGAAATGTGATTCGGAAATTATCTCACTGATCATGCCTAATATATATATTAGCTACTTAACACATGGTGGTTGGTAAGGAATGGGGATCAAGCACAAATCTCTTTTTCTTCTAAGAGAAGCACCAAAGGCTTCAGTCATGTCCAGATCCTCATTTTTGATTCCATTAGGGAGTTTCCAATCAAAATGGTACAGTAAGTTAGCAAGGGAAAGCTCAACAACCGCCATACCATATGACATGCCGGGACATATCCTCCTTCCAGCACCAAAGGGAATAAACTCAAAGCTAGCCCCTCTATAATCGACTGAAGTATCGATGAATCTCTCAGGATCGAACTTCTCGGCTTCATTCCAGTAATTGGAATCTCTTCCGATTGCCCATGCATTAACAATTGCTTTGGTCTTGGCTGGTATCTCATATCCATTAATTTCACATCTTTCTGTGCTTTCTCTTGGAAGTAGGAAAGGTACAGGAGGGTGTAATCTTAGAGTTTCCTTGATAACTAACTTCAAGTGCTTCAATTCATGGAGCTCTGATTCATTGGCATCCCGTGTTTTGTCATAGACTCGCCTCACTTCGGCTTGCGCTTTTACTAGGATTCTAGGATTTTTCATCATTTCCGACATCGCCCATTCTGCTGTTGTTGAAGATGTCTCAGTTCCAGCCATGAGCATGTCCTGGAAAGCACTCTTTAAATTTCTAGGACTGATACAAACACATGTATATAAATAAATATTCAAGATGTGAGATATGGAACTACTAACCAGGATAACAGCTTTGATGTTGTCAGTTGTTAAGGGGAATTCAAGGCCTCCATGATCCTGAAGATTCAGAAGAACATCAACTAGATCCTCTGTTACATCATCACTGTTCTTCGGATTTGCTTTATGTTCTTCGATGATGTTTTCGAGCATCTCATCTAAATCATGCTGAAGCTTCTCTAGTTTGCCTCTCATCCCACTGATCACTCCAAGCAATTTGACGGAAGGAAACAGATCAGAAATACTAAAACCATCTAAAGCTTCGAGAACTTTCCTCATAACCGAAATGAAAGTTTGGTGTTGCTTGCATCTTCCGGAGAAAGCAGACCTTAAAGTGATGCTGTATGACAAGTTGCATAACATTTCTCCAAGGTTGATTTCCGATCCTGCATCGGAAAAGATGGATCTAATTAAACTTGATGCCTGTTCTTCTCTGATTGATCGGAACGACTGTACACGTTTCGTACTGAACAGCTCCAAGGTGCAAACTTTCCGAAGCTGCCTCCAGTAGCCTCCATATGGTGCAAAAGCAATATCTGAAAAATTATACCATATGGTTTCTGCAACCAGGCGGAAAGGCCTGTTAGCAAAACTGATATCATGTGTTTTCAACACTCCTCTAGCAGCCTCCGGAGAAGAAACAACAATGTATGATAATTCGCCAAGTTGAAGGTGCATCACGGGACCATGCCTTTTGGCTAATTCCATCAAACGGTGATGGGGAAGAGAGAAAATTAAATGGTGCAAGTGCCCTATAAGAGGTAGTTTCCATGGTGCAGGGGGTAGATCTTTAGGAGAGTCCTTCATTTTCGATCTCACTTGTAGCTTGAACACCATGGAAATAAACACAAGGAAGGTGAAGAACAATGGGAGCAACTTATCCATGGTAAATCTATAGACTAAAGGGAAATCTTCGGGTTTTGCTGAAAAACTTTCGGTTCTTGTTAATTTATGCAGGCTTCAGATCTTGGTACATGTCACCAGAGTTGGGTATTAAGCCTACTTCGGAAAAGAAATGAGAGATTTGAAGTGCACCCCATAGATATGTTTGGTAGGAGGGTAATGGTCGTGTCAAGCAGTATCAAAATAACTTTTGAAAGTTTGATTTTATTTCAAATATAGATTGAATAATCGTGATGTTGATTCGTGATAAAGGCGTCACAAGATTAAACAAATAAGATATCATGTTCGATAAATTAATCTCACATGATAGAGAGAAGAGAATGAGAGTTCCTAAAGTATAAAAATAATGTATTAATCCTGTATCTCAGAAAGCAGAGAAGGAGAAGTCCTAGAATATAAAAGTACTCCACAAAAATGAATGTTACATTGTGCATTAATCACACATCTCGGGAAGGAGAGAAAAGTGATTCAAAAGTAAACTAATGATATTGTACATTCTATCAGACATCATGAGATTCAGTGAAAGAGAATATCACGTTTAGAAAGGTGAAGACATTAATTTTACAATTGAACAAGAATAATTTTCGAGTATAAAAACGATAATATTGAACATACTACCATACATATCTTTTGAAAAAAAAGTATTAATAATACTTACATGTCAAAAATGTCTTGTTTTAATTGCTACAGGTAGGGATAGATATTGTACTCGAAATATTTATATAATTTTTCATAAACTTAGGGGTAAGTATTATAATGTCCCTTTCTTTATATACTTTTTTATAGTTACATCCATAATTTCATTGAATAAAAACAAAAGCGAATAGGATAATTACAATAAATAACCCTCTTTATATATGTTTTTATTATTCCTCTTTATTTTTAAACTTCAGATCCATGTTACAAAAACTAAACTTTATTTGTTACATGGCCATTAAAACAAAATCAAAGCTCTCATATTCACTAAAATGAAAATAGCATGATTGTGAAGTGCTCAAATTATGGTTTTTTGTAATAAGTGCTTAAAGTATTTTTTACTGAAATATGTGTTTAAATTTTTATTTTTAGCTGAAATATGTGCCTAAAGTTTTATTTATGACTTGTTTTAAAGTTAACTGAGACACGGACGAAAAAAAATAGACGCCTATGTTAAAAATAAGTAGACACTAATTTTATAGCTAAATCAATCATAATTATGAAAATGTAGTATTGCAAATTTGCAATGCACTCAATAATTGGAACTCATAGTTGCAACAACAGCACACGTCATATCCTACACTTACAGCAGAAGCTTTACCGGTTCCTCCGGATGTTTACATATTTATGTAAAGTTTACACATCATTTTTTTTCAATCATCTTACTATAACTTATAATGGACTTAATTAAAGTAAGATGAAACATTGAGGATAAATTATAAATAATAATAATAAAATAAAAATCAATGTTTAATTTGTTTAATCTTGAAATTAACAGGAATTTGAGATGTATTTAAATAACAAAAATGGAGCCAAAGCTTAATTTACTTCATTTCATTATTAATAGAGATTTAAAAAGTATTTAAACCAAAAAAAATAAAAGAAGATTTAATTTATCTAATTTCAAACTAAAAAAAAACATAAAAGTAAATAAACTCAAAAGGTTGGGAGAAGGTCTTCTCAACATATACTGATATACATAATTCCGCCACTACTTGCTATAATGAGAGGCCAACATAAATATCTCAACACTATATACAGTAAAACATGGGTAGAATGCTAGTTTTAAATAATTGATGTAACAGAATTCAAAAAACGATTTTAATGATATAAAATAATTTTTTTGGTGATTCATATTCAAATAATATTATCCGTAAATAATGAAAAATATGAATAATATACTGCATGCGTTTAAAAAATGACTAACTTACGTGGATGGATGCAAGGATGCAGTGGCGGATCTAGAAATTTAATAATAGGGTTTAAAAATTAGGGTAAACTAGTCCAGTGACCACCGAACTTTAGGAGCGTACATATTTTGACCACCGAACTATCAAACTCGTCAATCAAATCACTAGGAATTTAATAAGTTATTATATATTTACAAAATTTATTGTTTATTTTATGTGTATTATCACCTCAAAAATAAATCAAAATACTACCAAAGTCAATCTAACGTTAATCTAAAAATATATTAGAACATTCTAAAAATTAATTAAATGTAAAATAATTTGTTCACACACAAATATATATATATATATATATATATGTTATTTAAAAATTATACTTTATCCTAAATAAATATTATCGATATAAATTTTAATTTTTTTAATATTAGGTTTATAAAATAAATAAATATTTTTTTATTTCAAAACAAAGTGAAAAATAATAATTTTAATTTGATCTCCAAGCTAAAAAATTATTATTTTTAATATAATTATTTTAAATCTAAATAGTTTTTTCAAATAATTCAAAATTTATATTCTACCATAAATATATATTATATAATAAATTTTTATAATGATCTAATACAATTTTGTAAAAATAAATAATTACCAAAAGAATTGAAAAAAAATCATTTTAGATTAATTTTGATAGTATTTTGATTTAATTTTGAGTTTATAATACATCATAAATTAAAAAATAAATTTTGTAGATTTATAATAACTTTTTAACTTAGTTTAATGGTTAAACACCTTGTTTCTGATGCTAGATGATTTTGGTTCAAATCTCCATATGAGCATTTTGATTTTTTTTTTAGTTTAAGAGAATATAAGTTAAATATTAAACTGGATAAAATCTAACAGAAATCTATGCTTACCTTAGTGGTTAGATGTTAGACCCCTTATCTAGGGGTCCCAAGTTTAACTCCCAATAGCGTGTGACTTCAGTCATGGAAAATAAAATAAAAAATTGCCAAGTCAGCAATTTCGTTAGATTTTTAACGGCAGGGAACAAAATAAGAAGCGTATCTAATGAGAGGGACGATTTTGACAAAAGAATTAGTTGAGTGACCAAAACAAGACAAATGTGATAGTTTAGTGACTACCAGTGTAGTTTTCCTTTTTAAAAAAATATATTCATAATTTTCTAAATATTTAGTTTTTTTAAAAAATAAATTTTAAAAATATTAAAATTTAATATGAATATATTAATATTGGACCTTAAATCTATTATTATGTTTATTGAAAAAGGATGAGTCTACCACGTGCGACGAACACCGATGAACACCACTAATGATGAACACCGATGAACACCATTAAATTAATTAATAAAGATTTAAAATTGTAAGGACCTATCATACAATTAATAATTATTTTTAAAAATTTAATTAAATTATTTTTTATATATATTAAATTTTTTTAATAAGGGTAAACTATATATTTAGTACCTCACATATTTTCGTATTTCTATTGAACCCTCATTATTTAAATATTATTTCAATTTGACCCTATTCTTTATAAAAAAATAATTTAACCCTTAACCCTCAACCTAAAACCCTAAACTATTAAACCTTAAACCTTTAAACCTATACCCTAAACCATATACCATTAAAAATATTTTCACCATCGTCATCGTACTTAAAATAAGGTTAATTACTATATTTATCGCCATCAGGCATCACCCTAGTTTCCATTGATTACAATAATGGGGATATTTGTACTTAAAACAACAGAGTACTCATCAATCTCATGATTTGGTAATCTTGTTTAAGGCCATAGTCGAAGCTTGAATTAATTTTTTTTATCTTTGCTAACAAATTTAAGTATAATTTTTTATTTAATATTATAAAAAATAATTGCATATTTAAATCAAAATTAAAAATATATATATGCATAATCGTGGATATAGTAAATAATAATAATTTTTTTGTTGATACTAGATCAATGTCAAATTTAAAAATTCAAGAATAGTGGTCCAAAATATTTTTATTTAGTGTGGGGCGGATGTACCCAGTCCTCGAGAGAGTTTTTTATTTATTTTTTAAAAAAGTTTAATTTTGTGCTTTTTTTGAAAAAAAATAGTTTTGTTTACTGTGTAAAGGAATTTTTTTGTATACTCATTTGAGAGAAAATATTTTGGACCACTATTCTTGAATTTTTAAATTCGACATTGATCTAGTATCAACAAAAAAAATTATTATTATTTACTATATCCACGATTATGCATATATATATATATATATATTTAATTTTGATTTAAATATGCAATTATTTTTTATAATATTAAATAAAAAATTATACTTAAATTTGTTAGCAAAGATAAAAAAAATTAATTCAAGCTTCGACTATGGCCTTAAACAAGATTACCAAATCATGAGATTGATGAGTACTCTGTTATTTTAAGTACAAATATCCCCATTATTGTAATCAATGGAAACTAGGGTGATGCCTGATGGCGATAAATATAGTAATTAACCTTATTTTAAGTAAGATGATGATGGTGAAAATATTTTTAATGGTATATGGTTTAGGGTATAAGTTTAAGGGTTTAAGGTTTAATAGTTTAGGGTTTAGGGTTAAGGGTTAAATTATTTTTTATAAAGAATAGGGTCAAATTGAAATAATATTTAAATAATGAGGGTTCAATAGAAATACGAAAATATGTGAGGTACTAAATATATAGTTTACCCTTATTAAAAATTAAAATTTTAATATATATAAAAAATAATTTAATTAAAATTTTAAAAATAATTATTAATTGTATGATGGGTCCTTAAAAATTTAAATCTTTATTAATTAATTTAATAGTGTTCATCGGTGTTCATCATTAGTGGTGTTCATCGGTGTTCGTCGCACGTCGTAGAATTTTTCATTGAAAAAACATCAGAGTCGTCGTTCTGTCACGATTTGATGACGGGAGTACAATTTTTTTTTCTAACTGCGTTAACTAAATCGAATTTTCTATTTTAGGTGACAAAAATGAAAGCAGCCTAATAATTTTGTGATTAAGCAGGTAGTTTACCTAAAATTTTAGAGTATATAATATATTAATAGAATGTAAGGGTTGGATATAACGGTAAGATACATTATACCTGAATAAGAGAATTTAGATTTAAACCTTGAAGACAACATTATAGAGAGAAATAGGGTTGTAAATGAGACGAGAGAAATTACGAGCTACTCGAGTTCAACTCAGTCAAAATTCGTTCAACACTCGACTCGAGCTAGAACTCAGCTCGAATTCTTAATGAACCGAGTCGAGCTACTCAATACCCGACTCGAAAAGCTCGCGAGCTATTCGGAAATGTAATATACTAATTTCTTTTTAATTTTTTTAATTTAAAATCTAAATTCCTAAACCTAAAACCCTGAAACATAAACCCTAAACATAAGTCATAAACCTTAAAATCTAAATCTAAAATCTAAACCCAACAACATGAACGTATAAACTTTAAACTAACACCTTAAACTCTAAAATTAACAATATTGTACACAACATGTGTATCAAAGTTTTTTTTTCCCTTATAAGGCTTTAAATGAGATAAGACAGATCGCGAACTACTCGAGTCCGACTCAGCTTAAGCTCAGTCAACACTCGAACCGGTTGAACTCGGTTGGAATTTTTAACGAGCCGAGTCAAGCTCAGGTTATTCATGATTAATAAAAATTATTCAAACTCGAACTCGACTTGAATTTTTAACGAACTGAATCGAGCTCAACACTACTCGAATTCGACTCAATTCATGTACACCTTTAGATAAAAACAATCACGAATCACAAACATAAAGAATTAAACAAATATAAAAGATAAAATTTAAATTAAAGTCACATCAAAATAGTTTCAAAGGTGATGCGATTGAGCGGACAAGGATTTATTATCATTATTGATAGATAAATAAATAGATATATAGTATAAGGGATCAAACTTTCATTTTATAATCATTGTTGTCATTATTTCTAAGTGTTTGCCACTCAGATTGTACATATCAAATCTCAATGCCACGTTCAAAAAACAAAAATCTCAATGCTGATTTAATTATACACATAAAAACTAAAAGATAAAATTATTTTTTTTTTGTAATTAACAAGCACTGGCTATTAGCTAAGTAAGCTGCGATGAAATGACTGTTGCATCAGCTGTCTCTGCACTTAGGGATGTAAAAACAAGTTAGAACCTGAAAATTTGCTTAAAATTTGTTCGAGCCAGAACTTGATTTTATCCGAGAATTTAATGACCCGAACTCAAACTGTAACTGACTGTTGTTGACCCGAACCCGAGTTGAACATGTTACTGTAGCAACCGAACCCGATATGCGTCCGACTAAAAACGACCTGAACCCGAATCTGACTTGTTAATTTTGACCTGAAACCCGACCTGCATCCGACTGAAACAAACCCGAACCCGACACCAACCTGGCAAATTACCTGATATTATCCGACTGAATCGACTCGAGATCCGATTTTACCCGACCTGTTTTGAACTCAATCTGTTGTTGACCTGAACTGATATTGACCCGAAATCCATGACTTAATGAATTAAAAAAGTTCATAAATATACATATGATATGATATATATATATGCACACACGACACATAATACATACATACACACACATAAGTACATATATATTAGTATATATACACATACACATACATATTATATACATACACATACATAATACATGAATCACGATACATACATACATATATATATATAACATATATATAAACATAATATATATAACATATACATAATACATAATACATAATTATGTATTACATATTCTCTCTGCTCTTGTAGCACGTCTTCTTTTTTCACTCTAGGTTCCTCCTACGTTTCTCCTTCTTCTTTGGTCTCATTATTCTTTTGTGTTGTTCTTGGCTCCATGGGTGATGTGGAGGATGGTTTGGCTACTTTGTCCATCGACGACGGAGAGGATGAGGGTATCCAAATTGATCTGGAGGAAGTTGATGCCCAAACATCTTTTGATCTCTGTTTTGTGGGTTCTTTCCTCACATCCAGTATTATTAATTTTTCGTCAATGAAGTCTACGCTGGCCACGGTATGGCACCCCCGTGAGGCATTTCTATTTCGATCTAGGGGATGGAAGGTTCTTGTTCCGCCTCTATCATGTTCTCGATGTGGATCGGATTGAGAGTGGAGGCCCGTGGACTTTCAATAGCCACTTGTTGGTACTTCATCGATTACGGGCGGGAAAGGATCTGCTTTTGGTTCCTTTACATTTTGTTGATTTTTGGGTCTATGTTCATGATGTTCCCCTGGGTTTTTTATCTGAGAAAGTTGTGACAGTTCTAGGGAATTTCATTGGCTCCTTTTTTTTGTATGATTCCAAAGCCATTGCTTTGGGTTATAAGCGTATTATGAAAATTCGAACACGGGTTGACATCCGAAAACCGTTGAAAAGGAAGAAGAAACTTTTACTTGCGAATGGTCAATCTCATTACGTTCGCTTTGAGTATGAGAAGTTATCACTTTTCTGCTTTCTCTGTGGTATCCTGGGTCACGGGGAGAGTTTTTGTCCTCTTCGATTCACGGAGGGTGGAAGGGATCTTACTCCATGGTGGGATATTTCGCTACGGGCACCATCCAGACGGGCAGCTCCGACCCCATGCCCTTGGTTAATTGAGGAAGGTATGAAACGTCCCAGTTTCCTCGGCGTGATTTCGACACTTAACAATTATAGGGAGGTAATCAAGCCCGTTATGCATCCGCCAGCTCAAGAGAATAAGGATAGGTTTCCCCTGGGAGAGCTCAAATCTGGGCATGATTTGGGCAATCAATCGATGCAGTCTAAGGAAAGTGATACGATGCAGTTTAAGGAAAGTAATTCCCATTTTTATGATGAATCAAATAAGGAAAATACTTTCCCTTTGCCTTCCAACGTGGAGACTATTGCGGGCTCTAGTGGTCTGGGCCCTAATGCTGGGTTTGATATCGTTATGGGCTCGCTTGACGAGGATAGCCCGACTGAATTTGTGGAGTCCTCAAAATGGGCTAGAGTGCTGCAGGTTCCTCTTGTAGTTTCAGATAAAATTGATTCTGCAGGTGCCAATACTAATTTATCGGCAGGTCTCATTTATGGGGCCAGCCGTTCATAATGAAAATCATTTGTTGGAACGTTCGGGGTCTAGGGATGACCCGAACTGTTTGTCGTTTTCACGCTACAATGCGTGAATTTCGTCCCTCGGTGGTATTTTTAATTGAAACTAAGCTCCAGGCATCTAAAATGGAGCGTGTCCGAAGAGTGTGTGGTTTTCCGAATGGGCTTGATATAAGCTCTAATGGTAGGAGTGGTGGGCTTTCAATAGGATGGAAGGATGATGTTCGGGTTTCACTTTGATCTTTTTCTACTCACCATGTGGACTTGCTTATTTACGATGAAGCACTTTCCCGTGATTGGCGTCTAACGGGTTTCTATGGAGCTCCAGAGGTTAGTAATCGTGCTCGTTCTTGGCAGCTACTTCGACAATTGGATGATTGCCCACAAATCCCATGGTGTGTTTTGGGAGATTTCAATGAGATACTTAATTTGGAAGAGAAGCAAGGTGGACTCCTGCGTAATGACTGGCAGATGCGTAACTTTGGTGAGGCTCTCAGTGATTGTTCACTTTCTGATTTGGGCTTTAATGGAAATTGGTATACTTGGGAATGAGGGAGAACTGCTAGAAATAATATCAGGGCCAGGCTTGATCGGGTTTTTGCTACCCAGGCTTGGGAGGATTGTTTTCCAAATTTTAGAATTGACCACTTGGCCCACTCTTTTTCGGACCATTGTCCGATTATGCTGAATACACATTGTACTATGGGCATGGACAAGCAGATTTGGCATTTCCGTTTTGAGGCGTCATGGTTACTTGAAGATTCATGTGAAGAGGAAGTCCGCTAACTATAGGGATCGTCTTCTGGTTCGGTTCCGGACCGGTTACTCAAAGTCAGTCATGGACTTGATCGCTAGTTTTGTAAAATAAGGCGGGAGAAGAAAGTTAGCGTTAATGATTTGCGACAGAGGATTGAGTTTCTGGGAAAACAACAAGTCTCAGACGAAGTCCTTGGTGAGCTTATTGAATCAAAACTGGAGTTGAACCTTCAACTCGACAGGGAAGAAATCTATTGGGAGTAACGGGCGCGTGCGAATTGGCTCCGAAACGGGGATCGCAATACCAGTTTTTTCCACCGTTACGCAAGTCAAAGACGAAGGAAGAATCATATTGAGGGCCTTGTTACAGACGATGGGAATTTTCATGATGATATGGACGAGGTTCGTCATATTGCGGTTGAGTATTTTTCTACTCTATTTACATCTATTAACACAGCCGACCCATTGGACATCCTAAGTGGTATTGGACAGTGTATTGATTCCTCGATGAACCAGATGCTTATGGCTGACTTCACTAGGGATGATGTGTTTGCGACCTTGAATTCAATGGGCCCCTTGAAGGCTTCAGGTGCAGATGGGCTGGGGGCCATTTTTTATCAACGATTTTGAGGGATTCTTGGTCCAGACATAGCAGACTTCTGTATTAATATCATTCAAGGTAACCTCTCTGTTGCTGATATTAATAATACGCATATAGTATTGATCCCAAAAATCACTTCGGCTTGTTCTATGTCTCATTTCCGGCCTATTTCACTATGCAATGTATTATTCAAGATTATTTCTAAGATGGTTGCGAACAGATTCAAGTTGGTTCTAGGTTCGTGTATAGACGAAGCACATAGTGCCTTTATTCCAGGGCGGCTCATTACCGATAATATCATCACCGCTTAGGAGATTCTTCACTCTTATAAGCGACAACGCTTTGGTCGTAAGGGATCGTTCGCTCTGAAGCTTGATATGAGCAAGGCCTACGATAGAGTAGAGTGAAGTTTTTTACGTCGTGTTCTTCGACAAATGGGCTTTTGCAAGGCTTGGATAGAGTTAGTAATGGGTTTGGTTGAATCGGTTTCTTATTCTGTGGTGGTTAATGGGCTTTCTAGTGATTTCTTCTTCCCTACCAGAGGGCTTAGGCAAGGGGATCCCCTTAGCCCATATCTTTTTCTCATTTGTGCGGAGGGCCTGTCGTCTCTTCTTCGATCATCGTTAGCATCTGATAGCTTCAAGAGTACTCGTATTGTTTGTGGTGCCCCCTTGATTAACCATTTGTTCTTTGTAACACCCCAATTTTGGGCTTAGAAGTTTAGGGTCTGAACCAGACCGGTCGGATATTCGGTTCGAATATAAAAGGAGGTTTTAGGGAAAGCCTAGTTCGGGATGCTTTAAAAATATAGAAAAATATCTAAAAATCTTTTTTTAATATATATAAGAGAGTGGTGAAACCAATTTTACAAAATAAGGTTTGGAAATGTTACATTTCGGTGTAGTGACCAAAATGCGATTTTTGAAAAGTTTAGTGGTGACTGTTTTGTAAAGGATTGGAACTTTGAATCTTTAAGGAGCTAATTACCCAAAATGTTTTTCCCCAGATTTTTCCTTAATTTGGGTGATTTAATTAATGTTTTAATTAAATGAAATAAAGATGAAAACTACTTTTAGATTCTCACAACTACCTTTTCCAAATTTTCTCTCATTTCTTTTTCTCTCAAAATCCCATCATCCAAACACATTTTCTCCAGCACAAATTACTTTGATCTTCACCTCATTTGATGAGATTTCCATCACTCATTGTTGCATAATCAATCTAGCAACAAAACCTTTTGATTTCCACATTGAATTTTCAAGGAATTTAGCCCAAATCAAGGAAAAATCACAATTTAGAGGTAAGATTGTTCTTCTCCTCTAAATACTCAGTTCTTTACTGAAATTCCCAAGTTTTCAATCCTTAATTTAAGTTTTATAAATGGTTTTAATGTTAGAAACTTGATTTTGGCTTAAAACTCAAGATTTGGAAGAAATCTTGAAGAATTTCGTTGTGATTGTTTGGGCTCTGTTTTGAGATGATTCTTTAATGTATTTTGGATGTCTAATGATGTTGAAATGAGGTTTTATCAATGCAATCTCAAATATGTTGTATTTCCTAAGTTTTTGCTTATGAAAATGGTGGTTTTTGAGGTGTTTTTGGTGTTCTGTTATAGCTGGAGGTATAAGGACGAGTTTAGGTTTATTTTGGATGTTAATTGATGTTTAGAAATGGTTAGAAGTGATGGATCTTGGCTGGGTTAAGTTTTGGAAGAGTTTGGAGGTGTTTTCGGTTGTGTTTGGTAGCCGAAATGTTGATTTTAGGTAGAGCAGCGAGTTTAGGTGTGTTGGCTGAAGATTTCAATGCATGATGGTGTATTAATCCTCTGCTTTGATGTGTTTAAAACATGGAGACATCTTCGGACACTTTTGGAGTTGATCCGGAGGCTTGATTGGCGTTTCGGCAAGCGAACGAAACGTAATCGGTGAGTGGAGTTGGGTTTCCAGCTTTGAAACAATTATTTGAAGGTTTTGGGAGCTTAGTTTAAGTCTAAACAACTTAGCTAAGCTCAAGAGTAAGTTTTCGGAAAAACTCCCTCGGATGTGCTATGAAGTGGCTTGATGCATTGGTTATAAATTGCATGTTTAAATTCTGTTTTGAAAGCATGGTTAATGCTGGTTTTGAAAGCCATGTGTTGAAGGATGCTCAAGGTAAGAGATCCTTGTTTTGGCATGTTAGTAAATTGGTAATGATGCATGAAGATGCATGATGTTTAATGGCTTTGATTAATGCTTTAAAACAGTGAATTGATGATAGTATTTGATGTATATTGGCAAGTGATGAATTGGTTTTAAAGTATTTGAATCGGATATAGTTAGCCGTCTATAGGATTGGGTGCACCGTAAGTAAAGTCGCCTTGGATGTTGAGGGGTTGTGATTGTACCGTAAACTCCATCCAAGTATCCTAACGAGTGAGGTAAGGTCACAACGGTGGTTAAAAGTCCGTGTGTGGATCTTGTGTTATGTGTCCCGTACTCTCGTTAGTGGAATTATACAACTACCGATGAGTGATGTTGAGGGGTTGTGATTATACCGTTAAACTCCATCACGGGTGTTGAGGGGTTGTGATTGTACCGATAAACTCCACCTTGTGTAGTCCGGTAGTGTGTATGAAGCGTGTGGGACAACGCTTGTAATCCGCGTATCCGATTGTGTTTTGTGTTGTAAATGGTTATGGATTATCACTTGAAAGCCAATATGATGTATTGAATGTAATGAAGCATGAGATGCTTGTAAAGTATGCAAGGTTGCATGAAAAGAGATGAGCATGTGTTTTGAAAGCTTTGTTGAAAGTGTTTTCTTAAAATGCATTATTGTGTTGTTTTTCCTTTAGAGCATGCCTCACTAAGCATTTGTGCTTACGCTCTCTCTCTTGTACCAATAATGCAGATAATTGATGTGATTAAGGGCAACAAGGAAGCTAAAGGTGTCCAAGGGAAACCAAGCTCATGTATGGTGATGTTTTCATACACTATTAGTTTTGGTAATTTGGCAATGGGAACCTAAGATGTGTTTTGGGAGATGTGTTGAACTCCCTAGGTTGTGGCATGTTGCTTTTGTTGGTTTGAATTTGTAAATGGCCTTTTAATGCTTGCTTTGGAGTTTGGTTGATTGCTTGGTTTGAATAATAGGATGCATGCCTATAGACATGTGAAATTTCATGTTTGATGCTATGAATGTGTTTAAGAGTTATGAACATGCACCGTTTATGTATGATGACTTGTTGGTATGACTAGGAAGTCATTAGGTAGTGTTTGAATGGATTTATGTATGAAAAACTAGCAAAATCTGCAGCTTCTGGGCAAACCGTATCGGAACACTCACTGGCGTTTCAAAACGGGGGCCTGTAATGGCATTCGTGTTTCGAAACGGCTGGAGGCTGTTCCAAAACGTTTAGGCTACTGGAATGCCCTGTTTCGGAACTAGTCTCAGTACTAACCCGCGTTTCGGAACGGTCAATGCCGTTTCGAAACAGGTGACCGTTGGGCACTGATTTGAATGGTGTTGAAGTTTGCAAGCTTTATTTTTTGGTCCCGAAAGTCGAGTTTGCAATTGTATGAGTTTGAGATGTCCAATTAAGGTGAAATGACAGGGAAGCATGTAATACGACTAATTTCATATTGGTAACTTAAAAATCACTTACGACCTTCTAATTTTCAAAATTTACATTTTGGTCCCTAAACTGATAAAAAGAGCAATTGAGTCCCTCTGTGATATTCAATCGCTGTGCCCTTCTCATGTATGTTTCATGAGTGCTCGCTTAGGGTTAACGTGCATCTAGAAAAGATTAAAAAGAAAAAAGAGGGTCGTTAATCAAGGTTGACTTTCGAGTTGACTTTGGTTTTCCCCGTGTAATCTTCGTAGTTCGGGTCAACTGACTAGGCCGGGATAAGGGGGTTACATTTGGTGGTATCAGAGCTGAGTTCTCGTGTAAATGAGAATGGTTATGTGGGTGATGTATGTGTATTCGCATGATATGCCTTTTGGATGAAAGAATGTTGTTTGAATTGTGATGCATGGTTTCAATTGTAATGATATGCTATAATAGAATGTGTTAGGGGATCCCATTGACATATCAAAACTAATGAAAGGAATTGTTTTTTGAAAATGAGCTTGAGTACTTGGATTACTTACCTTGTTGAGCCTAATTATGTTTATTGCATTTGTGTCAGTGCATTGTTTTCTTATAAATGGGCCCTCATAGAGAGATGAGAATGAATACGAGAGCTATGGCTCAGAATGAAAATGAGGAGAATGCTGAGAATGTTGTGGATTTACCTCCTCCCCCTGGTGGTGGACCACCCGGCGGTGGTGGTGCTGGAGGTGATAATGCTGGTGTTGGTGCTGGTGCTGGGGTCGTTGGACCTGAAGGTGTGTAGGGGCAAGCTGCTCCTGACATGACTGTGCTGATTCAGGCTATTGCGGGAGCCTTTCAGGCAGCAGTAGCTGAAGCTCACGGAGCTGCGCATCAGGGTGATGCTAATGTGAGATTACCTTTGGAACGTCTTCGCAGTCTGAGAGGGACTGAGTTCAGAGGTTTATCTCCTGAAGGATCTGAATCTTGGTTGGAAAGCACCAAGAGGATTTTGGGGCAAATGAACTGCAATAATGTGCAGAAGTTGGGTTGTGTGGTGTCACTGCTGCATGATGATGCGTATACGTGGTGGACGACCATTGTCTTTGGAATGGAGGACAATGATGTGACTTGGACGTTCTTCTTGAATGCGTTCAAGCGAAAGTATCTAGGTGTGCGATACCTAGATGAGAAGAAAAGAGAATTTATGTCTCTTGTGCAAGGAAGCATGACGGTAGCTGAGTATGAGGTCCAGTTTGTTCGCCTTAGTCAGTACGCACCTGAGATAATCCCTGTTGAGCGGGAGAGGTGTGAACGTTTCCGTTATGGTTTGGTGACGGACGTGAAGACTTTTATGCTTGCAGCTGAGTATACAGATTTTGATGTGGTGGTGAGTAGAGCGAAGGACATCGAGCAGAACTTGGGTTTGTCTTCCAGAGGCGTTAGTTCTAGCTCGGGCAAAAGAGCTACTGATTATAGTTCCGGTGGTGGACGGAACAAGAGAGGACGAGATAAGAGGTATCAGTCTTCTGGTAGGCGTGGTAATGGAGGGCATGGTGTATCTGTTCAGGGAGATATGATGAGAGCTGATCAGAACACGTGCTAGACGTGTGGATCTCGTGGCCATTTGAGGCGAGATTGTCCTCGAGCAGCGAGGAAGGTTCATGCTCCTATGGCAGTGACAGGTAACTCATGCTGGAATTGTGGTTCGGCAGACCACATGAGGAGGGAGTGTCCTTTGTTGGCCGGTGGTGGTCAGGGACGTGCTCCTGGGGTAGTTACACCACAGAGAGGTCGTGGGCGTGGCCGTGGTAACTTCCAGCGCAGAGATGATGGTGGGAGGAATGTGGCGCATGTGGTGGCTGTTCAACCTGAGGGTGGTGGCCAGGCTCGAGTGTATGCTCAGCGTGAGGGGAGGAATGATACGGATGTGGTCGCAAGTACCTTTACTTTGCAATCCTTGTCATTACTTTCCTTGATTGATTCTGGATCTACACACTCATACATATTGCGTGAACATGCTCAATTGCTTGGTTTACCTGTTGAGTCTTTGGATGTTGGTATGCGTGTGACTAGTTCCTTTGGTGAGACAGTCGTAACACGGAAGTTGTATAGAAGATGTCCCTTGAAGGTGCAAAACCATGTTTTTCTTGTTGATCTCATGGAATTGTCATTCTATGGTTTTGATGTAATCCTTGGTATGGATTGGCTTGTTGAACATCGAGCTATAGTGGATTTTGAGAACAAGCGAGTTTCGTTGTAACTTGCGGATGATTACGAAGTAGTGGTGGTTGGTGAGAATGTGAAGTTTCTTGCCAATGTGGTGTCTACGTTGGAAGCAAGCCGAATGCTGAGGCAAGGTTGGGAGGCTTACCTAGCCTTTGTGATGAATCCTAGCTCTAAGGAGTTGCGAGTTTAAGATATCAGGACTGTGCGAGAGTTTCCTGGTGTGTTTCCGGAGGAGTTACCTGGATTGCCTCCTAGTCGAGAGGTGGAGTTTGGAATTGAGCTGTATGAAAACACAACTCCAGTGTCCATTGCTCATTACCGCATGGAACCTAAGGAGTTGAAAGAGCTGAAGACACAACTTCAGGAGTTGCTTGATCGTGGTTTCATTCGCCCGAGTGTGTCACCTTGGGGTGCACCGGTCTTGTTTGTGAAGAAGAAGGATGGCACTATGAGAATGTGCATCGATTATCATCAGCTGAATAAGTTGACTATCAAGAATCGGTATCCCTTGCCGAGGATTGATGATCTTTTTGATCAGTTTCGGGGAGCGGCTGTGTTCTCTAAGATTGACTTAAGGTCAGGTTACTACCAGCTTAAGGTGAAAGATGTGGATGTGCCAAAAACAACCTTTAGAACGAGGTATGGGCATTATGAGTTCCTTGTGATGACGTTTGGCTTGACGAATGCTCCTGCAACTTTCATGGACATGATGAATAGAGTGTTCCATGAATATTTGGACAAGTTTGTTGTGGTGTTCATTGATGATATTCTTGTGTATTCTCGTACTGAGGAGGAGCATGGGGGGCATTTGAGGATTGTGTTGCAGGCGCTGTTGGAGAATCAGCTTTATGCTAAGTTGAGCAAATGCGAATTCTGGCTTAAGGAAGTTGTTTTCCTTGGTCATGTGGTTTCTGCTGAAGGGATTCGTGTTGATCCTCAGAAGATTGAGGCGGTGATGAATTGGAAGCCTCCTAAGTCTGTTCATGAAGTCCGTAGTTTCCTTGGGTTGGCAGGATACTACCGGAGGTTTATGGATGGATTTTCGAAGATTGCTGCCCCTTTGACGAAGTTGTTGCAAAAGGATGTCAAGTATGAGTGGACAGAAGCAAGGCAACAAGCTTTTGAGAAGCTTAAGGCAACGTTGACGCAAGCTCCTATCCTGGTTCAACCTGAATCGGGGAAAGAGTTTGTGGTGTATAGCGACGCATCCTATGTTGGGTTGGCGTATGTGTTGATGTAAGAGGGTAAGGTGGTGGCTTATGCATCGCGCCAGTTGAAGGTGCATGAGCACAATTATCCTACGCATGATATTGAGTTAGCTGCGGTGGTTTTTGCTTTGAAGATTTGGAGACATTATCTGTATGGTGAGAAGTGTACTGTGTACACGGATCACAAGAGTTTGAAGTATCTAATGTCCCAGAAAGAGTTGAATCTTAGGCAACGACGTTGGGTGGAGTTGCTAAAAGATTACGATCTGACGATCGAGTACCATCCGGAAAAAGCTAATGTTGTAGCGGATGCCTTGAGTATGAAGGTGGCAGTGGAGTTAAGGGCGATGTTTGCCAGTTTGAGTATTTCGCAAGATGGAGGGCTTGTGGCTGAATTGCAAGTGAAACCATCTTTGGTTCAGTTGATAAAGGATAAGCAGTTGTTGGATGATTCTTTGGTGCCACATGTTCAGGATATTGCTGAGGATAGACCATCAGATTTATGTTTTAATGATGATAGGGTTCTATGTTTTGGAAGTCAGATAGTAGTGCTGAATGATGCGGAGTTGAGGCGTACTATTCTGACTGAAGCTCATAGTAGTCCTTTTGCTATGCACCCTGGTAGTACAAAGATGTATCGTGATCTGAAGGATGAGTACTATTGGGTGGGTTTGAAGAAAGATGTTGCAGAGTACGTGAGTAAGTGCATGGTTTGTCAGCGGGTTAAGGCTGAGCATCAGTTTCCTTCAGGGTTGTTGCAACCGTTGAGGATTCCTGAGTGGAAGTGGGAAAGGATCACCGTGGACTTTGTGTCTGGTTTGCCTTTGTCGCCATCGAAGAAGAATTCGGTGTGGGTGATTGTGGATCACCTTACGAAGTGTGCGCATTTCTTACCTATGCATACTACATATACCTTGGATAAGCTTGCAGAGCTGTACATTGCTGAGATTGTGCGACTGCATGGTGTGCCGAGGTCTATAGTGTCGGATAGGGATCCGAGGTTTACATCGCGTTTTTGGGAATATTTGCATCAAGCTTTGGGTACACGGCTGAATTTCAGTACTTCTTATCATCCACAATCGGATGGACAGTCTGAGCGTGTTATCCAAGTGTTGGAAGACATGTTGAGGTGCTGTGTGATTGAGTTTCAAGGTTCTTGGGAGAAGCATTTGCCTTAGGTGGAGTTTGCTTATAACAATAGCTACCAGGCAAGTATTCAAATGGCACTTTATGAAGCCTTGTATGGGAGAAAATGCAGAACTCCTCTTTGTTCGGCTGAAACAGGTCAGAAGTTGGTTTCAATGCCGGCTTTATTGAAGGGAACCACCGAGAAGGTGAAGCTCATTTGTGAGCGATTGAAGGCAGCTTCTGGTCAACAGAAGTCTTACGCGGATTTGAAGCGTAAGGAGATTGAGTTTGCGGTGGGTGACCGTGTGTTCGTGAAGGTTTCGCCTTGGAAGAAGGTGATGAGGTTTGGCTGGAAGGGTAAGTTGAGCCCTAGGTATATTGGACCATACGAGGTGATTGAACGTGTGGGTCATGTTGCGTACAAGCTGAGGTTGCCGCAAGAGTTGGAAAAGATTCATGATGTGTTCCATGTCTCTATGCTTCGGGGGTATAGATCGGATCCTTCGCATGTTATGCCTGTGGAGGAAGTGGAGTTGAATCCAGACTTGACCTATGATGAAGAGCCAGTTGAAATTCTGGATTCGGACAGTAAGGTTCTTCGAGGCAAGACCATTGAATTGGTTAAGGTGTTGTGGAAGCATCGTGGTGTTGAGGAAGCCACGTGGGAAAGAAAGGACGACATGAAGAAGCAGTTTCCTTACCTTTTTCCTCCAGGTAAATTTCGAGGATGAAATTTCTTAAGAGGGGGAGAGTTGTAACACCCCAATTTTGGGCTTAGAAGTTTAGGGTCAGAACCAGACCGGTCAGATATTCAGTTTGAATATAAAAGAAGGTTTTAGGGAAAGCCTAGTTCGGGATGCTTTAAAAATATAGAAAAATATCTAAAAATCATCTTTTAATATATATATATAAGAGTGGTGAAATCAATTTTACAAAATAAGGTTTGGAAATATTACATTTCGGTGTAGTGACCAAAATGCGATTTTTGAAAAGTTTAGTGGTGACTGTTTTGTAAAGGATTGGAACTTTGAATCTTTAAGGAGCTAATTACCCAAAATGTTTTTCTCCAGATTTTTCCTTAATTTGGGTGATTTAATTAATGTTTTAATTAAATGAAATAAAGATGAAAACTACTTTTAGATTCTCATAACTACCTTTTCCAAATTTTCTCTCATTTCTTTTTCTCTCAAAATCCCATCACCCAAACACATTTTCTCCAGCACAAATCACTTTGATCTTCACCTCATTTGATGAGATTTCCATCACTCATTGTTGCATAATCAATCTAGCAACAAAACCTTTTGATTTCCACATTGAATTTTCAAGGAATTTAACCCAAATCAAGGAGAAATCACCATTTAGAGGTAAGATTGTTCTTCTCCTCTAAATACTCAGTTCTTTACTGAAATTCCCAAGTTGTCAATCCTTAATTTAAGTTTTATAAATGGTTTTAATGTTAGAAACTTGATTTTGGCTTAAAACTCAAGATTTGGAAGAAATCTTGAAGAATTTCATTGTGATTGTTTGGGCTCTGTTTTGAGATGATTCTTTAATGTATTTTGGATGTCTAATGATGTTGAAATGAGGTTTTATCAATGCAATCCCGAATATGTTGTATTTCCTAAGTTTTTGCTTATGAAAATGGTGGTTTTTTAGGTGTTTTTGGTGTTCTGTTATAGCTAGAGGTATAAGGACGAGTTTAGGTTTATTTTGGATGTTAATTGATGTTTAGAAATGGTTAAAAGTGATGGATCTTGGATGGGTTAAGTTTTGGAAGAGTTTGGAGGTGTTTTCGGTTGTATTTGGTAGCCGAAATGTTGATTTTAGGTAGAGCAGCGAGTTTAGGTGTGTTGGCTGAAGATTTCAATGCATGATGATGCATTAATCCTCTTCTTTGATGTGTTTAAAACAAGGGAGACATCTTCAGACACTTTTGGAGTTGATCCGGAGGCTTGATTGGCGTTTCGGCAAGCGAACAAAACGTAATCGGTGAGTGGAGTTGGGTTTCCAGCTTTGAAACAATTATTTGAAGGTTTTGGGAGCTTAGTTTAAGTCTAAACAACTTAGCTAAGCTCAAGAGTAAGTTTTCGGAAAAACTCCCTCGGATGTGCTATGAAGTGGCTTGATGCATTGGTTATAAATTGCATGTTTAAATTCTGTTTTGAAAGCATGTTTTAGCATGGTTAATGCTGGTTTTGAAAGCCATGTGTTGAAGGATGCTCAAGGTAAGAGATCCTTGTTTAGGCATGTTAGTAAATTGGTAATGATGCATGGAGATGCATGATGTTTAATGGCTTTGATTAATGCTTTAAAACAGTGAATTGATGATGGTATTTGATGTATATTGGCAAGTGATGAATTGGTTTTAAAGTATTTGAATCGAATATAGTTAGCCTGCTATAGGATTGAGTGCACCGTAAGTAAAGTCGCATTGGATGTTGAGGGGTTGTGATTGTACCGTAAACTCCATCCAAGTATCCTAACGAGTGAGGTAAGGTCACAACGGTGGTTAAAAGTCTGTGTGTGGATCTTGTGTTATGTGTCCCGTACTCTCGTTAGTGGAATTATACAACTACCGATGAGTGATGTTGAGGGGTTTTGATTGTACCGTTAAACTCCATCATGGGTGTTGAGGGGTTGTGATTGTATCGATAAACTCCACCTTGTGTAGTCCGGTAGTGTGTATGAAGCGTGTGGGACAACGCTTGTAATCCGCGTATCCGATTGTGTTTTGTGTTGTAAATGGTTATGGATTATCACTTGAAAGCCAATATGATGTATTGAATGTAATGAAGCATGAGATGCTTGTAAAGTATGCAAGGTTGCATGAAAAGAGATGAGCGTGTGTTTTGAAAGCTTTGTTGAAAGTGTTTTCTAAAAATGCATTATTGTGTTGTTTTTCTTTAGAGCATGCCTCGCTAAGCATTTGTGCTTACGCTCTCTCTCTTGTACCAATAATGCAGATAATTGATGTGATTAAGGGCAACAAGGAAGCTAAAGGTGTCCAAGGGAAACCAAGCTCATGTATGGTGATGTTTTCATACACTATTAGTTTTGGTAATTTGGCAATGGGAACCTAAGATGTGTTTTGGGAGATGTGTTGAACTCCCTAGGTTGTGGCATGTTGCTTTTGTTGGTTTGAATTTGTAAATTGCCTTTTAATGCTTGCTTTGGAGTTTGGTTGATTGCTTGGTTTGGATAATAGGATGCATGCTTATAGACATGTGAAATTTCATGTTTGATGCTATGAATGTGTTTAGGAGTTATGAACATGCACCGTTTATGTATGATGACTTTATTGGTATGACTAGGAAGTCATTAGGTAGTGTTTGAATGGATTTATGTATGAAAAACCAGCAAAATCTGCAGCTTCTGGGCAAACCGTATCGGAACACTCACTAGCGTTTCGAAACGGGGGCATGTAATGGCCACCGTGTTTCGGAACGGCTGGAGGCTGTTCCGAAACGTTTAGGCTACTGGAATGCCCTCTTTCGGAACCAGTCTCGGAACTAACCCGCATTTCGGAACGGTCAATGCCGTTTCGAAACAGGTGACCGTTGGGCACTGATTTGAATGGTGTTGAAGTTGGCAAGCTTTACTTTTTAGTCCCGAAAGTCGAGTTTGCAATTGTATGAGTTTGAGATGTCCAATTAAGGTGAAATTTAACAGGGAAGCATGTAATACGACTAATTTCATATTGGTAACTTAAAAATCACTTACGACCTTCTAATTTTCAGAATTTACATTTTGGTCCCTAAACTGATAAAAAGAGCTTGAGTCCCTCTGTGATATTCGATCGCTGTGCCCTTCTCATGTATGTTTCATGAGTTCTTGCTTAGGGTTAACGTGCATCTAGACAAGATTAAAAAGAAAAAAAGAGGGTCGTTAATCAAGGTTGACTATCGAGTTGACTTTGGTTTTCCCTGTGTAATATTCGGAGTTTGGGTCAACCGACTAGGTCGGGCTAATGGGGTTACATTCTTTGCAGATGACTGTATGATTTTTGGGGAAGCTCTAGCTGCAAATGCTGCTACTTTGCGAGCAATTCTACAACACTATGGTGAGTGTTCAGGCCAGATTATTAATTACGAGAAATCCAGCATCTATTTCAGTTCCTACGTAATTTCGGCTAATAGGGCTGACGTTCGACGAATCCTGGGGGTTCAAGAAGTTGATAACCCAGAGAAATATTTGGGCTTGCCAGCCATAGTGGGTCGTAACGAAGGGAGGGCTTTTCGATATCTCAAAGATAGACTTAATACCCAGGCCAATATTTTGGGCTCAAAATGCTTATCACAAGGTGGGAAGGAGATTTTTATCAAGTCCATCCTTCAGGCTATCCCAATTTTTGCTATGACATGCTTCCTCTTGCCGAACTCCTGTTGCTCGCTATTGGTGGCAAAAATCGAATTCGAAGAAGGGGATCCATTGCTGTACTTGGTCAGACCTAAGCAAACTTAAGGCGGAAGGGGGAATGGGCTTTAGAGACTTTGGTAAGTTTAATATTGCTCTCCTGGCCAAGCAGGGCTGGCGTCTTCTTCTAAACCCTAGCTCCCTTATTGCTCGTCTTCTTAAAGCAAAATACTACCCTACTGAGTCTTTCTTTTAGGCTTCACTTGGATCGAACCCCTCCCTCACTTGGCGAAGTATTTGGAGTTCGAGGGGGCTCTTGGAACTAGGAATAGGTTGGTCGATAGGGGATGGAAGAAATGTTTCCATCTGGAATGATTTTTGGCTACCAACGCTACCTTCACGTAAGGTACTCTCTCCTCGGATCGAAGGTCTTGACATGGTCTCTAATCTAATGGTAGCGGGTGAACAAAGGTGGAATGCAGACCTTATTCAATCAAATTTTTCCAGTGAAGAAGCAGAGTTGATTCTTAAGATCCCTTTGCCAATTTTCCAGCAGCAAGATTTTTTAAAATGGAAAGGGGAAGGATTGGGTATAAATTCTGTAAGGAGTGGCTACAAGTTACTAATCGATGCTTCTAATAATGCTCCACAACAGTCCAATGTCTACAACTACATTTGGAAAGCACATTGCCCTTCTAAAGCGAGAATTTCATGCTGGAGGATGGTACGTAACTATGTCCCTACAATGCAAAACCTAGTACTTAAGCGAGTTCTAAATGATCCCAGATGCCCTCGTTGTCATCTGGTTGCGGAAACATCTCTCCATGTTATAAGGGATTGTTTTTTTTGCCTTAGAAATTTGGCATCAGTTGGGTTTTTACCTATCGACTACGCAATTGCAAGAAAATTTAGAAGATTGGTTATTGAGTCTTTTTCAAGCAAATAATCAAAACATCCATCGCAAAATTGTGCTAATTATTTGGGCCCTATGGAATTCCCGAAATAAACTACTGTATGAGGGTATTGTACAAACCTTCGAAGAAGTTGCTACCTCCATCATCAGCTACTGTCAGGAGCTTGATGCGGTGGCCGCTTCACTCCATTATCCTCGACGTCATGGTGGTGATCGTTGGATTGCTCCAGCCCCAATGACCTACAAAGTAAACACAGACGCAAGTTATGATAGTTCTGAGAATCGATCTTGTTCAGGTCTGATTGTTCGAGACAGTTAAGGTTTCATAATGGGTTCTGCCTATCGGGTTAATTTAAACATCACCTCTATGTTCAGAGCTGAAGCCATGGCGGTTTTACAGGGTTTGCAGTTTGTTCAGGATCTTGGGCTTCGCAAAGTCCTAGCTGAAACGGACAATAAATCGGTGGTCACGAAACTCAACTCAATGTCCCAAGATCTATCTGACATTGGTTCGATCATTAGAGATGTGAAAGCATTAGCTTCGAGCTTTACCTTGTGCTGTTTTACCTTCATCGACCGGAGCGGCAACAAGCCTGCACATGCACTTGCATCGGAGGGCCTCCGCTATCTGGGTGAATGGTCGTGGGTGGAGGACGCGCCTGCTATCGTCTTTTCCCTGGCCGACCAAGACCGTCGTCTCCTAGACCCACCTTAATCTACTGGGTTAAATGTTTCTCTGCCTTGGGGTTTCTTTTTCATTTGCTTGGTTATCCTCAATTTTAGCTTCTTCTACACGACGCTTTTATTTGACGGTTCAATTTCTGTGGAAGAGCAGTCGGTTGTTCTTTTTCTCAGTTTCACTTTCTTTGTCTTCTGTTTTACTTTACCAGTTTTTTAGGCCCCTTTATCTTTTGTATTTGGACTTGTTTTCTTAACTTCTAATAATACTCGACCGGCCTATTATCAAAAAAAATTATGTATTACATATTATGTATAACATATATTACAATATAGATATATTACAGATTATATACATAATATATATAACATATACAATATACATAAATGTGATATATATTAATTTTTAATTAACTTAAAATATTATACATATTATTACTTGATTTTTAAATAATTTAAAATTTAAATTAATTTTTATTTGACTTAAAATATTATACATATTATTATACTTTCAATGTAAATGTTTTCTCACCAACTTAAAATATAAACTTGATTTTTAAATAACTTAAAATATTGTACATATTTATACTTCAAGTCAAATTATTTACAAGTTGTGCAAAAAAATCGTTAAGACAAAAAAATTTATAAGTTGTGTTAAATTATTGATTTCTGTTAACTGCCTATTAGATATTTGTGCTTGCATATTTGAACATTTGATAATAAACTTAAGAAAAAATGAACACCTGATAATAAACTAAAATACAAGTACAAATGAACATAAACATTCAATAGAAATGTATTATAACATAATTCAAGTTAGTATTCTTTAAACTTACAATTGTACAAACTAAACATAAACCCTAAAACATAATGATAACTCATAAACCCTAATGCAACACCATAAACACTAAACACTTGAATATGAACCATAAACCCTAAACTCTAAACCATAAACAATAATGATAAACTCATAAACCCTAATACAGCACCCTAAACTCTAAACACTCTAATATAAACCATAAACCCTCAAATATAAACCATAACTCTTAAATCATAAACCATAAACCCTAAACCCTTAAACTCTAAACCATAGACAATAATGATAACTCATAAACCCTAATGCAACACCCTAAACCATAAACCATAAACCATAAACAATAATGATAACTCATAAACCATAATGCAACACCCTAAACCCTAAACACTCTAATATGAACCGCCAACCCTCGAATACAAACCCTAACTTTAAACTATAAGCCATAAACCATAAACCCTTAAACTCTAAACCATAAACAATAATGATAACTTATCAGCCCTAATGCAACACCATAAACCCTAAACCCTAGAATATAAACCTTAACTCTCAACCACTAAACCCTAAACCCTAAACCCTAAGCCATAAACAATGATGATAACTCATAAACCATAATGCAACACCATAAACCCTAAACACTCTAATATGAACCACAAACCTTCGAATACAAACCCTAACTCTTAAACCCTAAACCTTAAACCTTTAAACTTTAAACCATAAATAATAAAGATAACTCATAAACCCTAAACCTTAAACCTTTAAACTTTAAACCATAAATAATAAAGATAACTCATAAACCCTAATGCAACACACTAAACCCTCGAATATAAACCCTAAACCCTAAACCCTAAACCATAAACAATGATGATAATTCATAAACCCTAATGTGACACCATAAACCATAAACACTCTAATATGAACCATAAACCCTCACATATAAAACCTAACTGTTAAATCATAAACCTTAAACCCTTAAACTTTAAACTATAAACAATAATAACTCACAAACCCTAATGCAACACCCTAAACCCTAAACCCTCGAATATAAACCCTAACTCTCAAACCCTAAACCCTAACCCATAAACAATAATGGTAACTCATAAGCCATAATACAACACCCTAAACCCTAAACACTCTAATATGAACCACAAACCCTCGAATACAAACATTAACTCTTAACCCCTAAACCATAAACCCTTAAACTCTAAACAATAAACAATAATGATAACTCATAAACCCTAATGCAACACCTTAATCCCTAAACCCTCGAATATAAACCTAAACCCTAAACCCTAAACTCTACACCATAAACAGTGATGGTAACTCATAAACCCTAATGCAACACCCTAAACCCTAAACACTCTAATATAAACCACAAACCATCGAATACAAACCATAAACCCTAAACCTTAAACCCTTAAACTCTAAACCATAAACAATAATGATAACTCGTAAACCATAATACAACACCCCAAACCATAAACCTTCGAATATAAACCTTAACCATAAACCCTAAACCATAAACAATGATGATAACTCATAAACCCTAATATGACACCCTAAACCATAAACACTCTAATGTGCACCATAAACCCTCAAATGTAAACCCTAACTCTTAAATCATAAACACTAAACCCTAAACCATAAACCCTTAAACTCTAAACCATAAACAATAACGATAACTCACAAACCCTAATGCAACACCCTAAACCCTAAACCCTCGAATATAAACCCTAACTCTCAAACCCTAAACCTTAAACCATTAACAATAATGATAACTTATAAACCATAATGCAACACCCTAAACCCTCTAATATGAACTTATAATATAACATATAAATATAATTGATATAACATATATTGCATATATATATACATATATATTATATGTATACGTATATAATAAATAATATAACATATAATACATTAGTGACGATTTTAACGAATAATTTAATTACGTGACCAAAACAGAAAAAATGTGATAATTGAGTGAACAACCGTGTAGTTTCCCTATTTTTAATTATGAGCGGTTGGCCCTAAACTACGCCTTTATGACCTGGCTCAAGGACGGGCCTGGCTATGGATCACGGGTTCAATTCTAAAATATCATAATAACTAAGAGGAATGGTTTTCAAGTACAAAGTAGCTTGCAGCCACTAGGAGATGGCAGAAAAGTACCATTAAACCGTTGGAGTAACTAGAAGTTCCTTCCTGAAATTTGCAAATGCAAACATGTATGTCATGTACACATACATACATACATACATACATACATACATACATACATACATACATACATGCATGCATGCATGCATACATACATACATACATACATACCTGTTTTATGAAAGCTACAAATAGAACAGTCATGAACAGAGTTGTTGTCCCCAATGAGTTAAATAATTCTAATTCAATTAACCCAAAACCGAACCCGACACTCGAACCTAAACTCAAAACTTGAACCCGAATTATGAAACCAAAAATTCGGATCGTTACACCTACTATGAACATATAAATCTGCGTTGATGACCCTATTGCCACTCCCAAAGACACATCCTGCAGATAAAAAATCCGAATTAATACCTATAAAACTTTTAACCCCTTGTTCGGGGTATGACAGTCTATCTTACCAAGGACAATGCTAATGGACATGAATCTGTATCCTTAACACAAAAATTGATTCACTTTTACTGTTTTTGAGGTTATATGGTTGTTATTTTCATGTGACTATTTCTATGCTAGATCACAGTCAATGGCATCCCTAAAAGCATGGGAATGCCTAATTTGGAGGCCACATTCTGAACTTTTGTCGATTCATCCGTGTTCTTAGACAAGAACAAGGATGGTTTCTTCAGCAAGAATGAGATGGCTCAAGCCATTAATGAATCCGGGGAGCGTTTGTCCGGAAAAATATCCCCGAAAAGATTTGGTCAGCTCTGTTACACTATAACAAAAACTGCATATATACACCAAACCCAAAATTCACATTTCCATAACATATGTGCATTTGGGTGCATACTTGCCTAGATAAATTATGCAGCAAAATGCATGTACATTATGAATCCATACAAGGATTTTACAAGTTTGTGGTGCGATCAAATTGGTGACTTTCAAAGGTTAAGGCTCATATAGTGTATGTGTGTTGCAGAAGAAATGGATGGATGGGTGACTTTCAAAGAGTTTCTTTTTTGCATTCACAAACTGTGTGAGTCAATCATAGACATACACTAAATTATGATATGGTTGGTAGCTAGCAGTCAAGCCTCCTTTGTTTGGTTGTCAGTTTCCAATAATGGTAATATGCATGATTGCCCAAGTTGATATACAGCCATACAGGATAAGATTAAGGTGGTCCTACTTGAGCTGCCATCAAAACTGTACAAATACTCACCTAATGAAGGTGTATTTTGGATGTTTTTAACATGCTACAACCACAGGGTACAATCAAGGGGAACCATTATTCAAAGCAACAATTGCCATGTGAAATGTGATTCTGCAATTATCTCTATCATCATGCCTAATATATGTATGAGCTAGTAAGGAATGGGAATCAATTGCAGCTCTTTTTTTCTTCTAACAGCAATGCCGAAGGCTTCGGTCATGTCCAGATCCTCATTTTTCATTCCATTAGGGAGTTTCCAATCAAAATGGTACAGTAAGTTAGCAAGGGAAAGCTCAACAACCGCCATACCATATGATATGGCAGGACATATCCTCCTTCCTGCACCAAATGGAATATATTCGAATTTAACCCCTTTGTAATCGACTGAACTATCCATGAATCTCTCCGGATTGAACTTCTCGGCTTCATTCCAGTAATTTGAATCTCTTCCGAGTGCCCATGCGTTAACAATCGCTTTGGTCTTGGCTGGTATCTCATATCCATTAATTTCACATCTTTCTGTGCTTTCTCTTGGAAGTAGGAAAGGTACAGGAGGGTGTAATCTTAGAGTTTCCTTGATAACTAACTTCAAGTGCTTCAATTCATGGAGCTCTGATTCATTGGCATCCCGTGTTTTGTCATAGACTCGCCTCACTTCGGCTTGCGCTTTTACTAGGATTCTAGGATTTTTCATCATTTCCGACATCGCCCATTCTGCTGTTGTTGAAGATGTCTCAGTTCCAGCCATGAGCATGTCCTGGAAAGCACTCTTTAAATTTCTAGGACTGATACAAACACATGTATATAAATAAATATTCAAGATGTGAGATATGGAACTACTAACCAGGATAACAGCTTTGATGTTGTCAGTTGTTAAGGGGAATTCAAGGCCTCCATGATCCTGAAGATTCAGAAGAACATCAACTAGATCCTCTGTTACATCATCACTGTTCTTCGGATTTGCTTTATGTTCTTCGATGATGTTTTCGAGCATCTCATCTAAATCATGCTGAAGCTTCTCTAGTTTGCCTCTCATCCCACTGATCACTCCAAGCAATTTGACGGAAGGAAACAGATCAGAAATACTAAAACCATCTAAAGCTTCGAGAACTTTCCTCATAACCGAAATGAAAGTTTGGTGTTGCTTGCATCTTCCGGAGAAAGCAGACCTTAAAGTGATGCTGTATGACAAGTTGCATAACATTTCTCCAAGGTTGATTTCCGATCCTGCATCGGAAAAGATGGATCTAATTAAACTTGATGCCTGTTCTTCTCTGATTGATCGGAACGACTGTACACGTTTCGTACTGAACAGCTCCAAGGTGCAAACTTTCCGAAGCTGCCTCCAGTAGCCTCCATATGGTGCAAAAGCAATATCTGAAAAATTATACCATATGGTTTCTGCAACCAGGCGGAAAGGCCTGTTAGCAAAACTGATATCATGTGTTTTCAACACTCCTCTAGCAGCCTCCGGAGAAGAAACAACAATGTATGATAATTCGCCAAGTTGAAGGTGCATCACGGGACCATGCCTTTTGGCTAATTCCATCAAACGGTGATGGGGAAGAGAGAAAATTAAATGGTGCAAGTGCCCTATAAGAGGTAGTTTCCATGGTGCAGGGGGTAGATTTTTAGGAGAGTCCTTTATTTTCGATCTCGCCCGCAGCTTGAACACCATGGAAATAAACACAAGGAAGGTGAAGAACAATGGGAGCAATTTATCCATGGTAAAGCTATACAAGACTAAAGGGAAATCTTCGGTTATTTCTGAAAAACTTTCATTTCTTGTGAATTTATGCAGGTTTCAGATCTTGGTACCTGATTGTCTGTCAAAACTGTCATGTTTTAACAGCTACAAGTTGGTGAGTTAAATGGATAGTGTAAATAAATATAATTAATTATAAAATGGAGGGTCAATGTCTAATTGTAAAATATTATAGTAGCCTATTACGATTAAAAAAACAACAAAAAAATGGTTGCTTTCTCTCTCAAAACTCTTTGTCTTATCTCTAATCTCTAATTAATAAGCACCGGGTATTAGCTAAGTAAGCTGCGATGAAATGATTGTTGCATCAGATGTATCTGCAAAATTTGATATGCGAGTTAAAAGCATGTATACATCATGCATGACCATAGCTATGGCTGATGGGTTCAATTCTAATATATCATAATTACTAACCAAGAGGAAGGGTCTTCGTGTACAATGTAGCTTGCAGCCACTAGGAAATAGTAGAAAAGTAGCATTAGACCTTTGAAGTAACTAGAAGTTCCTTCCTGAAAATTGCAGATGCAAACATGCATGTCATGTACATACACACACATATACATACAAACACACACACACATACATACATACATACATACATACATACATACATACATACATACATACATACATACATACATACATACATACATACATACATACATACATACATACATACATACATACATACATACATGCATGCATACATTATACATACCTGCGTTATGAAAGCTACAAATAGAACAGTCATGAACAGAGTTGCTGTCTCAAAAAGTTGAAAGTTCAAGTCCACAGGGCGCCCAGATATCCATCCAGTTACCACACAAAAGGGAATCTATGGTAAATCGATACAAGCGATAACAAAAATGTTAGAGTATGTGTGTGTGTATGAATATATATATATATATATATATATGAACTGTATTCGAATGAAAAAGCACCTACTATGAACATCAAAATCTGCGTTGATGACCCTATTGCCACTCCCAACGACACATCCTGCAGATAAAAAACGGTATTGCAAATGATAAGCTACACAAATTTAAGTATTGTAAATGAGAAAATAAATCTCTTACAAGTTTGTCTTTCATGGCAAACATGACTGAAGTGGTAACGGCTGCTGTGTTTCCACCTATTGGAAGCAAGATAACGCTAGTGAAAGCAACAGGTACACCCCAAGCTAGAGATGCTCCCTGCAAAAACATATACATATGTATCCAAAATGAGAAATTAAGGCCATATCTCAAGAAGAGGAAGGTGAACACTTATACTACCTCAATGGCATCAACCAGATATTCCGAAAGGATCGAAATCGCAGCTGCTGTAATTGCTAGCCAGATCACTGATTCCCATTTAGAGATCTCGGGACCTGATTCATCATGTTCATCACCATGTAAGATCTCTGCAGCCTGACTTCATGTTGTTTGTCAAAAGCGCTAATTAAAATGTCGAAAGAACGGCAAGGGAAAGGATGGATGTTCACCATATCATTCAGATTCTTTAACTGGAAAATGATGGAGAGAGCATAGGCTAGAATCAGGACACAGCTACTAACTCTTGAAAGAGCCAACTCTGATACCCCAAAATGCACTTCTGTGCCTGTGCTGTGGAGGGATGCTGGAAAGACTAACCCCATCATTGCCATCAACAGCAGTCCAGAATTCACAACAGCCGTTGCCTTGTCGAAAACCTGAACCTTTCTAACAATCCCACCGGATAAGAATGCGATCCCGAGAACGAACAACAAATTCGACAAAAGTGAGCTGAGCAATGACAGCTGAACTACACGTATCCTTCCGGTTCGTAATGCATAAATTGATATAATAAGTGTTGTTTTTAATTTGTAGAATAAAAATTGCTAGAAGAAGCAAAGAACAGAATACTGCATTTATTAATTTTAGAAACATTACAATATTAAAAGCTTAAAAATAAGAACTAACCACTCACAATATGTTCTTAAAGTTGCTCCACTAATACAGAGCATGAATAACTACTTTCTAAAAATAGGAAACAAACAAACATAAAAAATAGGTAGACATATTTCAGTCCTGAAGCAGTCTTCTAACACTCCTCCTTGCTTTAGGAGCTGCAAACACCAAGTTTTGTTTTTAAATCTTCAAATTTTTTAGCTGGCAAAGACTTGGTGAAGACGTCAACTTGTTCCTCTGTTCTGCAATAAATCAGCACAACAACTCCTTCTTTTTGCACTTCCCTCAAGAAGAAAAACTTGATGTTGAAGTGTTTGGTCTTTCCGTGAAACACTGGATTGTGAGAGATGGTAATGGCAGCTTGGTTGTCAACAAGAATCTTCGTGCTTTCCTTATGCTCCAGGTTAAGATCATTCAAGATCTTCCTCAGACACAAGGCTTGGTTAGCAGCTGTTGTGGCAGCAACAAACTCAGCTTCTGCAGTGGATTGAGCCACTGTTTCCTGCTTCTTAGAGCTCCATGAAAAAACACCAGATCCAAAAGTAAAACAGTAGCCTGAAGTGCTCCTCATATCATCAATGGAACCTCCCCAGTCACTGTCAGAAAAACCAACCAGCTTGAACTCCTTGCTCTTTCTGAACTTAACACCAAAATCACTTGTGCCTTTGACATATCGAATCACTCTTTTGGCAGCCTTGAGATGTAATTCACTTGCACAATGCATGAACCGAGACAACATACTTATAGCATTCAAAATATCAGGCCTTGTTGCTGTGAGATACATCAAGTAACCAATCAAACTCCTCAAATATCCTTCATCAACTTTGTCAGCACCATCTTCTTTGCACAACTTCTCTTTTTGATTCATTGGAGTGATTGTTGTCTTGCATTCCTCTATCTGGAATTTCTTTAGTATTTCATTTGCATACTTTTTCTGGCAAATGAAGACTTCACTTTGCCCTTGCTTGATCTCCATGCCGAGGAAGTAGGACATGAATCTGAGATCTGTCATTTCAAAATCCTTCATCATCTCTTGTTTGAAATTTTAAATATGATCTAATTATTTCTTGTAACCAGTAGGTCGTCAACATACAATGAAACAATAAGAATGTCAGTATCATTGTGCTTGACATACAAGGTTGATTCAGATAAGCTTTTTGCAAACCCCAAATTCAGCAAGTGATCATCAATTCTGCTATACCAAGCTCTTGGAGCTTGCTTCAATCCGTAAAGAGCCTTCTTGAGAAGAAAAACTTTATCTTTTTCTCCTTTTTTCGCAAAGCCTTCTGGTTGTTCTACATAAATTTCCTCCTGCAGAAAATCATTTAGAAACGCTGACTTGACATCTAATTGGTACACTTTCCAATTCTTTTGTGCTGCAACAGCAAGCAAAAGTCTGATGGTGTCAAGTCTTGCTACTGGTGCGAACGTGTCAAAGTAATCCTCGCCAAACACTTGAGCATACCCTTTAACCACGAGCCTAGCTTTATGCTTGTTGATTGAGCCATCGACATTAAGCTTGGTTCCGTATACCCACTTAACTCCAATCACCTTCCTGTTTTGGGGTCGATCAACCAACTCCCAAGTGTTGTTTTTCTCAATTATGGACAACTCCTCATCTATTGCATCCGACCAATGTTGATTCTTCTTTGCAGCTTCAAAATTTGCAGGTTCACAAACAACTATGTTGCATCTTTGATAAATCTCATATAGTGGTCTAGTGCCTCTTACATGAGTGTTATCTACAACTTTATTTTGTCCGTCTTCATCTCTATTTTCTTCCGTGTCTAAAGTTTGAATCTCAGCTCTGCCATGGTCTGATTTCGTTTTTCTGAATCACTCCAGCTCCACTCTTCATCTTCTACAAAGTGCACATCTCTACTGACAATTAGCTTCTCAGTTTGAGGCTGTTAAACTTTCTAGGCCTTAGAGGAAGAATTGTAGCCCACGAAGATTTTCGGTTCAACCATCTTGTCAAGTTTATCACGCTTGGCTTGCGGAATGTGAGAAAAACACAGGCAACCGAACACTCTAAGAAACTTAAGTGAAGGTTTATAGTCATATCATGCCTCAAATGGTGTTTTATCCTTTACTGCCCTTGTGGGAAGCCTGTTTTGAAGAAATACGGTTGTACTTGCTGCCTTTGCCCAAAAAAAATTTGGAAAATTTTTCTCATGCAGCATACATCTTGACATCTCCATGATGAACCTATTTCTCCTCTCACTGACTCCATTTTGCTGAGGAGTGTAAGGGGCTGTTAGTTGATGCTCAATGTCTGCCTCTTCACAAAACTTGTTGAGTTCTACCGAAGTGTACTCCTTTCCATTGTCAGACCTTACAATCTGAATTTTGCAACCACTTTCATTCTCAACTCTTGCCTTGAACTTCCAAAAAACTTGAGCTACTTCTGTTTTAAACTTCAAGAAAAAAATCAAGCACATTCTGGTGAAGTCATCAATAAAGGCAATGTAATAATGACTACCTTTAAGAGAAGATGTTCTTTGAGGACCTGAGACATCCGTGTGAATCAATTATAGCTTTCTCATTGCTCTGCCTTTCACTTTTGAGAAAGGCTTCATGTTCTGTTTTCCAAATTGACACGCTTTGCAACTTGAAATCTGATCATCAAGTTCTAAAAGGTCATTTGCCATCATCTTGAACTTCATTTGCAACAACCCTTGGTGATGGTAATGCCCTAGCCTTTTGTGCCACACTTCTGTAATGTTTTCTTTAATCGGGAAAGCAGTTTGCTCCTCCTCTAATGGATTTAAAGCAAAACTTTTCCCTTTCATTTTCACTTTAAAAATATCCTGATTTGCTGCATCTTTAATTAGGCAATATTTGTCTTCGAAAACAACCTTAAAACCTCTTTCAATCAGTTGGCCAACACTTAACAAATTTTGCTGAACTTTAGGGACAAAGAAAACATCAGGAATTAGTTTTGTACCCGAACAACTTGTTATAGCAATTGTTCCCTTTTCTTTAACTGAAATATATTCACCATTCCTAATTCTGACTTTGGTGATGTTGGTTGGCTTCAAATCTCTAAACAACTCCTTGTCATGAGTCATATGGTTGGTGCAACCACTGTCAATCAGCCAACTTTCATTTGATTCACTGCTCACGAAGCATGTAGCCACAAACAGTTGATCCTCCTCCTCCTGATCAGCAATCTTAGCCTCTTCATCCTGCTGTTGATTCTTGCTTCTACAAATTACAGCTTCATGCCCCATTTGATTACATTTGGTGCACTTGGCGTCTGGTCTTCTCAAACATTTGAAAGGAGGATGACCCTTTTTATTACAATGTTGACATGGAGAATAGGATCCCTTCTTGACTCCTGCTTTGTTGTTGGTTGAAGATTCTCCGATAAAATTTTGATTCTTCTTGAAAAACTTCTTCTTCTTGTTGTTCCTCGTATTCTCATGGTGCTTTGCTGGCAAAGCTCCTTCAACAACACGTTCTTGCCTCATGGCTCTTCTTTGCTCCTATGCTTGCAAAACATTTAGTATCTCCGCAAGAGTGATTTGAGTTAGATTTTTGGTATTTTTCAAGGCTGAAATAGATGCCTCAAATCTTTCAGGCACTGTTACAAGAATTTTTTCAACAATTCTTGAGTCCTTGAACGTAGAACCAAGTAATCTGATTCGGTTTGCAATGTCCAATAACCTATCAAAATACTCTTTAATTGATTCTGTTTCCTTCATCTTCTGCAACTCGAATTCTCGAATCAAGTTTAGCACACGCATTCCTTTGATTCTTTCATCTCCCTCATATTCTGACTTGAGATAATTCCGTATCTCATATGCTGACTTCAGAGTCATAATCCGAGTGAAGATAGTAGATGAGACTGCAACGAACAAGCAGGCTTTTGCCTTGAATTTCTTTGTCTTCTTCTCTTTCTGCGATTTGATTTGTGCCATGGTAGGATTGTTTGGGAGAGCAGGAATTTCATAATCCTCTTCCACTCCTTCCCAAATATCCAAAACTTCTATATACGCCTCCATACGAACTGCCCAAACCTTGTAGTTGTCTCCATCAAACACCGGTGGAGAAATTGAAGAGAAACCAGAACTTGCTTCGAAGTCCATGACACAACAACCTTACACACTCACAGATCCTTTAAGAATAAAGCTCTGATACCAATTGTTGTTTTTAATTTGTAGAATAAAAACTGCTACAGCAAGAAGAAGCAAAGAACAGAATACTGCATCTATTAATCTCAGAAACATTACAATATTTAAAGCTTAAAAATAAGAACTAACCACTAACAACATGTTCTTAAAGTTGCTCCACTAATACAAATCATGAATAACAAAATAACTACTTTCTAAAAACAGGAAACAAACAAACATAAAAAATACGTGGACATGTTTCAGTCCTGAAGCAGTCTTCTAACAATAAGTTCTGTCGCATTTCGGAATGTAGCATTTAGAAGTCCCCCAACTGCAAGTTTCATTCCAAAATTTAAGTGCAAATACACACACACCGTAGGCGTATATAACAATATACATACCTGTAGGTCCACTGTAAAACGCCAACTGCCTATAATGAGAGGACAACTATGTGAACAACCTCTCTGATATTGAAAATTTAGAGCAATATTTACAGGGAATAACGATTTATATATGAATCCTTACTCTGTGGTATAACCCAACCGCTCCGCCAACGACATTATACCCAGTAAACCAAGAATAAAGACCCAGCCCTGTGAATTAATGTGAATCAACTCATCAGCTAGCAAATCTATTGATTTATAACAAAATATATGAATAGAACTCACGTCTCGATTAGTATATTTCTGGACAAGGATTGCTAGAGGTCCCAAGGGAATTAGCACGTTGAATTTCTTTGATAAAACTAGTGTGCATATTGTCACGCCCCGCCTGGTCGCGACCGAGTCAGCCGAGGGGCACACCCGCCCGGGTGCACCGAGCAGCACCGAGGTGTGCCACCCATGTGCGCTATGCGCGCCTGATCTGCCCCGCCTAGGTGCGCTGTGCGCGCCCAAGACGCCCCACCTAGGTGCTCACGGGCTAACTTGGAGAAAACAAGGCATACCAAGCCTTTTAAGGCCACAAGTGCTCCAAAGAAGACTCTAGATCGGCCTAGAAGGCTCCACACGTCTCCACACTCACCCGAGGGGTTCTAGAAGGCTCCACACCATCTAGGCTCACCCGGAGGAACCTAAAAGGCTCGAGATAAGTCGGGAAGACTCAAGACATGTCCGGAAGGCTCGGGACAACTCCGGACATCTCCAGAATATTCTAGAAACTTATAGATATGTGTAGAGCTATAGAGTAATCTAGAATAATAGAGATGTATGTAGATAAGTATGAACTTATCTAGAAATATCTAGGTTTAGGAGATATTTTGGGAGGCAAAATGTGAGCCGTCCGATCAAATAAATCTCCACCGTCCATTAGGGAGGTTGGAGGCTATAAATAGGCTTGCCTAGCTCATTTGTAAACCATCCAAGAAGAAGTCCTTCACTTCATACTCGTAAAGCTCTTGTAAAGCTTCCGTTGCATTAATACAAGGTTCTTTCCTTGTAAATCTCTCTTGCTCCATCGTTTTGCCATAGCGTTGCGACATCAAGGCTTACTAGCATCGTGCCGATAGTGCTAGTGCCGCACGGATTCGAGCTTGAAGAAATAAGTCCGTGACAGTTGGTATCAGAGCAAGTTCCGATCGCTCGGGAGAATGGCCAAGACCACGAAAACTCAAACCGCTAGCCCGTCCGAGACCGAGGTCACGCACGACCAAGGTGGGCAAGAAGTAAGGGCTGACCCTGTCGAGACAAGGCCTCGTGCCAAGTCCAAGGACATACTCTCTAGCTTGGAGTCTCGCTTGACTCGCGTGGAGGAAGGCGCATCGAGCATGGGTGCCCAAGTGGACGACCTTCAAGAGCGGATCGAAGGCCTAGAGGCAGAAGATGCCGAGATCCACACAGCCGTGAGGGCAATGAAGATCAAGCTAGAGGAGTCCCTGCGCGCGGAAATGGCTGAAGTACGCGACGCACTCGTGGCCGAACTCACAAAGGTACGTGAATCATTTCAACATGAACTTACCAACATGTATGATCAATTAGAAGCATTGCAAGGCGACCTTGCCTTGTGCAAACGTGCTATGGCAGCCGGGCCAAGCACCACTGTGGAGGCTAGAAGGGTCGAGGTGCCCAAGCCTCAAACATTCTCAGGGACACGCAACGCCAAAGAAGTCGACAACTTCTTGTATGGCTTGGAGCAATATTTAGAAGCCGTTGGCATCAGGGATGATGCCTCCAAGATCCAGACCGCGACCTTATACCTCACCGACATCGCCATGCTTTGGTGGAGGAGAAGGCGTCTTGATGTCGAGAGAGGTACGTGCACCATTACTACCTTCAATGATTTTAAAAGGGAGCTCAAAAAGCAATTCTATCCGGAGAATGCCGAGGATGAGGCACGAGCTCGCCTACGAAGGCTCAAGCAAACAGGGAACATCCAAGACTATGTCAAAGAGTTCACTAGCTTGGTGCTCGAGATCCCCGATCTCTCAAAAAAGGACTCACTTTTCAACTTCACCGATGGCCTTCAAAATTGGGCCAAGACCGAGCTAAGGCGAAGAGGAGTACAAACTCTTGCCGATGCCATTGCCGTGGCCGAGAGCCTCATTGACTATCCCACTCCCAAGGAGTCTAACAACGAGCCGAGGGACAAGAAGAGTGGCCACTTCAATGGGGGAAGAGATAGGAGCCCACGTAAAGAGAGTCACAAGAGCGAGGACACACCGAAGCACAAAGGCTCGTCCTCGTGGAGGGACAAGGATCGAGGCAGATCCAAAGACTCTCATGGTGCCAAGAAATCACCACCAAGCAATTGCTTCATTTGTGATGGTGATCATTGGACGCGTGAATGCCCACAACGCCGAGCTCTTAGTGCAATCCTAGCCAAGCATCAAGAAGAAAGTGATGTCGACGAAGGTAGTGATGCCGAAGGGGGCCAAGGTGCACAAATGGGATCGCTACAACTCTTGAATGGAATCCAGTCCGCCCCAAAGACCCAAGCCAAGGGATTGCTATTCGTGGACGTTACCATCAATGGAAAAGCATCGAGGGCTATGCTCGACACAGGTGCGTCCCATAACTTTGTCTCTTTACAAGAAGCAAAGAGGCTTGGACTTAGCATCGTGAAAGGGGGAGGATCCGTCAAGGCCGTAAATTCTGCCGCTCAACCCATCCACGGGTTCGTTCGAGGAGTCAAGACCAACATTGGGACATGGTCAGGCCGCATGGACTTCTCGATTGTGCCGTTAGACGACTACCCACTCATTCTTGGGCTCGAGTTCTTTGAACAAGCCAAGGCAATACCGATGTCGTTCGCCAACAGTTTATGCATCACCGAGGGTGCACCATCATGTGTGGTTCCCACGATAAGAGCCACCAAGTCAGGGACAAAAGTGGTCTCTGCACTCCAGCTCAACAAGGCCGTCCGAAGGGCCAAGCCGTCCAAGGGACTAAACCAAGGTAAAGGGGTGACCGTGTCAGGGAAGGCCACCAAGCACGTTGCTTCCAAGACCACCGAGGGTCAAGGTTCGAGGGAAAGGTCTTCCAACGATGCCGACAAGCCGAGGGCAAAAGCAAGGCGAGCTAGGAGACGAGGGAAGCGCTCCAGCAACACCCCTACTCCACGAAGACGCGACGAGGGCGTCGCGAGATCGGGTGGGGGAGGATGTCACGCCCCGCCTGGTCGCGACCGAGTCAGCCGAGGGGCACACCCGCCCGGGTGCACCGAGCAGCACCGAGGTGTGCCACCCATGTGCGCTATGCGCGCCCGATCTACCCCGCCTAGGTGCGCTGCGCGCGCCCAAGACGCCCCACCTAGGTGCTCACGGGCTAACTTGGAGAAAACAAGGCATACCAAGCCTTTTAAGGCCACAAGTGCTCCAAAGAAGACTCTAGATCGGCCTAGAAGGCTCCACACGTCTCCACACTCACCTGAGGGGTTCCAGAAGGCTCCACACCATCTAGGCTCACCCGGAGGAACCTAAAAGGCTCGAGATAAGTCGGGAAGACTCGAGACATGTCCGGAAGGCTCGGGACAACTCCGGACATCTCCGGAATATTCTAGAAACTTATAGATATGTGTAGAGCTATAGAGTAATCTAGAATAATAGAGATGTATGTAGATAAGTATGAACTTATCTAGAAATATCTAGGTTTAGGAGATATTTTGGGAGGCAAAATGTGAGCCGTCCGATCAAATAAATCTCCACCGTCCATTAGGGAGGTTGGAGGCTATAAATAGGCTTGCCTAGCTCATTTGTAAACCATCCAAGAAGAAGTCCTTCACTTCATACTCGTAAAGCTCTTGTAAAGCTTCCGTTGCATTAATACAAGGTTCTTTCCTTGTAAATCTCTCTTGCTCCATCGTTTTGCCATAGCGTTGCGACATCAAGGCTTACTAGCATCGTGCCGATAGTGCTAGTGCCGCACGGATTCGAGCTTGAAGAAATAAGTCCGTGACAATATGCTCTTATATATGACAGTCCCTATAGGTTTCCTATCACCTTCTTCCAGTCCTACTGAAAATGCTCGAACTCGTCGTTGTTCGGCTTCAGCTTCCATTGTTTCCGGACTGCCGATGTCATCATCAACCACATGAATGTACCTTTCGTCTCCTTATTCCATCTCCTTCATTAATCAAGTAATCGGTTAATTAGAAAGCAACTCAGTACCTCTGCATTAAAAAGGTGTGAATTCAATGCAATTGTTAATGCAAGGATATGATGAACTAATTAATTAACTTACTATAAGATGGGACTTCACCCCTAATATTTTCAGCTTGTAATCCATCACCTTGTATTTTTAAAGCAAATTAGTTCTCAACCCCCAAGAGCTTCAGTTTCTTGCTTTTTTAGGTGGTTCTACATGTCTGAATTTTTTCCGATTTTCGAACATGACTCAACGTGTTACTCGAATCAGCACACTCAACTTGCAGAACAAATTTACCCCACATAACCAGAAATTTGCATGCTGGAGATGAATCAACATGCGACCATTAGATTAGTTCTAATTCAACTACCTAGTACAAAACAAAGTAAAACCAACAAAAACCAATCCGAAGATACTAGGAGAGTTTTACTTAAACGAAGTAAGAGCTTTTTATTACTATAAATTATACGGTTTTAAATGCACAAATTGCAAGCCACGCGTTTCCTAACATCACTCCTACTCCTACTTAAACTAGCTAGAGCTCAAATCAGTCCCTAAAATATGCACCTTTTACCGTTACCTTGCTGAATTATTCAACAAAATCAAAGAGCGAACTGAATATGTGGATGGACGTGCATGCAACACATAAATCCACTATTACTAAATTCCTTAATACCATTAGACATGGTATTCATATTCACTTATTTCACGTGCAATCATTCAGAATATAAACAAATCTGAAGAATCTTGGAGCGAAGGTAGCAGACAAGAAAACCTTGTGTACAGGGCATACCCAACACCAACACAGTAATTTAGTTTGTTGTGTAATTCGTTTGTTTTGACCATCTGTATCATCAGCCAGCTAAGTTGAGACCCCATTTTCTTGCAGAAAAAGAAACAGCCACATCTGACATCTGAATTAAACATGAGCTGCAAATGTTGCAAAAAGAATCCAATGCAAAGCTCTAGCTGCTTCTTCCTCTTCCCAGGAATGAACGGCTAGGAAAAGAACCAACGTCTGCCACTTATTCAGACTCGTATTATTCTTTCTTTTAGATCATCTTTTATTGGTATATTTATATATATATATATATATGGACATGGTGGGTAACTCAGAACTCAGACATAGCCATTAGCCATTAAGTATCAGCCGCATTTTCTTTCCCGTCATGTCATGTTCCACTTCGACATGTCATATTATACCATTAATGGATCCTACAGGTTCTTCTCCTCATGCCTTCCAAATTTCTCAAATTTTCTTTCCACTTTCCAGATTTGATACTTTTTGAAAGTTCTTTTTTTTTAGTTTTATTTGTTTCGTAATGTTTCTAATAACAGACCTAGACCCTCTATAAATTAATAATTTCTCTAAAATAATAATTTTTTCGTTAACAGGTCTAAATTAATAATTTCGATAAATTAAGAAGATAATAATTTTCTGGAGGACTATGGTCTAAATTTATGGTCTCTTTAATATTATAAATTAATAATTCTATAAAATTACAAATATAACTATGACAACTTAGTAAAATATGATTCTATTGTTGTTTGTTTCTTCTTAAAATTTAAATCTAGTTGTATTTCATTTCAAACTTTTCTTACTGCATTCAAAAGTTTCAGTGTTGCGTTCTCATACTGCAACAAAAAATTTAAATCCTATTGAGTGCTTCCTTCCGCGTAATTAGTTGCAAAGACATTGTATCATCTTCAGTTTCATCCTCAATAGGATTTTTAGTAACACTAACTACAATTTTTACTAAACTTTGGATCTCTGAACATGTATCGTTTTCACACGGGTAATCAAATAGGCGATTAACATCCATTTTGTTGTGATACCCAATGCCAATAATGTAGGTTTGTTGAATCGAAAAAAAATCTCTTTAAATTAATAAATTATTAATTTATTAATTAATTAATACCTCTTGAAATTAATAAAATTATGTGGTCCTACCATTATTAATTTATAAAGGTTTTGTTGTATTTACCGATCAAACAAACAAAAACATAGGCAAATGATTGCTTAAAAAGTACGATGAAAAATTGATTTTCAATGTGACGTGAAAATGTAATTTTGAAAGGTTGAGTTTAAAATTTTATTGTTTGTCGTTGATGTCAAAAAGTGATTTTAAAAAGATAAAATGTCAATTTTAAACATATATTGTAAAATAAAATATGAGTGAACTTGGGTCATGTTACAATTTGCTAATATTATAATATATAAATAAATCAACTTAAATTATAATAAAAATATATTTTTTTTTAAAATTTAATTTAAAAATATAAACTATATTATAGATTATATACTGACATAACAATTACAAATTCATAATAAATTTAAAATAAATTACAAATAAAATAATTTTATTCTCAATATAAATATTATAAAATATATATTATTTTATAATTATGCATGTTAAACATTAGTTTAAAATTTATTATATGGTAAAGTACACCAATGGTCACCGAACTTTTAGGATGCCTTTATTCTGGTCATTGAGCTTTTAAAATTTTCATTGGGGTTATCCAACTTTTATTTCAGTTTTATTTTGGTCCTTACAGTTATCTTTTATTAAAAACCGTTGATGTGGCACGTTAATTTTATTTTTCATCCATTTTTTCTTTTTTCCTTGCTCTGCTTTTCCTTATAACTGAACCTAAAATTAAATCTCAATCCCACCACCGACTTTTTAAGTTTATTTTCTCTATATTGTTAGTTTGAATTTATGTGTGAGGATAATTAAGTTATAATGTTAGATTTGGAAGTAAACTTTTGATAGATTAGTCATTCTGGGTTTTTTAATATAGTATTAGTCAGGCTCTTTGCTTTCTCTGTCCCGTTTATTTTCTTTATATTGTTAGTTTGAATTTATGGTGAGAATAATTAATTTTATACTTTTAAATTTTGGAAGTAAACTTTTGTTACTCTGTTGGCACTTGGCAGGGACGGAGCTATTAAGGGATGGGGAGGGGCAATTGCCCTCACTCCGAAATAAAAATTATTTTTTTTATTTTTGTCCTCCTATTTAAATTGTTTTAAAAATTAGTTTATTTCTGAATTTTGTCCTCCCACTTTTAAATATTTATGTTTTGTCTCCTAACTTCAAATCCTAGCTCGTCCCTATCTGTTGGGTTAGTCCGGATTATGGGTTTTAATATAGTTCGGCTCTTTGATTTCTATATGTAATTTGGACTTGTGAATATCTTCTTCTTTTTCTCGTTGCATTAGTAGCTTTGGATCTTTGACTTATGCATTACTCGTGGATCATCTATGGCAGTCTGCTGGAAACTCTAGTGCTCTTTTCTTGACTGCAGCGGCACATAATTTGCTATGCCTCAAATTAGCAGAGGAGCTCGGGATTATTATTTTGAATCCTTGGGTTTCGTGGTTCAAGGCTGCTAGTGTACCAGCACTTGTTTCTCTCCTGCTTACTCCGCTTGTTTTGTACAAGCTTTACCCTCCTGAAACCAAAGATTATTGGAGATGAGGAAGAATGCTAAGATGGAAGAGGCTTCAAAATTGATTTCGAATTAGCTTGGAGTCGATCCACCTGACAAGATTGTTTTCAATTTTTTGTATGATTATGCAATCATTTTTCTGGGTTTTGATTAAGGTTTGAATTAACTTATTTGCTTTATTCTTTTAATCTTAGGTTTCAACACTTGAATCAATTATTTTAAAAGGTTGGGAAAGATGGTGAGAAAGATGGTTATTTTGATAGAACTTTTAGGTTTAATTATGGATAAAAACAGAGCAAGGAAAAAAAACGAAAAAAAAACCTGCCACGTCAGCGGTTTTTAACAGAAGATGATGGTAGGGACCAAAATAAAATCAAAATAAAAGTTTGGTGACCTCAATAAAAATTTTAAAAGTTTGGTGACCAAAATAAATGCATCTTAAAAGTTCGGTGGTGTACTTTACCCTTTATTATAATTAAATAATAGAGGGAGAAATGTAATCTTATTTTCAAAGCAACTTTTCCACCCATTTAATTGTTTGGTTAAAAGTGATTTAGGGTGCGTTTGGATCACGGAATTTAAGATTACCTCTATGAATAAGATTTCCGAAATATAACATTACTTGATGGATTACCGAAAATATTACATTATCTTGTTTGGTTCATTTGATAAGAATATAATATGACAATGTTTGGTTGATGGATTTAAGATTACCCAAAAGAAAATTTGATCATATTGTCCTTATGATATATATTTTTTGTAACAAGTTAAACATTTAAAATTTACATTGCTTAAAAAAGTTAAACATTTAATATTAAATTAAAAATATTTACTAAAAAATTATAGAACTGTTTTCATAATACAATCTAAAATTTTAAAAATATATAAATCCACCAAATGTATTATATAATATGTAAATTCAAAATTATGCAAATAAAAAATTAATATTCATAAAATCTACCAAGGTATTCTAAATCTAAAGATTAGTAAATTATGTATCTTACAAGTAGCAAAAGTTAGAAAAAATAATAATTTATTTTAGACCTAAATTTTATAAATCGTATATAGGTAGACATAGTGTCACGGTCCTATTCGCGTGATAGGCGAGACCGTGACAAGATGCTTGCTGGTTGTGCTTAATGCGAGATGCGAGATAGCAATAAGGGTGTAGTACGTGCCATACAACCGTTCAGTCATGGGACGGGCGTGCTGGTTAGGCACCACACTGGTCGGGAGCTGTCCCCGCTTCCCTGATGAGCTCATGGGAGGGCGAAACCAATAAGCATCGAAATGGAAAAGGCTGAGCCCCGGGCTTGTGGGAGCCATGGGTTGCCGCACGGGGGAGTTGTCCCTACGTGAAGACTCTTACCCCGTGACAGATGGTATCAGAGCGAGTTCCGCTCCGTACGAGTCAAGATGGCGCAAGCAAGAAAAAAGATTGTAGCGACAAAGATGGACGTGGAGTCACCAGGCGTCTCGTTTAAAAGTGAGGTGAGCAAATCACGATTGAGTGATGATTTTTATAATTTATGGTTTTGTTCTCTTTGTAGAATCAACCATTGCAAAGACTGCCCAAAGAGGAGACCGTCAAAATGCTGGAGGTGTGGAGAGCCACACGAGTCTTTCCAATGCTCGCACAAATTCAAGCAGTTCAAGTTACAGGACGAGCCCGACGAGACTGAGGCTTTGAAGCTTGATACGAAGTGCAAAGTGCTACCAATGAGTATGGTAGAGGCGTTCGAGGAGCGAAGCTTGCCCGACGAGACCGAGGTCGTAAAGCTTGCTTCCTTGTTCGGTGAATCACCAGTGAGTATGGTGGTTGGGGCGTCAAACTTCAAGAGTGAAGCTTTGATGAAGGAAAGGTTGCAAGAGTGCAACAAGTCCACACATTACGTGGAGTATTCCAACGACGATGACAAGTCATCTTGTGATTCAAGTGAAGTCGAAAGCGACTTTGAGGAAGAGGAGCCTATGTTTGTAGACATAGTGTTTCCCGATGCAACGCTAGGTGCACTAGTGGATCCAAGTGCATCTGCAATACTCGTAACCGAGCTAGCAACCGAGTTGTTAAACCTTCAGGTTGAAAGGGTTAAAGAACAAGTTGAAACGGTCAACTTCAATGACGAGCCAGTTGTGGGAATCGCAAGGGACGTATACCATCAAATCCGCAATTTTCGAGGCACAACAAACATCAAGGTAATGTCTTACCATTCCCTTGGTAAAAATGAAGTCATTATTGGTTTATCTTGTTTGGAGCAAATTAATGCACTTGTCTTGCCAGAATCCGACGATGAGGATGATGCAGGTTCAAGCATCGATTCACATGAAAGTGGGGGCCAAACCAAGATATTCGACGATGACGAAGCCATGGAAGAGTCCATGGAAGTTTCCAACACAACAAGACAAGTCCTTGATGAGTTCGAGGACGTGAAGGCATTCGAAGTCCATACCTTCACAAGTGCCGACTACATTGAAGGAATTCTCTTAGAGAAGGGAGTTTCGATTGCTCGAGAGAGTCGAGTGCTTAACGAGTCCGAGAAGAGTTACCCGGATCGTGAGAAAGAGCTTATCGCAGCCGTGCATTGCTTGCACATTTGGAGACAACGTTTATTTGGGTCAAGGTTTGATGTCTATTCCAAAAATTCATTAAATGATTATTTTCTAACCCATGCAAAGTTGTCTCGTAAGCAGGTTCGTTGGGAGAAAATCCTTGCAAAGTTCAACTTTGCTTGGAAATGCAACCCAAGTTTGTCGAAGGAAGTAGCCGATGCCTTAAGCCGAGGGTACAAGGTGGGGCATGCTACATGTCCGCCAATGAGTGAGGTGGACCATGTGATCGAGTTTGATGAAGCGGATCAAAAGCCATCCGAGTTTGATGAAGCACTTGCCATCGAGGAGTTGCTGATGCGAGTGGGACACCTTTGTGTTTTCGAGAGTAGAAAGCCAAGTGAGCGAGACACCATCCAAGCCGATGGAGAGGAGCTAGCAATTTTCCTTGAGGAGTTGCAAGCCGAGTTCGACGAGTGGTCGAATTCCATGGACGAGTGGCATGAATCCATGGAACCAAGCCAAAGCATCGTGATGCCCAAGCCCATTGATGAGGGGCCCAACCATGCCAACAACACTTGCCTTGGGTATCGACAAGGCAAAGTGGATCGAGACAACGAGGACCTTGAGTCCGAGGTAAGTGGTTCTTTTTTTGAAGAATCCATTTTAACCTATTTTCATTTGGATGTTTGTAGGATGTCTACAAGTTTGAGCGAAGATCCAAATCGAGATATGGGGCGAGTAGCTATCCTAGTCGAACCATGCGACAAGGATAACAATGAGCCGAGTGACGAAGTGGTTGGAACAAGTCGCTAGCCTCCAAAATTCATCGAGCCAAGGGACAAGTGCTAGAGAGCATCGAAGTGGAACCATTCCACGACCCCGACATCATCACTTGCCTTGAGTATCGATAAGACATAGTGAAGCCACCCGATAAGGACTTTGTGTCCGAGGTAAGCGAGCCATGTTTCTATGATAATTTGAGTCTAACTTACTTTGGTTCTGTCCACAGGCCACCGATGCGATCGAGCGAGGGACCGAGTCGAGCCAAGGAGCAAGTAGGCGAGATAGCCTACAAGGTGGAGTTACCACCGGAAAGCTGAGTAGAACATGCTTGCATACACGATCCGTGGTACGAAGAGTGGTGCGAGATGATCCACACATGGAGTGGACCAAGCCTTAAACTTTGGACGAATCATCCCAAATCCGAGGGTGATTGCGAACATGCCAAGGAGTGGCAACTGTTCGAGAACAAGACGGATCGAGAGTTTGCCAAGGAGTGGCAACCGTTCGAGATGGATCGAGGACCAAGGCATGAAAGCCTTGCCCATTGCACGAGAGTTCCCTTAGCCAAACGAGAACGAGATGAAGAGCTGAGGCTGTTCGAGAACAAGACGACCGAGCCTCATCATTACCCATCGACGAGGACGTCGATAGATTCACTGTGGGAGAATGTTACCGACCCACTTTTCGCGACCAAGCCAGCTACACCCATAGGTGCTAAACTTAGTGCACCACGTTCTTCACCCGACCGAGGGACCCGAGTACTTGCCAACGCCACGCACCAAGGGGTCATGCCCAACGCCCTTGGTGGTGTCCGCGCCCAAGAGAACCGAGTTGGGCTTGTTCCAGCACACCATGGGCCCTTGTCAAGCACCCCATGTGCTGCCCACAAGAGTTGGACCCGAGGGAGCCCAATACACGCACCCGAGGGAGCCTTGTCATGCACCCTCCATGCCGCCCAAGACATGGAGCCCGAGCCCACACCCGACGTGCGCACCAAGTAGGCCGAGTCCGTACACGAGGGGCCTTGCCATACACCCTCCATGCCGCCCAAGCCATGGAGCCCGCACCCGACGTGCACTTCGAGGGGGCCTTGCCATACACCCTTCATGCCACCCAAGCCATGAAGCCCGAGCCCGCATCCGACGTGCACGCCAATGAGGCCGAGTCTGCACCCGATGTGCACGCCAAGAGGCCTATGGGATGCCCATTCGAGTTGCCCACACCTCTAGGGCCCGATTTAGCACCCAACATGCTAAAGAGGAGGTTTTGGACACAACATCCGGGCCATGCCAAGCCCAATCCGCCCAAGCATCCAAGACCCAAGCCAAGGTGTCATCTTTTGACCAACACTCATGGAAAGATATCTTCCATGGAGCCTATTCGAGGAAAGCTTCCATCCTTGGAGCCACAATCAAGGAAAGTCTTCAATGACAACCAACATGTGATGTCATAGCCTTGTATCTTAGGCAACTATGTATTTGAGTGACAAGCTTTCCTTAGTTAGGAGATTCTCTTTGTAAGACTCATCCTTAGCCATTGGATCGAGTCATTCGTAGCCATTAGATCGAGGGGGCCAAGGCTATAAATAAGAGCCTTCCCCAACCGTTGTAATCACTTCACAATCACTTCACACATTGTCCATTTCTTCTTTCTTTGTCTATTAATACAATAAGGCATCGAGTACTTGTAATCACTAATTTTGTCCGGGTCAACTTTTTTATTTTTTGCTAATAATGGGCTTTAATTATATATGGGTTGTTATTATTACTAGTATCACTATTAATTACTATTGTCTATATCATTATCATATATCACTATTCTTCTTATTACCATTATCTATATTATTAGTATCTATTATTGACCATTATCGTATTGTTACCATTATTATTATTATTGTCTTATTAGTATTATTATTGTGACTATCATAACTATTGTCATAATTATTATTATCATTATACTAAACTAAAAAAAGGAAAAAAAAAGGAGAATACAGTTTAAATAAAATATTGAAATAAAGCCCAATGCACTTTTTATATATAAAGCCCATGTTTGTCTTATAATGTCCATTTACATAAAAACCAAAAAATATATATACTATTACATACGGCCCATGTTAGGCCCAATACTAAACTTAAATCTGATAAAAGAAAGAAACCCTAATCCTCTCATAATATTTTGCAGCCGCCTCAGCCCAGCCGTCAGATCTGGGATCCAGATCTGACGGCCCAGATCGCACCAGGAGCAAAAAACCCTAGAGAAGCCACTCGTTGCCCTAGCGCCGCATCATCATCTGCCGTTGGATCTAGATCAAGATCAACGGCCAAGATCGAGGTTCGGAAGCCTCCAGAAACTCCACGCGCCCACGCGCGTCCATCGGGCTCCCACACGCGCGCGTGTTCATCACGCTCGAGCCCCTTCGAATTCCCCCAGTCGTCCAGATCCATCTCCGACGGTCTGGATCACTCCACGGCCGAGACTCTGGTCCCCCCCTCTCCTCACGGGTCACATGCAGCAAAAAGAAAGCAAATATCAGATATGGCCAAAAACTCAACAGAAATTCAGAAACGTACGAGGCATGCAACAACCAAAATGAATCCGGCCAAAAATCAAAGCAACAAACAGCGTTTTCCAGCATTTCATGTATTTAGGAAAAAAAGGAAAATACAATTTTCTCGGGCTATATAAACCCGAATTGCGAGCAATGTAAAGAGAGGATTTTCTTAGAAGAGAAAAATTTCTAATCATGGATTCAAGTTTTCAGTGAGGTATTAGAGAGTTTTTCAGAGAGATTTCAAAGAGAAATTGTAATCGAAAGATTCATATCAATACAAGCAAGAAAGATTTCAGAGGTATATTTTCCATTTTCCTTACACTTTCGATAAATAAAAAAATAAAAAGGTTTAAGGTTTCGGTTTTTTTTTACCTTCACGACTTCTCCTTCTTCTTTCGCCCTTCTCTACTGGCGATAAGCCTCGCGGCCCCTTGCCGGGGCCGTGTATGGTGAGCCGTTGAGGCCGGCGACACAAGAGGGGAAAGGACGTCTTTTTAGTTTCGGTTTCTTAGATTTTGAAACGAAAAACAGGTTTAAACAAAAAATATTTTGGTTTTTGATTTCGGGTTTCAGAAAACAAAGAAAAGGGGTCTTTTTTTAGGGTTCCGGCGCCGGCAACAGCGACCGGAACCATAGTGACGGCGCCAGAGAATCGAGAGAAAGAGGGCTAGGGTTTTCGGAATGATTTTCAGAAGTGCAAAAGGGGTTAAAATGGTTTTTAAAACGGGTTTTATAATGATTCAGCGAATTAAAATTGGGCTAATCCTTTTTTAAACCCTTCCGCGTCCTTGATATTACGTAGTGAGGGCTTCCGCATTTTAAAATCCCGCCCGCAGTCCTCGTATGTTTTTCAACGTTTACAATTTCACCCCTATTTCCGTTTTAATCTGTTTACGGGTGGGATAATCACTGTTTTGGCCCTTTTGAAGTTTTACGTCTTCCCAATTTAGCCCTTATTTTGCATCAAATAGATTTTCTTTAAAGGTATTATTGCACTCTAGGTCCTCTTTTAGTTTCTATTCCTTTTTTGGTCCGTACGTATGTAGTATGGTGTATATAGTATATATATTATAATTATACTTTACGTATATAATATTCATAGTACATATATGTTGCATGCTACACGTTATATCATATATATTATACTATGTTATATATGCATACATATCATGATTATCTTATGTATATATTTCATACTATATATGTTATTATTTTGCACCTTTGTCTTGTTCGAATGTGACTCGTGTTCGGCCTTACGGTGACCCGCAACGGGGTATGATCCGTATTATTATGGCTCGTTTAGTGTAATTTCTAACTCCTAATCTAACTTTTAATCTAACTACTAACATATTAATTTCTAGCACTTCAATTCCCGTTATTTAATTCATCGCACTTAATTACGCGTTTTATATTCGATCCGGTCCTTTTCCGGATTTTTATTTAAATTCCCATGTTGTTATTTTATCTTGCTTTATTTCCATTCGAATTATTTATTATGGTGTTGTATTTTTTGTGACATACTCGTATTTGTCATTCATGAAACCATTAATGATTTGGTATGTTAATTAATTAATCTAAAAATCAACCCCGAGAAGGGTATTAATTAACCTCGGTATCCGAAAACGACAGTCCTAGCTTAATGGATGTCTATCGGATACTTAGGTTAATTTTCACCGCCTCTAGGTAAGCGAAAGCATAAAAATTGAAATGACACGCATCATCTCTTATATGCTCGCATCATGCATAAAGGTGACGTACGAGATCCGAACCCTAAACTAACACGACAGTCAGCCTTATTTGATGTCGGTTTAGTCTATGGTCCGGTGTACCGTCATCCTTTTTAATTAAATGATTAATTAATTCCAATGCCACTATTCGATAAAGCCCGTGTTATTTAAGTCATATTTTCATGTAAGAACAATTATTAAATTCACTTCGATTTTTAAATAATTCCTATCGATCAAAAGGCAACAAGCAATTTGGTACCGATTTCCGGGCGTGATGGGGGTGCTAATCCTACCCCACGCGTAACCAACTCCCGAACCCGTTTTAAAATGAATCTCTGGTTTTATGGTGTCCGGCCTACCTCAGTGGCTGGTGGCGACTCTAAATTTTCACAAGTTTTCCAAAACATGAATTCCCCCCTTTCTTTAAATAAAACCCCTTTTCAAGAAGAAAATAGTGATAAGGTCCCAAGTTAGTCGGTTTCCTCGAGACACAAAAACCTTATCACAGTACTCTTTTCTCCTCGTCTAGGCTTAGGAGGAGTTTTTAACGAGGCTCTTTGCTTATAAAATCCCTTGCCTCTTTCCTTTTACCTTGCTTAGCCATCACCATCTTTTTTTTCCAAAAGCTTACGCACACCAAGTTCTAAGCGCCTCAGCTTAGATTTTCGAAGGCTTACTTAGTCCTCGACTTAAGATCGAAGACTAAGGTCGCACGAGTTGGCGAGTCAGAACCTACCCCCGTGACAATAGAATCTACACATCTAGAAAATGATTAAAGTGAAATGGTGGTTGATGAGAATTACATTTGTAATTGCTTACGCACATAATTCTTTTTGAATTCTTTTGGTAAAGAAAAAAAGAAATCTACTTTATGCGCATCTTTGCTAATATACTCTCCTGCAGCAAGCATTTCATCTTTGGAGAGGTCTTCAATTTTCATGATTTTTGTGAAAATAGACATTCTTCGATCGTTTCCCTCTACCTCTTTTTTGAAGAACGCAACAATGCCCTTTATCTCGTGTGTAGTTTCTTAAAACCCCTTTTCAAGAAGAAAATAGTGATAAGGTCCCAAGTTAGTCGGTTTCCTCGAGACACAAAAACCTTATCACAGTTTGGCGACTCCGCTGGGGACAAATTTTTGTTTTTTTACAAAACAAAAAATGAGAGTTAAGCCAATAAAACGCTTGTTTCCATTTGATCGATAGAAAATATTTAAAATTCGAAGTGAAGCTAATAAGTTTGTTCTTTCATGAAAATACGACTTAAGTTGAACGGGCTTTGAAAATTTGTGGCATTCGAATTAATTTTCCATTTAATTTCAAAGGAGTCACCGACATGTGTTGCATCATGATCATCAAGCTCTATACCCGAGCTACCCTTTTTAAGTGAGAGTGAAACGCCCATACCCACGTGAGTATCCCTCCACGGGTCGGTAATTCACTTTCGGAATCCACGCCTTTTGACACGTGAGTAGCCCTCCACGTCATTAGGTTGTGCTTTCCCTCGAACCGAAACCAATTCGCAAGCCTGTAATGGGCCAGAATTGGGGTTCTTATTGCCTTAGTAGGTGATGAGATAGGTTCGGGTACCCTTTGCTAGAACCTAACTCATGAGTGAGAATATAAGAAGCCTACCCCGTTAGAGCCATGCGGATAACCCTAGAGTTTAGAGTGTCTAGGTTTTTCTTGCTAATTGCTTGTTGCTACGCTTCTTTTAATGCTTGAATTTCATTTCTTGCCTTAATTTATGTTTATCATGTGACTAACGCCTTTGCGTTTCTTCCCCTCTTATTTTGCATATTTCATCATTGCATAAAGAGCACATTGAGTTGGAAAATAGTCTGAAATTAAAGACTTGATTAGCGGGAAATATGGTCTGTAACAATAGTGAGAAGGACCTCGACGAAAATATAGCCACAAGGAGGGCAACCACATGGTTGGGTTTCCGAGACAAGAAACGCTTTCAAAAACAAGAAAAGGCCACCTCACTTATTTGTTAGATGTCCCAGGCAAGTGACCATTACTTCGAATTTTGGAGTTCAACCTACATTTGTTCTACGGTTGGCAGCTTTGATTTGACTACAACAGTTGGGAAATTCCGAGTCTTGCAAGGAAATTAGCGAGAACTACACCGAACAATAACCAAGCTTTCCGGGGCAAGATCGGAAGTTTCTCGGGCACTCTGCCATCTTGAGTCGACAATCAAGTCTCAACCTAGAACAAGAAAAACATTTCAAGTCAGAGGGAATTCCGACCTCAACTCCGATAAGCTTTGAAGGTTAGGCTCAGTGGGACCCTTTCAAAGAGCAAGACAAGAGCGCCAAATACCGACAGTGGATTAATCATAATTCGTCGCCTATACCACTTAGGGGCAGGACCGAGAGTTGGCCTATTTGTTAACGTGGATATGAGAGAACGCCCGATTCCTAGCAAAAGATCAATTTCAAGAAAGAAGGGATTGTGTGAGTCTTGAAGAAAATTCACGACCTAGACGCCAGCTCAAGAACTACATGTAGTGGGTTTCATCCGATCATTGTAACAGACCAAGGTTCCCATTGATGAGTTGTTTAACAAGGATATTTGTCGAACTCAGTGTTGCTCTTTGCATCTAATTACATTTTGTATGATTACCTTTAATCATGTGTTTCTGTTGTACATATGAAACATTAATTCATTCATTAAACAAATAAAATTAATGATCAATGCATCTTTGCATTCATTTGTACATGTTTGATTACCTTTAATCATTTATCCTTGTTGTACATACGACACATTCATTCATTCAATCATTCATTTAAAATTAATGATCAATGCATCTTTGCATTCAATTGTACATGTCTGTTTGATTACCTTTAATCACCTATCCATGTTGTGCATACAACACATTACATGCATTCATTCTTAAAATGAATAAATGGAGGAAAGCTTTGCCAAGCCAGAGGCTGATTTGAGAGGTCAGATGGAACGAACTCAGCAAGAATTAAGGGGCACCATCATCAAGTCCCAACAAGATATGATGAAAGGAATACTCTAACTGTTACGGTCCGGTCTGAAAGGAGGGAGTGTTGCTCAAGAACCGGGAGACCACTCGGCCACCCTGATCTTTAAGAATCCTCTTGTTATCGGCCCCTCGTCCAGCCCACCTCAAGGGGCATCTTCTGCCTGTCAAGACGAAGCCTTTGCTCAAAGCTCAGCCTAGTATGACCTTTGGAGACATTACATCGCTTCATGGAAGAAGAAGCGATGTTTGAGCAAGTCTGACAGAAATGCCAGCACAACGTGCTTAAACGCGATAAAGTTTAAGACAATGGATAATTCAAATGTCCATCGAAAATCCATTTTTACGAATGGTCGAAGTAAATAAATCCTTTGCAAAAATCCAATTCTCATTATTGGTGAAAACTGATTGTACCCAGGAGAATGGTACAACTAGCCCGGAGCAAACGGCTACCGGTAAAGGCATTTCAAATCCGTTAATCCCTGTGCATTTGGGAAAAATGTAAGTCTAGATTTCAAGAAAAGTTAATTGGAGACATTACATCGCTTCATGGAAGAAGAAGCGATGTTTGAGCAAGTCCGACAGAAATGTTGGCACAACGTGCTTAAACACGGTAAAGTTTAAGACAATGGATAATTCAAATGTCCATCAAAAATCCATTTTTACGAATGGTCGAAGAGAAATAAATCCTTTGCAAAAATCCAATTCTCATTATTGGTGAAAACTGATTGTACCTAGGGGAATGGTACAACTAGCCCGGAGCAAACGGCTACCGGTAAAGGCAATTCAAAACCGTTGATCCCTGTGCATTTGGGAAAAATGCAAAAGAAATAAGCCGAGCTGTAGATTTTTTTATCATAATGAGAGTTTCATTTTGTTATTTAGAAAATATTTTGGTATTCATTGATTCTTTAAACATTTCATTTATTATTTATTATTATAAGCTTACTCTTGTTTTCCTATTACACATGTATATACTTTTTGTAAGATTAACTTTAATTCAATTTAAAAAGATTTTTTTTCCGAAAAGCTGGATGTTGTGAGGATACTAAATATGAAAACCCTATGTTCTACTTAGGCCAAGGGAGGAATGACAATGAGTGTTCAGGAATAATGGGCCACTCCTATTGAGTGAATTTTTCCTCTCGGGCATTGTCGTTTAAGGTCCTTGAATGAAGTGATAACCCTAAAACTTCTACCACATGAAAACCAATTTTGATATCCGTGTATGGGAGGACATTTGGCATTCCTTCAATTCCATTCACATAGAAAGAAAATATAAAAAAAACCCATTGTTGTCCCCGTTTGAGCCTTTTAAACTTTTTTTTTTTGATTGAACCCAAATCAAGGATCACCCCTACACCGGGGGCAAATGAGATATAAGGCTATGGACAAATAAATGACATTGGATTCTGATTATGCTATGAGGATGATGTCTTGTGAACTAAGGGACATTAAAAGAGAACGGATTCATTGGATACACTTTCAGTTTGAGCAGCAAAAACATCAAAAGGAAACAACGAAAGAAAAGTTGGCGCTCAAAGAGCTACCCGAATCAAGTCGAAAGATTAACGACATAAAAGTTGAAGAAATCAAAAGCAAAAGCACTAAAGTGAAAAGTGCAATTTTGTAAAAGGAGAGAAGCGGATAAAGAAAAAAGACAAGATGATTCCCTATCCAAATGAATCTCTGCTTAGATGAGCCTCGAAGGATTGTTCACCTTTGATCAAAAGCATGCACCAGTACAATGCAAAGGCGCAACCTGATCCGAAACTACGCTTGATAAAAGGAAATGAACTCTAGGGTGAAAACCCCAACAAAGGGGCAGTCTAGAGCGATCCAAAGAAACAAGAGAAGAAATAGCAGTTCATCTGAGCATAATCAAGAGACTTCCCGTTGGAAAAATTGATCCTTGGTTTCACCACCCTTAAACACTTGTTTGGGCCTACTTACCCTTTCCTTCGTAGCCGTGAGCCTTAGCCTACATTACAAGCCATAAAAGACCATTTGGACCATACACGGATGGATGAATTTGTCTTCAGATCGCATCCCGCCTATCAGGGTTAACCTTTCTTCAAGGATTGACACACTTCTAATGCCTGATTGAGACCAGAAAAGAGGGAAGGATGGGGCATGGTGAGTTAGTGAGCTAAAGAGAGCCACTTTTAAATCGGGTAAACACTAGGAATGGGAGTCGCTCCTCTCGGAAGCCTAATAGCCCAGAAAAGATTTCATATGTGCATTCCTGCAACATTCGAAAAATGTCACTCGGGTTGACCTTTTTTTCAAGGACCCAAAACTTGATTTTCTTAAATACCACTTGCCGTGATTCTTTAAAATGTATACATATACATAATGAATTTATTTTTATTATCTTCATAAGTCTCCTATATTGGAATGAACAAGCGGACTGACCATGGCTCGAGGTAAAGTCATCAGTACCTAGAGGGGCACTAAAAAACAAAGTTCAAGGACTAATCGAGAATGGTCTTTTGAAGTTTTGAAAAGAAAGAATGGTGAGCAACAACAGACGAAAGCAAATTCCGTCAGGATATGTGACTGATGAGTGGTTGTAGTCCCAAGATGATGACCACCGACCTTAGAGAATAAAGACAAAATTCATGCATCTTTGCATTCCCATGACCATACGCATCATTGCATCATGAAGTATGCTCATGCATCATTGAATAGTTAGACATCCCTATGTTAGGAGCATGCTAACTCATACCATCATAGCATTTGTTTATTTTTGAACATGTATTTGAAGATTGATAAAGGGGTGGATCTACGGCTCTACGAGAAGAGAAATAGATCTCAAGAATCCTTTGACTGATATCATGGTTCTTAATCCCTGATTTTTTATCCTTTCTAAAGGATGTTTTTCTCAAAACACAATTTCTCAATTTCTATCCTTCCTAAAGGATAATTTTTCTTAAAATTCCAATTTCTCAATCTTATCCTTTCTAAAGGATAATTTTTCTTAAAATTCCAATTTCTCAATCTTATCCTTTCTAAAGGATGTTTTTCTTAAAACTTGATTTCTCAATCGTATCCTTCCTAAAGGATAGTTTTTCTTAAAACTCGATTTCTCAATCGTATCCTTCCTAAAGGATAGTTTTTCTTAAAACTCGGATTTCTTAATCCTATCCTTTCTAAAGGATGTTTTTCTTAAAACTCGGATTTTTCAATCCTATCCTTTCTAAAGGGTGTTTTTCTTAAAACTCGGATTTCTCAATCCTATCCTTTCTAAAGGATGTTTTTCTTAAAACTCGGATTTCTCAATCCTATCCTTTCTAAAGGATGTTTTTCTTAAAACTCGGATTTCTCAATCCTATCCTTTCTAAAGGATGTTTTTCTTAAAACTGGATTTCTCAATCCTATCCTTCCTAAAGGATGTTTTTCTTAAAACTCGGATTTCTCAATCCTATCCTTTCTAAAGGATGTTTTTCTTAAAACTCGATTTCTTAATCGTATCCTTCCTAAAGGATAGTTTTTCTTAAAACTCGATTTCTCAATCGTATCCTTTCTAAAGGATGTTTTTCTTAAAACTGGATTTCTCAATCCTATCCTTCCAAAAGGACATTTTCCTCAAAATTTAAATTCTCAACTTTATCCCTTTTGGGATGTTTTTTTTAAAAAAAATAAAAAATCAGGTTTCCTGGTTTTTAAATTAAAAGAAAAGAAAAAAGAAGAAATGAGAGAGAAAGGAAGATCAAAAAAAGAGAAAAAGAAAGAGAGAAGAATAAGAGGGAAAAAAGGAAAAAAGAAAAAGAGAGAAAGAGAAAAAAAAGAGAAGGCGAGAGAAAGAGAGAGAAGAAAATAAAAAAAAGAAAAAAAGAGAGAAAAGGAAAAGAATGAGAGGAAATAAGAAGAGAGAAAGAAAAAGAAAGTAAAAGAGAGAAGAAAAAAGAAAAAAGAAAGAAAAAAGGGAAGAAGAGAGAAGAAAGAAAAAAGAAAAAAGAAGAAAGAAGGAAAAAGAGAAAAAGAAAAGAAAAGAAAAAAGATGAGAAGAGGAAGAAGAAAAAGAAGAAGAAAGAGAAGAAAAAAAAGAAGAAAAGAAGGAAAGAAGAAAGGAGAAGAGAAAAGAGACCCACAACAAGTATTTCCGAGCAGAAGAGCTAGAAAGCCTGTCAAGTTTGCTATTGGAAGTTTATTCTTTGCCGCTCAGGGAGAATGAATCAGCTACGTCCTTTGCCGCTCAGGGAGGACATGCCAGTGTTGTCTAAGCTATTGAAGGTTTATTCGTTGCCGCTCAGGGAGAATGAATCAGCCACGTCCTTTGCCGCTCAGGGAGGACATACCAACGTTGTCCAGTTGCTATTGGAGGTTTATTCTTTGCCGCTCAAGGAGAATGAATCAGCTACGTCCTTCGCCGCTCAGGGAGGACATGCCAGCGTTGTCTAAGCTATTGAAGGTTTATTCTTTGCCGCTCAGGGAGAATGAATCAGCCACGTCCTTTGCCGCTCAGGGAGGACATATCAACGTTGTCCAGTTGCTATTGGAGGTTTATTCTTTGCCGCTCAGGGAGAATGAATCAGCTACGTCCTTTGCCGCTCAAGGAAGACATGCCAGCGTTGTCTAAGCTATTGAAGGTTTATTCTTTGCCGCTCAGGGAGAATGAATCAGCCACGTCCTTTGCCACTCAGGAAGGACATACCAACGTTGTCCAGTTGCTATTGGGGGTTTATTCTTTGCCGCTCAGGGAGAATGAATCAGCTACGTCCTTTGCCGCTTAGGGAGGACATGTCAGCGTTGTCTAAGCTATTGAAGGTTTATTCTTTGCCGCTCAGGGAGAATGAATCAGCCACGTCCTTTGCCGCTCAGGGAGGACATACCAACGTTGTCTAGTTGCTATTGGAGGTTTATTCTTTGCCGCTCAGGGAGAATGAATCAGCTACGTCCTTTGCCGCTCAGGGAGGACATGCCAGCGTTGTCTAAGCTATTGAAGGTTTATTCTTTGCCACTCAGGGAGAATGAATCAGCCACGTCCTTTGCCGCTCAGGAAGGACATACCAACGTTGTACAGTTGCTATTGGGGGTTTATTCTTTTCCGCTCAGGGAGAATGAATCAGCCACGTCCTTTGCCGCTCAGGGAGGACATACCAACGTTGTCCAGATGCTATTGGAGGTTTATTCTTTGCCGCTCAGGGAGAATGAATCAGCTACGTCCTTTGCCGCTCAGGGAGGACATGCCAGCGTTTTCTAAGCTATTGAAGGTTTATTCTTTGCCGCTCAGGGAGAATGAATCAGCCACGTCCTTTGCCGCTCAGGAAGGACATACCAACGTTGTCCAGTTGCTATTGGGGGTTTATTCTTTGCCGCTCAGGGAGAATGAATCAGCTACGTCCTTTTCCGCTCAGGGAGGACATGCCAGCGTTGTCTAAGCTATTGAAGGTTTATTCTTTGCCGCTCAGGGAGAATCAATCAGCCACGTCCTTTGCCGCTCAGGGAGGACATACCAACGTTGTCTAGTTGCTATTGGAGGTTTATTCTTTGCCGCTCAGGGAGAATGAATCAGCTACGTCCTTTGCCGCTCAGGGAGGACATGCCAGCGTTGTCTAAGCTATTGAAGGTTTATTCTTTGCCGCTCAGGGAGAATGAATCAGCCACGTCCTTTGCCGCTCAGGAAGGACATACCAACGTTGTCCAGTTGCTATTGGGGGTTTATTCTTTGCCGCTCAGGGAGAATGAATTAGCTATGTCCTTTGCCGCTCAGGGAGGACATGCCATCGTTGTCTAAGCTATTGAAGGTTTATTCTTTGCCGCTCAGGGAGAATGAATCAGCCACGTCCTTTGCCGCTCAGGGAGGATATGCCAACGTTGTCCAGTTTGCTATTGGAAGTTTATTCTTTGCCGCTTAGGGAGAATGAATCAACTATGTCCTTTGCCGTTCAGGGAGGACATACCAATGCTACCGACTTTGTTCTTGCCGCTTCGGAAGAGCAAATGTAGTTTCAGACGAAGAATTTCATACTCACCGCATCCTGATCTGAGAGCAAAAGAGTTCAAGGACCCCTGGACAGAAGAGCTAGAAAGCCTGTCCAGTTTGCTTTCGCCGCTCCGGGAAAGCACCCTATTTGAAGTTCATTCTTTATCGCGTAGGAAGAATGAATCGACTTTGTCCTTTATCGTTCAGGGAGGACATGCCGACAATACCCACACTGTTTCTGCCACTTCGGAAGAGCAAATCACCCCAAACAGGGAAGTCGGGCTAAATTAGTGCTTATGGTCTTTGCTTTATTCTTGTTCCACAAGTACAAGCAAAGAGGGGCAACTGTAATCACTAATTTTGTCCGGGTCAACTTTTTTATTTTTTGCTAATAATGGGCTTTAATTATATATGGGTTGTTATTATTACTAGTATCACTATTAATTACTATTGTCTATATCATTATCATATATCACTATTCTTCTTATTACCATTATCTATATTATTAGTATCTATTATTGACCATTATCGTATTGTTACCATTATTATTATTATTGTCTTATTAGTATTATTATTGTGACTATCATAACTATTGTCATAATTATTATTATCATTATACTAAACTAAAAAAAGGAAAAAAAAAGGAGAATACAGTTTAAATAAAATATTGAAATAAAGCCCAATGCACTTTTTATATATAAAGCCCATGTTTGTCTTATAATGTCCATTTACATAAAAACCAAAAAATATATATACTATTACATACGGCCCATGTTAGGCCCAATACTAAACTTAAATCTGATAAAAGAAAGAAACCCTAATCCTCTCATAATATTTTGCAGCCGCCTCAGCCCAGCCGTCAGATCTGGGATCCAGATCTGACGGCCCAGATCGCACCAGGAGCAAAAAACCCTAGAGAAGCCACTCGTTGCCCTAGCGCCGCATCATCATCTGCCGTTGGATCTAGATCAAGATCAACGGCCAAGATCGAGGTTCGGAAGCCTCCAGAAACTCCACGCGCCCACGCGCGTCCATCGGGCTCCCACACGCGCGCGTGTTCATCACGCTCGAGCCCCTTCGAATTCCCCCAGTCGTCCAGATCCATCTCCGACGGTCTGGATCACTCCACGGCCGAGACTCTGGTCCCCCCCTCTCCTCACGGGTCACATGCAGCAAAAAGAAAGCAAATATCAGATATGGCCAAAAACTCAACAGAAATTCAGAAACGTACGAGGCATGCAACAACCAAAATGAATCCGGCCAAAAATCAAAGCAACAAACAGCGTTTTCCAGCATTTCATGTATTTAGGAAAATACAATTTTCTCGGGCTATATAAACCCGAATTGCGAGCAATGTAAAGAGAGGATTTTCTTAGAAGAGAAAAATTTCTAATCATGGATTCGAGTTTTCAGTGAGGTATTAGAGAGTTTTTCAGAGAGATTACAGAGAGAAATTGTAATCGAAAGATTCATATCAATACAAGCAAGAAAGATTTCAGAGGTATATTTTCCATTTTCCTTACACTTTCGATAAATAAAAAAATAAAAAGGTTTAAGGTTTCGGTTTTTTTTTACCTTCACGACTTCTCCTTTTTCTTTCGCCCTTCTCTACCGACGATAAGCCTCGCGGCCCCTTGCCGGGGCCGTGTATGGTGAGTCGTTGAGGCCGGCGACACAAGAGGGGAAAGAACGTCTTTTTAGTTTCGGTTTCTTAGATTTTGAAACGAAAAACAGGTTTAAACAAAAAATATTTTGGTTTTTGATTTCGGGTTTCAGAAAACAAAGAAAAGGGGTCTTTTTTTAGGGTTCCGGCGCCGGCAACGGCGACCGGAACCATAGTGACGGCGCCAGAGAATCGAGAGAAAGAGGGCTAGGGTTTTCGGAATGATTTTCAGAAGTGCAAAAGGGGTTAAAATGGTTTTTAAAACGGGTTTTATAATGATTCAGCGAATTAAAATTGGGCTAATCCTTTTTTAAACCCTTCCGCGTCCTTGATATTACGTAGTGAGGGCTTCCGCATTTTAAAATCCCGCCCGCAGTCCTCGTATGTTTTTCAACGTTTACAATTTCACCCCTATTTCCGTTTTAATCTGTTTACGGGTGGGATAATCACTGTTTTGGCCCTTTTGAAGTTTTACGTCTTCCCAATTTAGCCCTTATTTCGCATCAAATAGATTTTCTTTAAAGGTATTATTGCACTCTAGGTCCCCTTTTAGTTTCTATTCCTTTTTTGGTCCGTACGTATGTAGTATGGTGTATATAGTATATATATTATAATTATACTTTACGTATATAATATTCATAGTACATATATGTTGCATGCTACACGTTATATCATATATATTATACTATGTTATATATGCATACATATCATGATTATCTTATGTATATATTTCATACTATATATGTTATTATTTTGCACCTTAATGATTTGGTATGTTAATTAATTAATCTAAAAATCAACCCCGAGAAGGGTATTAATTAACCTCGGTATCCGAAAACGACAGTCCTAGCTTAATGGATGTCTATCGGATACTTAGGTTAATTTTCACCGCCTCTAGGTAAGCGAAAGCATAAAAATTGAAATGACACGCATCATCTCTTATATGCTCGCATCATGCATAAAGGTGACGTACGGGATCCGAACCCTAAACTAACACGACAGTCAGCCTTATTTGATGTCGGTTTAGTCTATGGTCCGGTGTACCGTCATCCTTTTTAATTAAATGATTAATTAATTCCAATGCCACTATTCGATAAAGCCCGTGTTATTTAAGTCATATTTTCATGTAAGAACAATTATTAAATTCACTTCGATTTTTAAATAATTCCTATCGATCAAAAGGCAACAAGCAATTTGGTACCGATTTCTGGGCGTGATGGGGGTGCTAATCCTACCCCACGCGTAACCAACTCCCGAACCCGTTTTAAAATGAATCTCTGGTTTTATGGTGTCCGGCCTACCTCAGTGGCTGGTGGCGACTCTAAATTTTCACAAGTTTTCCAAAACATGAATTCCCCCCTTTCTTTAAATAAAACCCCTTTTCAAGAAGAAAATAGTGATAAGGTCCCAAGTTAGTCGGTTTCCTCGAGACACAAAAACCTTATCACAGTACTCTTTTCTCCTCGTCTAGGCTTAGGAGGAGTTTTTAACGAGGCTCTTTGCTTATAAAATCCCTTGCCTCTTTCCTTTTACCTTGCTTAGCCATCACCATCTTTTTTTTCCAAAAGCTTACGCACACCAAGTTCTAAGCGCCTCAGCTTAGATTTTCGAAGGCTTACTTAGTCCTCGACTTAAGATCGAAGACTAAGGTCGCACGGGTTGGCGAGTCAGAACCTACCCCCGTGACAATAGAATCTACACATCTAGAAAATGATTAAAGTGAAATGGTGGTTGATGAGAATTACATTTGTAATTGCTTACGCACATAATTCTTTTTGAATTCTTTTGGTAAAGAAAAAAAGAAATCTACTTTATGCGCATCTTTGCTAATATACTCTCCTGCAGCAAGCATTTCATCTTTGGAGAGGTCTTCAATTTTCATGATTTTTGTGAAAATAGACATTCTTCGATCGTTTCCCTCTACCTCTTTTTTGAAGAACGCAACAATGCCCTTTATCTCGTGTGTAGTTTCTTAATATGCAGCACCGAATTTGCCTATCTCTTCAACAAGAGCGGACAATCCATCATCACCCCGAGGCCTTTTCTTGCTAAAAACATCTTTTTTCATAGCAGTGGCAGCAACATCAGATGTTTGGCAAGTTGAAGCACCTACCTCATCTCTTGATTCGGAATCTTGTACTCCTTCAGCATCAAGTGCATCTAAAAATGTACTGTCTTATGCATCAATGTCTTCCACTGCATCAGCTGCTCTTTCAACTATTGTTCCTGTTGTTTTTTTAAATATTTGAACCAAGTCATCAACGAATGGAAATGGCTTGTTTTTCAATCCAGCAGCGGTTGGGTGACTCTATAAGACAATAAGTAAATATTAAATTATATAATGTAATAGTTAAATATATAAAAATAATAGAGAAAAATGAAAGTTTAAATACTTACCTTAACCCAATCATCAAAAACAGTCTTCGGTGCAGTTAAACATTTTTCTTTTTTATTCCAGCTAAATCCACTTTCGATGTTAAGCATTTCAGATAAAGCATTGTATTGTCTTTTTAGTAACTTTACTCTAGATTCAATATATGGATTGACCCTAATTTGTGATGTAGGGAGCTTGGTCCCGAACATTTTCTCAAGATACGAGAGATATCCTTATATGAAAGTTTCATTTTCCCCTTTCCAGTGTGAGTCTTCCACCAATATATGTAAGCATTCAATAAGTGCAGGTTGCAACATCCTCATGTTTAGTCCACATCCTTTTAGTAGCTACAGACTTAATTCTTTCGACTGTTTGTTTTTGTCCCCTTTAAGACTCTGTTTTTGAAGTTGACATGTTACGTTTTCAAACAATCTAAGAAATATACCAAAAAGTACATTACACAACATAAAACATATAATTGACATAAAATAAAATTTAAAGTAACAAAATATATTAAATCAAATGAAGTCATAAAAACAATAAATGTCAATAACAACGTCAACTTAAATTTTAAAGAAGATAAATACAAAAAAATTTGAAAATATCACACCAAAATTATAAAATAAAATGCATATGAAATAAAGTTTATTCTAAATTTTGTGAAGCCAACCAACTAGTAAACATATCATCTGCTAACTTTTCTCTCCACTCAGTCCAAGCAGTGCTTGGCTCACAATGTCTGATCATTTCAGACTTGTTAACTTCTTCAGCTTGGCTATTATCTACATCTCATATCTAATAATGTTATGGAGAAGACAACAAGCAAAAATAATTATACATTGTGTTTTCACTGGAGAAAATGACTTTTCCCTTAAAATGGCCTATCTCGCTTTCAAAATACCAAAACATCTTTCAATGCAGCCGCGTGCTTAAGAGTGTTTTATGTTGAAATATTCTCGAGTGGTGGTAGGTTGATGTTCTTGTCTCCAATCATTCAAGTGATATCGTTGACCTCTATATGGTGCAAGAAATTCATCTCTATTTTTGTATCCAACATCACATAAATAGTAACACCCTATATATTTAAATTTTAAAAAATTCATTAATAAGCATCATTAGTAAAAGTTTAACTTTATTTTATTTATATATATATTCATTAGTTAAGCATTACCTTGTGAAATATTTAAATCATTTCTTCTACTAATGACATTCCTTAGTACTCTACTATCAACAACATAATCTTTCCACCCGGGTAAGACATAAATGAATTGCATGTATGGTGTGCAAACACCAAGTACGTTTGTTGCGATTTTATTTTTCTTTGTTTTATACTTAGGTCTGTCAACTGAAGCAACATTAGCCTTAATATACGTTCCATCTAAAGCACTTAAGCATCTCTGTATTCATGAAACAAGTTAAAATTAAATTATTAATTTTTATTTATAGATTGAAATTTATCGTATATTACATCATTAATGCAAGAATTATAAAGCAATACCTTAAACCATTTTTATCCATCGTTCGTTGAATTTTCTTGTATCGACTCTGATTTTCTTAAAAGAATTAAATGCAACTTTAAAACTGAGTTTAACACCGCATGAAAAATTTTACTAATTGTCTCACCAGATCTGGCTATTTGACGTTTCAAGACCTTGTTTTTAGTATGGTAGGCAATAATGTGAAGGAAGGTAATGATCATTTCTTCCATACACATGTGTCGACCCTCTTTTAACCCTCCATGACATTTTAATAAGTGACATAATTTGAAAAACGCTCTCTTATCTATTAACAGTTATCGTCACTTTGTCTATCACTTTCAAAGCTAATTTTATGTAAGTTGATTGACCTAATATTATGCTTCTGAAGTCTTTCATGTGCATAACGTATTTTAAATCTAATTTTATATTTTCTAAGAATAAGTGCAATAGCCACAAAAATTAGCATTTGAAACATAATTTTCATCATCTCTAGTTGTAAAATGAGAATTGTCACGATGCACATCTTCTTTTGTATTTTTAAACGAGCCATAAATGTTTTTGTGAAGAAAAAAATAATATTAGAAAATTTGATAATTCTAAATAGTTAACAAGCCCATATATAAGTAGAGTGCACTTTAATTGTAATCTAAACACTAGTTTCTTTTAAGAAATTATACCCGAGACACAAAAAATTGCATAAAAGCTGTAAAATTTATTGAAAATATACTAAGCTGCAACAAGAACAACATATCAAAATTCTACATAAACTCACACCTTACTAACATTTATCTACCATGTATTACAAAGCAATAATACTAAAAAAACAACCATGTAATTTCATTTTACCTTACTGACCATATTATGAAGGAGAATGTTTAGAATCAAGAAAGCTATAATTTTATTCGTATCATGTAATCTCATTACCAATATCTCCCTACCCCATCAAATATAGAACATACGAACTCTTATTTTTATTTAAAAAAGTACTTGTACTTGTTGTTTGTACCCTATAAAAATTTGGGACATGGGGACGAGAATATGAGATTTCATATTCGACAACAACATTGAATAATAAAACATTCAATAATAATACCAATAATAATTTGCAATAAGTATTTTTTTCTATTCGAAGGAGAACAAGTTAAGTTCCAACAAGGATAAGAGTTGGAATGTCGATTCACTTGCGAAAATTAAAACCGGTCATAGACTTAGGTGAATCTAGAAATTAGATGTAGGCATTAATTTGTGCGTGTTGTAGCTTTGAGTGGTCTGGAAAGTAAAGTACCTAGGTTGGATGTTGGGAGGCAGGCTTGGGTGTTTTTATTTTTTTGAACAAAGTGAAATTGTGCTAGCAAAATCTAGCCAATGATTCAACATCAAAATGCCAAAGACAAAACAGAAATAAGATTACTGTATCGATTAAACACTTATAATCATCAAACTTCAAATAAAATCTCAATGCAGCATGTATTAAAGGATTGCTCTATCATATCATCACGGGACAATTCTTTGAGGGTCACGAGGAAAAAGTAAAGTTTTATGGATGTTACCCAGAACGCCGAAATGCATCACCACACGAGGTAATTCGAGTAAAACAAAAAAAATATGATCATGTTTCAAAACTAACAAATACAAAGAGAAAAAGAATTATTAGATTCAATTGTATCGAATGAAATAACAAAAGAAAATAACAAAAAGTAAAAAAGTTGAAAACACTTACCATGAGATGTGCAAAACAAAGAGAGGGAGACGTGATTTTAGGTTTAGCAATTTCACGATAAAAACAAATGGTTAAAAAGACCTATATTATATCAGGGTAATTTTATCCAAATTGGTCAGGAATTGTCAAATACCTAAGAATATGGGGGAATTATATTCCCACCTTTTAATTACCAAACTGCCATTGTTGAGAATTTTATATTACCTCATGATGTGAATCATCTCAAACCAAACATGGATATGTGATTCTGGAAAAGAATATTGCCCTTTAATAGTGTTGAAAAGGCAAATGTTTTGCATTAAAATGTAGTTCTAGGCTGCTAAAAGCAACTAAAAACAAGGATGGAAATCGTCTACCCTTTAATTATGTATATATTGGTGCCTCCACTTTAAAATAGCGGGTTTAGGGTTTAAGGTTGGGGCTTAGGGTTACTGTGTAGGGAATTAGAGGTTGGCATATTTTTTAGGGTTTAGGGTTTAGGGTTTAAGATATAAAAATTAAAATTAGGGCATAAAATTTAAATTTTAGTAGGAAGCATGGTTAGAGGTAGGGCATAAAATGTAATTTTACTCCTAAAAACAAGCCCAAATATGGTTTACTTAAAAACAGTGATAACCCATGTATTTTTTTTAATAAAACACTGGGTTTTCTTGAAAGATCGAAAAGAGATATTAAAATATACACATTTTCTATTCAAAAAAAATGTACACATCTTAATATACATATAATTTTATAATCATAATCAAGAAATTTCATTTAAACTCTGGAATTTTAAGAAGACATGAAAATTTAAATAGAAAAGACCACAACTGAATTCTCTATCATCATTCATAACATTTAATCATGTGATTTAATTTAAGAGTGTTTGAATATCAAATGAGATGAAACACCTTCTTTAATCAGAAAACTTCAACAATCTTGGAGATCAAAGTCAAACTATGAAGTCTAAGGAGCTTAAGGACTAGTGGTGTAATTTTACCATTTTAGCTTTAAGCGAACATGTACACGAACATTAAACAAACATGTTCGCAAATATATAAACGAACATGTTCGTGAACGTTTCACTTTAAAAAATAAATAAATGAACACGAACACGATATTAAAGTTTTTAAAAACAAATAAATAGACACGAACAAAATATTATTCTTTCAAGCTCGGTTCATTTACACACTAATTTTAGGAAATAAGTTCCCAAAATTTGCTACACCATCATCATGACAATTTTACCAGTGTTTGTCGATCTGCGGATGGAGTTTTTGGGATTCAAAAATTATTAAAACGGTACCCATTCCAACGATTTGATTTTTTAGTATATATAATTAATTAAATAAAATATTATATTATTATAAAATAATATCAGACTAAAATATAAAAATTAAAATAAATAATTTTTGGTGAAAAAAATTCTTTCATTCTTGCTTATACACAACTTGTAAGTTGTAAGTAGCATGTTCTGATTTACTGAATTTTTTCTAACGGAGGTACGAAGATGAGACAATAAAGGTAAGGAGGTAAGGAAAATTCTACAATGGGCCTTATACATTGTTGAATTTTATTAACGCTAAACACCATTGAACACTAATAAATTGATTAATAAAAATTAAAAATCTTAAGAACTCAACATACAATTAATAATTGTTTAAAATAAAATTTTAATTAATTAAAAAACCCTAAATCTTTTTCATTCGCTATTTCAGCCACCGCCGCCATTAGCCACCGTCCGCTCCGTCCCTGCTGCAGTCTGGCCGCCGTTCGCGCAGCAAATCGGTAAGGGTTTTAAGGGTTTCAGTAGAAATTAGATGTGTCAGAAAGAATTCTTTTTCTCCTAGCAAGGCCGATGCATTATCCATCTTTGAGCATTTTAGAACATGTTTAACAAAAATGTGAATATCAGAAGCTGAGAGCTTGTGGATAATGGTATGTTTCTGCCTTAAATTTCTTCTTGCTTTTTTCCTCTCGTCAATGCCGTTGTTGATGTTTATTTGTAAATTATTGCCCCTACTGAATGAACATGGATTTCCTCATGCTGCTACTGAAGTTATGATTGGCCTCAACATATTAAGTTGTGGTTTATCATCTGCATATTTATATATGAAATTTATACTTTTATTTCTTCACCTTCTACGTTACAAACAGTGAGGTAATAAAGCTGATGAGTATCAAAGGCCTGGTGTAATGCTATCTCATTCTGCAGGCTCTTAAATTCTTCACCTTTTATATGATTTCTCTCATACCAATACCATTATGTCAGATTTTGACTTGTATCTTGTGTTCACTCACTATCTTCCAACCCCTTTTCACAGTTGGGGACATCGGAAACTGTTGTTGCTATCACTTGGCGTGCTCGGAAATCATTAAAGGACTCTGCTGTAGTTTTTAATTCCCCTGATCAATTATAATTTGTGCATGCTACACAGTTTCTGCAGTTTTGATGTTCAATATCTTTATTTATCTTAAATTTTTGGTGTTTTGAAGATAAAACAAAAGAAACCCTGTAATCTCGGGTTCGAAAAGGAAATATAATATGATTATATAATATTTTTAAATTTGTATGTTATTTATTACTTTTCGATTAAATTGGAATTTAACACACGATAAACCAAAAAACTATCGCAATTCGCATGTTCTGTTAGTTAATAGATAAAAGGGAGATGATTAGTATTAAATGCATCAGATAAAGTTTATAAAAGAAGAAACACAATAACAGGAAACACTACGAAATGTGTTGGAGCTAAGCCTAAAGCATCAAATTGATCTTAGGATGGCTTGTAATATTTTGTTGGTACAAATGGCATTTTTGTGACAACTCCATCATAGGCCTTTCCTCTTGCCAATATCTTAGCTTCGGTGCCTGACTTGTGATTTCACCAGTGGAGGATTTCAGTATTCCATTGCTATGTTCTTCTTAAGGCAGGGGCTAAATCCTCCACTGGTGATTTCACCAGTGTTATTTTCTTTTCTCATCCTGAACCTCACTATGGGATCGGGGAGGTGAAGCCGACACGTCTAGTAGAGAAACTCTCTTCGAGTTATTTAAAGATGACCTTTTTTTTTTGATCGAAAAAAAAGAGATTTCATTCCAGGAAATCACAGATACAAATGAAGGCAAGGGGGGAGGAAGGGTCCCCAAAGAGTCAAAGTCAACAAGTCCTTAGAAAAGAAAGCAAGCCGATCGGCTGCTTTGTTACATGATCGAGGAACATAAAAGAAAGAACACGAGGCAAAGAAGAGGCTGCTTTTCTAATATCCTCTTCGACAGCGGAAGAACTCCAGTGGGAGTGGGATCCCGACCTAATGCCATTGACAATGGACTGGCAGTCCGATTCAACAATGACGTGGGCGAGTTTGCAAGAGGAGGCTAACGACAGTCCGAGTCTGATAGCCAAAGCTTCGGCCACCTCAACAGACGGTGCAAAGAAAGGAGCCGAGACTCCGCATACAACCGCTCCTGAACTATCGCGCGCTATAGCTGCCCCGGTAGTTTTTCCAGTGGATCGATCAAAAGCGGCATCGCAGTTGATTTTGACAGATCCGAAAGGAGGGGCTTGCCATTGGGTCTCATCTCTATGAAGGGGAACATTAGGCTTTGATGAGGAAATAAACTCCTTATTGAATTCCTGGAAGGCGCCTTCAGCTTGCAACCAAACATCCCAAGGAAAGTTTCTTCTGTTTTCGAAAACAAAAGCATTTCGAGATTTCCAAATCATCCAAAGGAGGAAAGCAATAAGGGCACTTCCTGTTGCAAAGTCACCCATAATTCCAGAGTTACATATCTTGATCCACCACTTTGAAAAATCAGGGAAACCTGATGTAGCAGGTGAGTAGTTAAAACCAGAGGCTCTCCAAACTGCTTGTGCGAACGGGCAAAAGAAGAGCAGGTGCTCAATAGTCTCTTTCTCCATCCCACATCTTGGGCAACATGCTGAGTCACGGAATCCACCATGGAATCTTGATGCGAGATTTCCTTTTGTATGGATGATATTATGGCACAGCTTCCAGAGAAAAGATCGGATTTTGGGCGGAACCTTTAGACTCCAGATTGATTTCCAGAGATCTTTGTTTCTACATTGGTCATTACTGGACGAAGGGTCCAAAGAGGTTTGCGCCTTTTCCTCAATGAATCGATAGCCCGATTTCGCTGAGAAAACACCATTCTTTGTTCCCGCCCACACAATGGAGTCCTTGACTTCGGGACCCCCTATTGGGATAGATCGGATTGCCTCAATTTCAGCTGGCTGGAAGATGAGGTCGAGTTTTGTAAGATTCCAAGATCTTTGATCATAGTTCATTAAACTGCTAACAGATGGGCAAAGACCTGATAAAGGTGAGGTCGATTGGATTCTGAAACCTTGGATATTAGGAACCCATTTGTCCTTCCAGGTGGAGATGCTTATCCCATTTCCCACCCTCCAGTGAGATCCTTCTTTAATAATTTGTATACCTTCCCTGATGCTTGACCAGGCCCATGATGGACTGTTACACTTGGGTGCATCAAGCAAATCGCCGTTTGGGTAGTAAATTCCGCGAAGAGTTTGTGCCAGGAAAGAGTTTGGGTTCTTAAGGATCTTCCATGCCATTTTAGCAATGAGCGCTTTATTAAAAGATCGTAGGTTCCTGAAGCCTAGGCCTCCTTGATCCTTAGACCGACACAGATTTTTCCAGTTTAACCAATGGATGCTCTTATCTTTAGCTTCGCAATTATTCCACCAAAACCTGGCCACTTGCGAACTGAGATCATCGCAGAAGGTGGCTGGGAGCAGGAAACATTGCATTACATAAGTGGGAATGGCCTGAGCGACTGCTTTAATGAGGACTTCCTTTCCTGCTTGATTCAAAAATTTTGCTTTCCAGCCTCGTAGCTTATTCTGAACTCTTTCTTTGATAAAAGTCAAAGCCTCATTTTTACTTCTTCCCCAGAAAGATGGTAAGCCAAGATACCTACTATCTTCCTCCATTGGTTGAAAACCCATAATATTGGACAGATGGTTGCATAACTGGTTGCTTACATTTGGAGAGAAAAAAACTGAAGATTTCCGAAAGTTAACTATTTGCCCCGTTATCCTCTGGAAAAGCCTTAAAATATGCAAAGCCGCATGACAGTTTTCTTCATTTGCAGTAGAAAACATTAGGCAGTCGTCAGCAAACATCAAGTGGCTAAATGTGGGACATCTTCTTCTAATTTTAAAACCTTCAAAACGGGCAGCTTCAACCTCCTTCTCAATTATCCAGGATAGAATGTTAGAGATAAAGATGAATAGAAAGGGCGAGAGAGGGTCTCCTTGCCTAAGGCCCCTCCCAGGGCAAAAGTCGCCATATTTTTCCCCGTTTAAGACCAAAGAGAAAGATGTTGTGGAGACACATTTCATGACTCTGTCGATCCACCAGTCACAGAAGCCCATTCTAATCATTATAAACCTAAGGAGGTCCCAATCAACTTTGTCGTAAGCCTTTTCAAGATCGATCTTCAGAGACATGATTCCTTGCTTTCCTCTTTTTGCTCTTTTAATTGCATGGAAGGCTTCGTTGGCAAGAACAATGTTATCGTGGATTGATCTGCCCTGGACGAAAGCCGATTGGTGATACGGGATGAGGTCCGGAAGAAAAGCCTTGAGGCGAGATGCCAGAATCTTGGTAATGACTTTTAAGGAGAAATTGCATAGACTGATGGGGCGAAAATGTGAAACCTCGCATGGGTTTTGATTCTTTGGGATGAGAACAAGATTTGTTTTGTTCATGCTGTAATCCAGAAAGCCGTCCTTAAAGAACGTCGAGACCATCCCTACAAGGTCCTCTTTTATGGTATCCCAGAAATTTTGATAGAAGCATCCGGGGAAGCCGTCCGGGCCTGGTGCTTTGGTTGCTCCCAGGTTGAAAACCGCTTTCTTAATCTCCTCTTCCGAAATTTCTTTCCGGAGCTCAGAATTCATTCCCTCAGTAACCATGCAGGGTATGTAGTTTTCGAGGCCTTCGAGATCCACTATCTGGTCCTTGGAAAAAAGATGCTGAAAATGACCTTGCAGGTAATCGGCTATATCCTTCGGCTCTTCAAGCCACAAGCCATCATCCTTTTTAATTTTTAGGATGGAATTTATCCTCCGGTGCTGAATGGTGGTGGCATGAAAGAATTTAGTGTTCTTATCACCTGAGTTTAACCAATTAATTCTGGACCTTTGATGCCAGTATCTTTCCTCACTTTCCCAATCGCGGTCCAATTCTTTCTGAAGCTCTTTATACTCTTCAAGTTCCACTTTGGTGAGTTTCCTTCCTTGAAGTTGTTCTATCCTTCCCATCAATGCTTGCTTCTTCTCATTTTTCTGTTTATTCTTCTTCTTGTTCCATTTTATTAGAGTTGCTCTTATTCTTTTAACTTTCTTCCCGAGGCGAAGGAAGGCTCTTCCCTTTGTAACATGGCCCCATTCATTCTTGATAGTTTGAGGGCACTCCTCGTCCAGAAGCCATTTGGTTTCGAATTTAAACTCTTTTTTGTATCTTCGAGTGAGGCCCATCGGAAAGAGAAGGACCGGAGTGTGGTCAAACGCCAAAGCGATGTCCAGGACCCCCATGGCTTTTGGGAAGGACATGCTCCATTCGTTAGAAATCAGAACCCGATCAATTTTCTCCAGAATAGCATTCTCTTCGCTTCTTTGGTTATACCAAGTAAAACGACCCCCTTTAATTGGCAGCTCAAGGAGTCCAGCAGAGTCAATAAAATCAGTAAAGCACTTGGCCTCCTCCGGGTTGAAAGGATTACCCTCTTCTTTATCTCCCTGGCATTGGACAATGTTGGTGTCTCCTATTATAAGCCATTTTGCCGAAGGGGAATCTCTAAGCGAATATAATTCCTCCCAGAATGCATGTTTCTCTTCTCTGTACGGGGGGCCATAAATAAAGGTTCCGAACCATTCCTCACCTCCTTGAAGAGACACAGTAGTATCAATGAAGTTCTTATTGTGATTTAGAATGGTGATTGTTGCTTCTTTGTTCCACCACAGAGCCAATCCTCCTGCAAGACCTTGCGGTTCGACATAAAAGGAGTGTTCGAACTTCATTTTCATTTTGATCTTCTCAAGATATTTGATTTTTTGTTTGGTTTCGCTTAAGAAGATGATGCTCGACTTGTGTTTTTGAACCGAGTTTTGGAGAGCCCTTACTGTTTTTCTGTTACCCAGGCCTCGAACATTCCATGCGAGAATGGCCATTCTGAACTGTCAACTGTAACACAAAGCCACAAACAGGGAATAGCCGGGAAAGGGGATCGAAAAAACCGAAACACTAACAAAGCACAAGCCGGAGAGAACACCAGAATATCACCATTAACACCGTTAAACAAGAGAGCACAAAAGAGCAGCCAGGCCAGGAATGATACTCCAAAAGAAGCCACACCACATAGCAAAAAACAGGAAACAGGCCTAAAAGGTTCCCCTAATAATGCACAGATCAATGTTTCTGACCCAAAATGATGCACATCAACATACGACAAACGCAAGCCACAGTCAAATGAAAGTAAAAAGAGAGCAATATCGGTAAAGATCAGTCCACAATAGAATGGGTAGGGGCAACCAGAAAACGGGGGGCGGTAGTCAAGCACGGGGAAGAAAGGGTAGAGCAACAAGAGAGCGGGGTCAAAGGATGCTGGAAAAAAGAGGGGAGGATAAACCTGACAGGGATGGCACCGGGGATAACTCCGACTGCTGTGTGACCAAGGAAAATGGAAGGCTTGACGAGGGCCGACTTCAACAGCAAGAGGGAAATAGCTCCTGCAGAGATTCCAGCGAAACAGCGGTGAAACCCAACGTCGGGGAGCAGAAAGACACGGCCACAGTCCACCTATTCTGAACCAGCCGCGAACAGAGCCACCAGGAAACCACCCTCCGGGAGTGCGCTCTCTGACCCGTCGCCGTTGGAAGAAGGCGATCTTCCACACAAGCCGCCGGTGAGGAGACGTCAACAAAACCGTAGGAGCCTTGGGTTAATCGGGAGAGAATTTGGGGATTTGGCGCGTGAATTTCACGCTCTCAGGCGTTAGGAGAATTAATAATGCTTCTGCTAAATTTTTTTTAGAGATGACCTCAGCTCCCAAGAATCCGCCTTCTCAATGGCCCAGGTGTTATATGTTGTTCCATGTCATTACCTAATCGTTTTGTCCTTATTCTTTTTTAAAACAATTTAGCCATCAACCTTTCATTTTAAGTTAAAATGGCCTATTCGTGAATAAATACTGTTAGTCAACTGACGGTAAACAAATTTATATGATATGGCTATTTTGATACTAAATGAAATGTTGAGTGTTAAATTACTTCAAAAAAAATATGGACTAAAATAACTATTCAGTCAAACTTTATGGTATTTTTTATAATATGCCTTAATTTTATAGGTTTAATGGTCTTGATGTCCTTGAAGTATATCATTTTTACTAAATTGTCCCTAAAATATTTTTTTGGACATTCTACCCTTAATATCAAAATATTACTTCAGTTATCTTTGTAACCTCAGGGAAAAAAAGGCTTAAAGGTCAAATTGACCCTCAACGAAAAATTAAAAAATCAATTAAGCTCTCATGAATATTTTGCATCCAATTTGTCCCTTTTGTTAGTTTGACCGCGTTGACCGTTAATATCCTCTAACGCTTAAATATATAAGGACATGTGGCACACTCTGAACTTGCCACATCATCAAAATCAATTTTTTAAAAAAAAATTCTAAAAAAATCTACAAAATTATAAAAAATTATAAAATTGTAAAAATTAAAAAATATTAAAATAGTTTTTTTCTTCTTATTCTCCTTTGATTTTTTTTATAAAAAACAAAAAATAATATTTTTTTCTAAACCCCCAAAGTATCATTTCTTTTAAAAACGCCCCATGTATTCCTAAACCAAGCATTATAATCGATTTAAAAATTGGGATTTTAAAATTTGTGAGGATTTTGGGGTTTGGGAATTGTAGGGTTTGAGTTTGGGAATGTAGGATGGCAAATTTAAACTGATTTGAAGATTTGTAAATATAGGGTTAGGGTTTTAAAATTTGGGCATTTTAAAAATTTTAAAATTTTGGGTTTTATACTTGAAAATATTTAAAAAAAAAATTATAATTTTTAAATATTATCTCATTATAATATATATATATATATATATATATATATATATATATATTCCTTTTGAGTTGCGTTGATGAACACTTATATGCTGAAAGGAGTGAATTTCTAGCAAGTTGAAATTAAACCCAATTTCAGCTAAATTTTTAAAAAGTTGTTTAAACTCAGACCCTTGACAGGAGTCGTTTTTGCAGCAGGAACCTCTAGTAGCGTGATTGCTAGGCGAGGATCTCCTATGATAGGGTACAATGGCAGAAGCTAATCTGGTTTCCAAGCACATTTCTAAACATTCCATCATCTCATGGATGATTATCCTGAATAAAGTCCCACCAATGATAGACTTCTGCAGTGGGGTATCGCTGTCCTAGCTCAGTGTGGTCTTTACGACGTCGCCTTGGAAATGAGAGATCACCTTTTCTCAGACTGTCTTTATTCGATGGCACTATGTAGAAAGATCTTATGTGCATGTGGGATAGATCATCAGCCACGCCCGTGGGAGAAACCTTGCAATGGGCTGTCCATAACTAGAAGGGTAAATCTCTTCTAACCTCGATCTTAAAGCTAGCATGGACATGTTATCTTTATATTATTTGGGAAGAACAAAATGCAAGAATTTTTAGAAGAATTGCTCGCATTAGTGACGAGCTTTTTGATACTTTACAATACATCAATAGTATACGGTTGTATAGATACAAAATTGATAGAAACAATAGTGATAACATGCGTTTTTGTACAGTTTGGGGGATTGAGTGAGTTCGATCTTATTTTTTGATTCTTGATGTTCTTTGCAGCAGTTCGTTGCTCCCGGATAAATACAACACACCATTTATCCAATATATATTAATAATTATTACAATTATTTTTTATATTTTTCAATTTTATGTAAAAAATATTTTTTTATAATTTTATTTTTTTAGATTTTTTAAATATTTTTTTGAATTTTAAATATATTATTTTATAATTTTAAATATTTTAAAAATATTTAAATGATATTTACGGTTTTGATGAAGTGACACATTCACAGTGTGCCATGTGTCACCATCATAATAATTATTTTTTAATTAACGACCAACTTAACGAAAGAGTTAAATTGATTGCAATTTGAATTTTGAAGGCATAATTGATCGCAATTTGAATTTTGAGGGCTCAATTGAGTGAAAATTTATTATAAGAGGTTAATTGATTTTTTTAATTAAAAAGTATTTATAAAAAATATTTTCATCATAAAATAAAATAAATTATTTATGAAAATTTCTTTTCATCTAACTATCCCATAAATCAAAGCGGAAAGATATGCACCCATATGCAGACCAATATTTTTTGTGAAATTTTTTATAAAAATTTAGTTCAGTGTCTATTTAATCTTTAGGCCAAAAAAAATTAACAAATGAGATATTCAAAAAAAAAATTAACAAATGAGAGTATTTCACGTTATACTTCTGACAAAAAAAATGAGCGATTTTAATAAAAATGATCAACACTAAATGACTTGTTATGTTTATCATCATGTTTTATTTTTATGGGTAATCTATATTAGTGGTCCCTTTCATTTAGGGTGTGTTCTATTTTGGTCACCAAAATTTAAAAAAAATTATTCTAGTCACTTACGTTTAGAATCGTTTCTATTTTGGTCCCTTGGCTGTTAGTCTTCGTTGCTTAAAAAAAATAATTTCTAATTTAACCCTCAAACTTTCAAAATTTTATTTTTCACCATCTTCCCCAAAAATTATAAAACTAAAACCCAAAAAATTAATTCAAAACCCTAACCTCTGCCTCCTCTCCCCTAAAAAACTAAATCTAAAAACCTGCAACTCTACTATGTTTTTCATTTGTAACATTAATATTTAATAGAACATGAAAATACTATCATTGTAACTGTACAATGGTTATATGGAGTTGAATGGGGTTGGCAAAAAAAAAACCACATTTCATCTGAAGGACCACTTAATTGTAGATACTTATCACAATTTTGATAACCACTTAATTATTCTTCTACATATCAACAAAAATACGAATCTAGATGATTGTCGGATATAAAAAATCGATATTTCATAATCTCTATAAACAAAATATTCAAGTACTGCAATGGAAATATGATAATTAAGCTTCTAATCTAAGGAATTACATCGATGTTGTTCCTTGGACATGAAAAGCTCCAGACTAGAAACTGCTGAAAAAACTGTAGAATTTTAAAAAATTTCAAGTTCTTAAGTATAAACCCAAAAAAAAAAATAAAGGCCAAATTTTTGTTTGAAAACATACCAAAAATTGCAGGTGTCCATGTGAGAACCCCATCTCCAATGACCATGCATGTTCCAATCAAAGCCAGTACAAACAACAGCCTCTACAACATTTTGTGTTTCTCTAAAGTAGATTTCATACTTGAATACAAAAAGATCCCATTATTTGATGTCAGCTCATTTTTTTGTACTATGATAATTCTTCATCTGCAAGCTGACAATTGGGCAAAGAACACACCCTACTACACTTGCAGAGCAATGAATACAAAGTAAAAGTTCCACCTTTCCATTGTCATATGTCCTGAGCACAGTAAATACATTTTTCAGTAATGGCATCAATGTCGTGTCCAAAATACAAATGATAAAATCTTAAAAATCTCTTCATTTGTATCAGAGTGATGAATATCCTCAGCGAAAGCAATTTTATATACATATAAAGGAAAGGTACTCAAAACTCCATAAACAACACCTAAGCTCTGATAAGCTAAACTTAACACTGTCTTCCATGATTCTTTCTTCTACAACAACAACTATAAAAAGTTGATTTTTTTAAGAGAAAAACAATTCAAAAGAATTAATTATTTTTACTTGTCTTACCTTGACTGGACTCTTGAGGATAACACCTTTATCTTCAAGATTTATTATAAATTGCTATAGAATCACTCAAAACACATTTTTTCCCAACAAGTAAATGAAAATTAGACACCACCCTGTTTTATAGATCATATGCAGATGTTAGGATTTTGAATTAATTTTTTGGGTTTTAGTTTTGTAATTTTTGGGGAAGATGGTGAAAAATAAAATTTTGAAAGTTTAGGGGTTAAATTAGAAACTATTTTTTTATGTAACAGAGACTAACGGCTAAGGGATCAAAATAAAAACGGTTCTAAACGTAAGTGACAAGAATAATCTTTTTTGAATTTTTGTGACCAAAGTAGAACACACCCTAAACAAAAGAGACCACTGGTGAAGATAACCCTATTTTTATTTAATCTAGTCTTCAAAATTTTATTTAATTCTAAATTCACTTTTGTTTATTTTTAATTCAGTCAAATATTATTTTATAAAATAAAATAATATGAAATTAAAAGGTATTTATAAAAAATATTTACATCATAAAATAAATTATTTATAAAAATTTCTTTTCATCTAACTATCGCATAAATCAAAGCGGAAAAATATGCACCCATTTACGGACCAATATTTTTTGGGTAATTATCTTATGCATAAGCGCTTGTAAAATTTTTGTTTACACAAACGTTTTAGTTTTAGGGTTTATATAGTCTATTTAGAGTTTAGAGTTTAGGGGTTTAAGTGTAATAGTTTTAAATTTAAGAGTTGATGATAGAATTTTGAGTTTAAAGTTAAAATTTAGGGTTTACAAGTTAAAACCTAAATCACTAACCATATTACTCTAAAACTTAAACCTTATACCTAAACCTTAAATTCTAACCATGAACCTTAAATTTCAAACCCTATACTAAAAACCTTAAACTTAAACCCTAAACTAAACACTAAACCTTAAAATTAAGGCATTTGTGGACACAAAAAATTTCAACGATTTGTGTACAAGATAATAATCCATTTTTTATAGGAATGCAGTCGTCATTAATATGTTTTCCTACGCTAGATGATACTTGCTGATATGAACAAGAAATTGTTTGATCTTCCTTGTTGCACTCCAAATCAATATCAGGCTTTTTACTTTGTGATTGGAAGTTCTGTCGTGTGGAATCTTAGAGTGGGGTTAACAGGGTGTATCGAAATGGATTAGAGTCGTATCAAAATATTTTATTACTAAATTTTTTTGTTTTGATACGGGTTTAACTTGTATCGAAATGGGTCAAAGTCAAGGTCAAAAGGAGTCAATATGTACCGATATAGGGCTTGCATGTATCGATACGATATAAAGGACAAAATCAGCAAAGTTTGACCATCACACACCCGTATCGGAACAGCCTTAAGGTATTTCGATACAGGGTTAGTTAAGTTGATTAAAGGCACAATTTGACAGTTTGTATTGTTCACAATCTGGTCACTGAAATTAGGACGATTAAATTGGATGAGTTAATGAATTCTGAATTGCATGAAAATTTGACTGAATTTCATTGTGGTATAGTCTATTGCATTGAAGGACCTTTAATTTAGCAGATTTATAAATTAGTCCTTAAAATTTGTAATAGTTAAGAATTGGTTCTATACGTTTAAATATTGTTTCACAAGGAGTCGATTGGACTAAGATGTATATCCGCTAATGTTTTGTTTGTGTAATATTGATCAATTATCGATTAAGAAATAAAATTTTATTGCACCGATCCTCGTACCGTTCACCGGCAGCACACTCTGACCCGATTTTCGACCAGGCCGGGAAGGGGGTGTTACACTGAAGGGGTGCATAAAGTTGGTAAGAATTTAGGTTATAACATAAACTCTTACTCAATTGGTAAGAATTTTAGTTCTACCTAAATTATTATACATTCTAGTTTAATTTTTTTAAAAACAATAAAAATCTATGTCCGACGCTTTTTAATCACGCCTTAAGGGTACCACACCTTAGCCCGCGCAGTCTTTGATATTTCAAGCTTTTAAGGGTCTGTTTGTTTCACTATAATTGGTTTTCCAGAAAATCAATTCTGAAAAGTGAACTACATTTTAAGAAAACGGATTACGGAAAGTATTTTCCAGTGTTTGGATGTTGTTGTGTAATTCAATTTTCGTTGTTTGGTAAATTTTCTTGAAAATATTTTAAGAAATCTGTTTTTAGTAGAACAAACACACAACTTTATTTGATTTTTTAAGTTGATTTTATCTGTAAAATTATATTTTGTAAAATTTTAAATGTATAGTACAATATTTTATATTTTTAAGTACATCAAATAATTTAAGTAATTTTACAATATATATATATATATATATTTGGAATTAAAAGAGAAATTTAAGATATTACAAAATCACAAATATATTACTCAACAAGTTAGTGAAGACAACTATAATTAGAATACTCAACAAGTTCATATCATATCATATTAAACACAACTACAAATTTACTATAAATATATTTTACTCTACAACGTGCAAAATACGACTACAAATTTACTTTTATCAACATAATATGATTGAATGCGACAAATAAAAAATTAGTATCATATCATATTAAACAATTTTATAATGTATAATTAATACTACATTATATTAAAACAATAATATTGTCCAAGTATATAATTAATATTACACAACTTTAAAACAATAATATTTTCGAAATAGAAAATTAGTAGTATATAATAATTATAACACAATATTGTTCAATTACATAATTAATGCTACAACACGTTAAACAAACCATATTGTTAGAGTACATAATTAATACAACACATTAAAATAACATCATATTGTCGAAGTGCACAACTAATACTACAATACATTAAAACAACAACATTAGTTAAGTGTATAGTTATAATTAAACGCCACATTAAAACTACACATTTTTACCCTTGAGTAAACTTTTGAAGCCAAATTTTTCTATGCTTCAATTTTTTAGCCAAGAAAATTTTGCCCTTAGACTCATTCTTCCCAAGAAAATCAAACACATTGCAAAGAAACTCATCATCAAACCCTTCAGATTCTATAGACATCACTTCTTCGTAAAGATGTGGTGTCTTGTCCTCATTAAATTTTTTTAATGCTTCAACAATCTCACCGAGTTTTTCACCTACAAATTGAAGGCGGTCATCCTCATCACTTTCTTTGATGTTTTTCCTTTTACGCTTTGAAGTGTCAGATGAAGATACTTTTGTTCCTTCCTCATTAACATCTTCAATGTTGAAGTTTAACGGGATTGAACTTTCATTATCATCATCCAAATTTATATCCGCAAATGTTTTGGTAAAACTACCCGTTGTCATATCTTGACCAACAACCAAAGCCATCTCATCATAGAAATCAATTTTTTTGTTCAAAAATGGCACATATTTCGGGTGTGCCTGTAAAAAATTATACACGATTAGAATAACTAGTAAAATATAAGTTTAATATACTAAAATAAGAATGTGTAAAGATTATCATTATTGCAGCATCATGCGTCATTTTATCGCATGTTATCATTTTCATGTTGTCATCCCACCCGAATCCACTTTCTTCACGAATTTTGCATATAACTTTCCATGTGTTTTTGACAGTCCTCAAATGATTTTTACATGTTCAGTATCACACTGAACTTGAAATTTGTCAGAAATAACTACAACAACTCGTTTTATAGAATTCATACAGAAAGTATTAGATGGCTTATTTCCTTTTTGAGCCTCCTCTGCAAGTATTTCTAAGAAAATATGCTCCATTGATTTTGTCCATCTGAAATGTTTTGATGTGCCCCTTTTTTACTTGATTTAGGGTTACTCATTGTTGTTTGCTACATTAACAAAATATGTAAAAACAAAGTAGTCATATAAGTAATAAAAATTCAAAACTCACCGCAACAATAATTACTATAAAGAAAGAAACAGTTTCCAACAAACTTAAAACGTAAAATTAGAATTCTAAAATAATTTGTAATATTGAAAAGACCAAACTTACCTAATGTAATAATTTTCATAACCAACAAACTTAAAACAAAATACTTGACAAAAAGTTCTAAAACAAATTGATGTTTAACGTACATAACATTACAATCCTAATATAGTAATTTTAATATCCAACAAACTTAAAACATAACAATTCTAATGTCCAACAAACTTAAACCATTATAATTTTTTTTGCTCAAACGTATGATTTTTATTAATTGAAAAAATCATACAATATATCCCTACCGGGCCTCATTAAAAACCTCCCTAAGCCTAGTTGGAGGAAAAGAGTACCCGGGACAGATATTCGATACAACACATAACCCGATATCTAACGCCTTGTGCCCCTACATTTTCCAATCGACCTGCGGACCCCCTGGAAACACCCCCTCCCCAGTAAGGCCACTGCCTCACTACAGCACAATGTTGCCCAGTCCTCGCACCCCTCAGCCCCATATAGCACCCCATGCTCGTGAATCCCCTTCCCACACAGCACCTCATTTGGCCATCACCCCTCCCGCACACACCCGCGCATTGCACCCGCACCCCTCCCGCACCCGTCATCCAGCACACACATCTCCAACCCCTGCCCTCCTTAAACCCCCATCCGCAACCAAGCCTTACGTTCCACCCCACCCTTAGCTAAAATGTCAGCTACACCATTCACCTCCCTCACCACATGACTAAACACAACATTCAACCCCAAGCAAGCGTCGTCGATACAGAAAAACATGTCATAGAGTCGTCGTGGCCGCGTCTCCCCTCGCCCTACCCACGATGTCGCCACCACCGAATCGGACTCAATAATACAAGGTAACGCACACCAATTGGATTCCCTAAAAGACTCCACTGCAAATAAAATGGCATACAACTCAGCCTCATTGGAATCCATCACGCCCAACGGACCCGAGAACAACGCCAACACCCTCCCCCCTCGTCTCGTAACACACCTTCACATCCCGCCGGGCCCGGTTTCCCTCTTGCCGAACCATCGACATTAAACTTCACACAACCAGCCCTCGGAGGGGACCACACGTAACCCTCTCCTGGCCTTCGTGTCCTAGTCGGCTCCACCCCCTCCCGCGAACAATTCCACCATTCGGATTCAAGAATTAAATCATGTGGCTCAAATGCTCGCACCCAATAAAATGCCCGTAACTTAATTAAAAAAATCAATTCATTCACCGAGACATTCTTACCCTGAAAGATCAACGCATTCCTTGCTAACCATAGTGACCACAAAGTGGCAGCACATCCCGACAACCATCTATCCCGCAACGGCCCCCTAAATGTACCTTCCATCAACACCGTCACAAGCTTAGTGACGGTTACTGGTCGAACCACTTCAATCTGCCACCATGCGAAAAAGCACGACCAAACCTCCCATGTCATCGGACAGATATGTAAAATGTGATCCACTGTATCCTCCCCTACACCACACCAACGACAACTATAATCAGTCACATCCAACCTTATTCCCCTATCCCTCAAATAGCATAAAGTCGGCAATCGATTCAACAAAATAAACCACACAAAGCACTATATTTTCGATGACATTCGCACCGACCATATCGCTGAAACCGCCTGATCCCCATCCAAACCAAAAGAAGACATTAATTTATATAAATTCATGACAGAAAATTGTCTCGTCTTCGAATGTCTCCAAATCAGCAAGTCCTCCTTCGCATCATTTAAATTAATCGCTCCCACAATCTCAACGGCCGTACAAAAAACTCCTCCCACCTCTCATGTATCAACGATATTCCCGAACTATATTCATGAACCAATGCCCATGAATTCTTCGCAAGGCGAAACAATCGTGGAAACACCATACAAAGTGGCACATCCGCGCACCATGCATCCCGCCAAAACAATACTTTACGCCCACTCCCAATCAACCAAAGGAAATTAGAATGCGACATGTATCGATGTATCTCCTCACGCTCATGCACTATCACAATTTGCTTCCATACCGTGGACATCGCCCTTTGCCGAACCAGTGGCATTCTCCTATCAAAAACATCCGCCTCATATTTCGCCAACAAAACTGAACGCCACAACGATTCCCCCTCTACTGCAAATTGCCATCGCCATTTTGCTAATAGCGCCATATTGCGCTGATGTAAGTCCGCAACCCCCAATCCCCCAAATTTCCGTGGGCGACAAACAATCTTCCAGCTCACCCAGCTCATGCGTCGCCTGTCCTCCGAACCCCTCCCCACAAAATGACCTCCGAATCCTATCAATTCTTCTAATTATCCCCTTCAGAACCAAGAAAATGCCCATATAATAGATCGGCAAAGCAGACAACACTGAATTTAAAAGAGTCAATCGAGCCGCAAAAGACAATGAGTCCCTTTTCCATCCCGCTAGACTCTTCTGAAATCGCTGTAATAACAGTTCCCACATCGTCAAACTACGCGGATCTACCCCACCATTACAATTTCAATGTCTAACGTACATAACATAGAAATACTTGACAAAAAATTTTAAAACAAATTGATGTTTCTAACCATATAGTCAGTCCACATAGCTTGTGCAATTTCAACTCTCTTAGCAGCCCATTCTCTAGCTTCTTCTCTCTCTTCTCGTTGCGTAAGAGTGGATATTATCAAATTAGACTCATCTTCCTCATATAATTCTTCATTAATTAAATCATTAGGATCCACTCCCATAATATGATTATGAATGATACAACAAGCTAACATCATATCGACTTGTGTTTGAAAATCCCAAAACGGTTCAACATCTAAGACACGAAAACGTTTCTTTAAAATTCCAAAGACTCGCTCAACAGTAATTCGTACTGAAGAATGACGAAGATTAAAGAGTTCCTTTGCATTTTCTGGACGATGATCATTAAACTCTTTTAAATGATATTGAACACCATGATACGAAAAATAATTCCATTTCGGATGCCATATCCAGCATCAGCAAGATAATATTTACCTACAAGTTGAAAAAATGTTACTATTACTTAATACATTATGACTTTAATTAAAATATTTTGTATATTAATGCTAATTGTTACTTCTGGAATTTTAAATCCTATTGGACGTGTAAGTGCATCCGTTAAAATACAAAAATCATGTGCACTGCCTTCTCAACCAGCTAGAACATAAAAAAATTAAAATCAAAGGTAATGGCAGCCAATACATTCTGTGTCGTTCCCCATTTACGACTACGAAATCTTAGTTGAATGCTAAGTGGGACAGATGCACGGACATGGGTGCCATCTAATGCTCCCACACAATCTTTAAAGTATGGGTAAACCCTTGGATTGTTTCTTATTTCAGGAGGAGTAGACTCATCGGGTAATCTAATAACTAGTTTATATAATTTTGAAATAGCTCTTAACACAATCTTAAAGTAACGGTGAATTGTCTCAATTGATCTATAATATCTTGATCCAATCACTTTAAACCTTACATTATGACCAATTATATGTAAAAATATGATAACTTGCTCCCTAACACTCACTGCTCTTATTGATTGTAACAAGTTATTCCTAGTAAGAATATCACACAAATTAAAGAAAGTAATTGGTCGCATCCTTATTATACCAATACAAATTTTGTCACATTTATATAGAATACTATTGATATAATTTTTCCTTTCGTAATCTCGGTTCACATGACATTCACGAATTATTCATTTTCTAGATCTTAATCTTTGAATTAAAATAGCCCCAAAAGCTAAAGCTGAAGCAGCGACTCCCGCTATTGCATTTTGAATAGAATTACGATCCATCTACAAAGAAATAATAGTAATAATAATAATAATAATAATAATAATAATAATAATAATAATAATAATAATGTTATTAGCTCAAAATAAGTTATTGAATGTTGATAGATTGTTGGAAGCTAAGACCAACCAAGGAGGTGTTCAATAAAGATGTCGATAAGTAGATAAGTAGAGAAAACAATATTAAAAGCAAAACATTTGTATCAATAAAAGAAGTGCATTTTACACTTTCAGATATAGACAATTCATGTTTTATGGGGATAATTAAGAACAAGCATATTCTACTTTGTCATGAGATTTTAGCTCACCCTTTTGAAAAGCTAATACCTTGGTTAACTTCAAAATGAAGAGAAATTTATATGCCAAAATCATAACAGAAAATGCAACCCAAACTTATTAGACTTTATTATGTAGCAAAATACATAAAACTTCACAAATAAGATACCTTCCAACTAAATGTTACTTGAAAACAATAGCTAAAAATTACGTAAAATCATCAACTAAAGTGTTAAGGGCTTAATTAGTTTTTAAAATTTTTTACTATAATGTTAAGGGCTTAATAAGATACCTTCCAACTTATTAGAGTTTATTAAGTTTAATTAATTTTTTACTATAGTGTTAAGGGCTTAATTAGTTTTTAAAATTTTCAGCCAAGGCTTTTTAACCCTTGATGCAAAAAAGAAGAAAAACATATTGATTTAATCATCATTTTTCTCCAAGAGAAGAATAAGCTTAAGTAGTCACATGTGGATATACTGATAGAAAAAATAACATAACTACAAACAAGACCATGCATTCAATTATTTAATCAAACCAATAAAAAGCAGTTATAATTTGAATAATCAAACTTCTCAAACTGCCATAACAAAATTGTCAATACCTAGCATTTAATGGCAACCGATTAATCATCAGCTTCCGTTTAAAATTTTACACTTATTTGTCCGAGCATGCCAAGTTTGTGTAACATGTTAAGTGTTTAGCAGAGTGGAATCAACCCAAAACACACCAAGAGCAAATCAGCAAACCAAAAATCATCAAATTTGTGTCTGAGCGTATCATTTACAAAGATTACAAACTAATCTTTATAAGATAGTTAGACATTGAAGCCTCTCCTTAGTATTGTAATGCTAAACGTAAACAAAAATTTTAATCCACAGTTCCATAAATGAAGAAGAAAAAATTTTAATGTTTGAAAAAGATACCTCGTTTTTTTAATGAAAGATGAAAGCTCCTTAAATTTTGAATGAATTTGACAGACCTGAAGAGAAAAAATATACATTATTTTTTCAATCAAAAAATAAATAATAGTAAAAGAAACTGAACCCACATAAAAATGAAGAAAATAAAGCAGATCTGAAGAGAAAAACAAAGATTTTTGTATTTGTAGGTGGAGGAAAAAATTTAAGAAGTGCAAAAAAAAAATACAGACAATAAAATTTTTTTGAGACATTAAGGTTACTTGAGAAGATGAACGGCCGCCTGAGTTATTATCAACGACAAGGGAAAGATGACGGTGATGGTATTTTGCTAGATGTCTTTGGGTGTTAAGAGTTTAGAAGAAGATGATGTTTTTAGGTTGTAAATTAACTTACTTTTTTTTTTGCTGGTAAGTTGTTCTAGGGAAAATAAGTATTTTTTCCTTTGACTTGTAATTTATTTTCCATTGACTTTATCTTTTACCTTGAACCAAACATGAAAAAACAATAAAAATATTTTTTATAAAATATTTTCCTTTAAACAAACAGACCCTAAAATTAATTCCAGATTTCTCAGAATCCCAAAGGAGTCCTTCAACTTCTTTGTCTATGGCTTTGTCACATCAGAAAATTTGGAACATTAGGACCACTAAAACCATCTTATATCATTATATGAGAATCAACTGTTTTCATTTGGTCAAAAGTGCCGTACCAAGAATGAGACGATTGGAGTAATATTTTAAGATTAAAGAGACATAATATTAAAAATCATGAGATGTGGTGTGGTGGTTGTTCATTTCATCCATTAACTATAAGGTCAGGTATTCGATTCTTACCAATGAAAATAGAGCACATTTCATGGCCAACGGTTTACCTCTTAATGAGCGCACTCGCAACGAGATGATTAGTCACTACTATCGGCGGTAGATACCTTGGATCAAACAAAAAAACATAATATTATAAAAATAGAGATAAGACACATTGTACCTCCGAGGAGAGGACATAGGTTCAAAGCTTGGAGACGATATTATGGGGAGGGATAGCCTCGCAATTTAAAACACTAAACCTTAACCTCTAAACCCTAAAAGTCTATTCGTAAACCCTAAAACTAAGACATTTATGAAAATTCTTTATTTCCACCGCATGTGTATGCAATAATTATATTTTTAAAAAATAATAACTTTTAATAATTTTATGGGTAATTACACCATGCATTTAGCGGTGAAAACTTTTTGTTCCCCAAGTGCCCTAGTTTTAGGGTTTAAGGATCTAGTTTAACGTTCATGGTTTAAGGCTTTATGTTCACGTGCTAGGGAATTAGGGATTGTGGTTAAAATATATGGTTTATGATTAGAATTTAGTGTTTGTAGTTTTAAACATAAACCCCTAACATATTACCCTAAATCAAAACACAAACCTCTACATCTTAAATTCTAACCCTAAACTTTGAATTCAAACAATAATTCCTAAATTCTAAATCACTTGAAAATGATTTATATAATCAATTTTCTAAAAAATATAATTTTTTTTTCTAGATTTCATATTCTGAAAACAATTTTCAAAGAACAAACGAATCCTAATATAAACCTTAAACCCTAAACAAAAAATGTCCACTTCGAATGCAAGAAACATTTCCCCAAAGTTTATACAAGAAAACAAGAGTGAAAAATGAATAGAAATCTTCTATCTCTTTTTGGTGCCTTTATCTATGCTCCAACACTAAAAGTTAAGTTTGTGATTTGAGATTTGGGGTTTATGGTTAGGGTTTAGAAAATTTGGGTAGGGTGTGTTTTTAGTTTGTAGGAAGTAGGGTTTAAGATTTAGAATTTAGTGTTAAGGCTTATAATTTAATATTTTTTAGTATTTTTTAATGTTAAAATATAGAAATGACAACTAAAAAGGCAGTAGATTTCCCCCCTAAAAATAGCTTTATACAAGGAGATGTAATACATATAGAAGGGAAAATTTTACAGTAGATGGCATGTACCATAATATACCACTAAATAGGTGTACCACAATGTATTATTAACCGTTTTAGTTAGTTTTAAAATCACATGGACCAAAAGTGTTATTATCCCTTTTATAAATATACACTTAAAAATAAATTTTAAATTAATATTTTTTAATTTTTTTAATTAAAAAAACAATAAAAATTTTATTACTATAATAAATACTACATCTACTTTAATTTAAATTTTATTAGAGAAAAATATTAAATTGGTATAACTTTCATCTAACATATAACTAATCTTCATCAACCTTAATTAAATAAACCCTAACTGTCGTCATCGCTTCTGTCGTTGTCATCTTTGTCGCCAATGATTGCTCCCATACACGATGTCGCTCTGGTCAACGTCATCGTAGTCGAAATGTGTCATTGAAATCGTCGGGATTTGTTGGTATTTCGCATCCTCCTCCTTTGATTTTTGGCGTCATAAGTCGCCGTAAAAATCTTCTCGTTTACTGTCAACGACAGCCTCAATCAGTTTTAATTTCGCGCCTCGCTCGCCGGCCGTTTTGCGAGTGCTGCGACCTTCACCCAAAACACACAACACACGACCCGACAGCTACATCCCTGAAACAGTCCCACCTCCGCAGCTAACCAGCTACCAAAAATCCTTTTCAACAGTCGTTTAACCCGTCGTTCAACCCTATGTCGCTGGCTGTCGATTGGGTTCTAGTGGCGGCATAGTAGGGTTTCAAAACTCTAATTTTCTTTAATGTTTTTGCTCTAATAAAATTTAAACTAAAGTAAATGTAGTATTTATTATAGTAATAAAATTTTTATTATTTTTTGAATTAAAAAATTAAAAAAAATCTGAAAATAATATAAATTTTATTTAAAAAATATAATAATACTTTTTGGTCCATGTGGTTTTAAAACTAACTAAAATAATTAATAATACATTACAGTACATTAATTTACGGGTACATTACAATACATGGCATCAACAGTAGAATTATCCATTTAGAAGGTGGACAATACAAAAAAAAATCAATCTAACGGCTAGGAAAGAATTGATCAACTGATCCCTAACTTAGTGGATAATTATCTTCTTCTACCTCCACTCTAGGGTTTCTAGTTCAGCATCCCAATCCCCAAAACAAAAACCCTTCCATTTCCCCCATTTCTTTTATCCCTCTCTCAATCTCAATCAAAGCCTTTCCTTTCCTCGGAAATCCCACTATTCCAATTCAATTTCCCAATTCAACAAGCACCACAGCTCACTGTTTTATTAAGTATTTTTCTGTAAGTTCCATTTCTCTCCGTCTCTGTTTATATCTTAAATCTAATCTCTGGGTACTCAACGCCTGTAATTCAAGTTACAGTTTCAAAGATTCCTACTTTGTATTCTATTGTATAAGAATAAGAATATAATTCGAGAGAGGGACTTAACAGACAAAGAAAGTTATTATTTTTACTTTCATGGGGAAATCAGGTGGTAGAAAAAAGAAGGGTGGTTCGAACCAGGTTTCGGTTGATAATCATTCTAGTAACACTAGTGCACATGCTAATGGTGGTGTTGATTTGGACTCTTCTATATTTTTGAAGAGAGGCAATAACAAGTTTCAAAATAAGGATTATGTGGCTGCTCTTCAACATTATGATGATGCTCTTAAGCTTATCCCCAAAACCCACCCTGACCGAGCTGTCTTTCACAGCAACCGAGCTGCTTGCTTGATGCAAATGAAACCCATTGATTATGACACTGTGATTGCTGAGTGTACCATGGCACTGCAGGTTCAGCCTCGCTTTGTCCGAGCTCTTCTTAGGAGGGCGAGGGCTTTTGAGGCTATCAGGAAGTATGAAATGGCGATGCAGGATGTGCAGCTTTTGTTGGGGGCTGACCCCAATCACAAGGATGCTTTGGAGATTGCAAGGAGACTAAGGACTGCATTGGGTCATCGCCAGGAGGCTCAGCAAGACCCCCAGAGCCGCCCCTCTCCGGCTGCACTCGGAGCTTCTGCTGTTCGTGGTGCCCCAATCGCTGGCCTCGGGCCTTGCTTACCTGCTCGTCCGGCACCTAAGAAAGCATCATCGCCTCCAGGAGGATCAGTTGGATCACCGCATAATAAGCTGGAGAAGATCCAAATGAATGCAGCAGCTGAAAATGGTACTGAGAACAAGGCCCAGTTTCCAAGGCTTGTGCTGAAGCCCTCAAGTGGTTCTTCGAAAGAAACTGATAATATTAATAAGGGTGGCCTGAGAGGACAGTCAATTTCATCTTCTGCTCATGGGCAGGTTCAGCTGGAAGCGATTCAATGGAGACCTTTGAAACTTGTTTACGATCACGACATAAGGCTTTCCCAAATGCCAGTTAATTGTAGCTTCAAAGTGTTGAGAGAGATTGTGAGCAAACGTTTTCCTTCTTCCAAGTCTGTGCTGATCAAATATAAGGATAATGATGGAGATTTGGTTACTATTACCTGCATGACAGAACTCAGGTTGGCGGAGTCTTCTGTAGATGCTCTTATTCCTTCAGAGCCAGAAGCAGACAAAACTGGTGGATTTGGGATGTTGAGATTGCACATTGTTGAGGTGAGTCCGGAGCAGGAGCCACCGTTACCAGAAGAGGAGGAGGAGAAGCCTTTGGAGAGTGAAGGAGCCAAGGCTGATGAAATTGGGTCTCACTCATCTCTTGGTGATAGCGTGTCAGAATGTGTTAGTACTGAGATTGAAACGACAGAGAAAGAAGCTTCAAAAGAAAAAGTAGGGGATTCAGAAGATCCGGAGTGCAAGGAAGTGGAGATGGATGACTGGCTTTTTGAGTTTGCTCAGCTTTTCCGCACCCATGTAGGTATTGACCCTGATGCTCATATCGACTTGCATGAGCTTGGAATGGAGCTCTGTTCGGAGGCACTTGAGGAGACAGTTACTAGTGAAGAAGCTCAAAACCTTTTCGACAAAGCTGCCTCTAAATTCCGAGAGGTGGCTGCCTTAGCCTTCTTTAATTGGGGAAATGTTCATATGTGTGCTGCAAGGAAACGTATTCCTCTAGACGAGTCTGCTGGCAAGGAGGTAGTGTCGGCACAGCTTCAAGTGGCTTATGATTGGGTTAGGGAAAAGTATTCTTTGGCCAGGGAGAAGTATGCCGAAGCACTCTTAATCAAGCCGGACTTTTATGAAGGGTTGCTGGCACTGGGACAGCAGCAATTTGAAATGGCCAAACTTAACTGGTCTTTTGCACTTGCAAATAAAATAGATCTCTCAATCTGGGATCCTGCTGAGACATTTCAACTTTTTAACAGCGCTGAAGAGAAGATGAAAGCTGCTACAGATATGTGGGAGAAGTTGGAGGAGCAGAGAGCAAATGAGTTGAAAGATCCAAATTCGATCAAGAAGGATGATTTGTCTAAGAGGAGGAAGAAACCTGGAACTGCTGCAGAAGGTGAGCTTTCACCCGAGGAAGCAGCTGAACAAGCAACTGTGATGAGATCGCAGATACATCTTTTCTGGGGCAACATGCTCTTTGAACGATCCCAAGTTGAATGCAAATTAGGAATGGATGGTTGGAAAAGAAATCTAGATACTGCTGTTGAGCGCTTCAAGCTTGCTGGAGCTTCTGAAGCTGACATTTCTACGGTCTTGAAGAACCATTGCTCAAATGGAGATGCTGTCAAAGGAGACGAAAAGAAAGGTTTTGGTGAAGCCGAGAGCAATGAGGTCAATCAAACATCCGAAGAGTGATACAATAGAGTTGATGTTTTCCATCTCTTTGATGCTTTAGTTAATGGGAGAGCATTCAAGATTTTCACTTTCAAATGGGATATTTGAGTCCAATATTGATGAGTGGTGTACCTGAAAGATTTTGGGTTTTAAGGTTTTTGTTTTAACCTTTAAAGTAACCCCTTTTTTGGGTTATAAATAAAACACTATTTGAATACCATTGAGTTTCACCTATGCAAATTTATGTGGTGAGTTCATGAAATTGGCATGAACGAACTACAAAATTCCAGTCTTATGGTATGGGCTTTTCAGCCTCAGACTGAGTCAAGGGCCAGCCTATTGCAATCTCGTAATTATCAACATAAGAGCAGAAAAAAAAGATCCTAATAATATTCCCTCCATATTCCCATCCCAGTTTCCACCAACTTATTCTTATTCCCTCCACGGCCACCCTCTCTCTTTCTCTTCATCTTCATTTTCAGAGGCTCCAAGCAATGCTAAGGAGAATATTCAATTATATCACCGGCTGCCAAGTGAGTAGATATACACATACTGTTGAAACTCTACTTTCTAGTTTGCATGTGATGATTGTGCTGAGAAATGAATCCTTTTCTTGTATTAGTAATTATATGTTTACAGAGAAAAGAATTAAAGAACCCCATTTTTGTTGGAGATGGTATTTTGATTTGATGAGTTTAGGTGTAGGCCTTATTTATTTGCCTTGTATGGGGGATAAGGATGGCAGCATGGATAGCTCTGTTTAATCCGAAATTACATAATCCTCTTTAAAATCAAAATCACGATACAAAATCTAATCATCTTGCATTCCTGAAATTTTGATTACAAGGATAGTATGTTCTTGTCAAAGGAAACCAATACATTACATGTATATCTACATGTACACATGAATTCCATATATTTATATGTACATGGACACATGAATTCCATATGAACAAAAGAATCATCTTTACAAATACGATCCTGCACTCTATAATCTTCTTCGATGCTATGAGTACCACCGACTTCAACACACTTAACTTTGTTGTTTACCATTGGTGGAATCTTAGAATCCTTTCCAGGTATTTAGAACTTCATGGAATATATCAGCTATCAGCTCCCTGTCTGCACATTGCATGAAAGCATTAAACTCCTCTCGAATATCATATATCTTGCCGAATTTCACAAGATATCGCATGCAACTGGATTTAAGTTTTGGCAGTTGGTATAAAGCTGCATTTTGGAGTCTCTCAAGGACATTCTTTGTATCAATATCTTCTAGCAGACTCTCGTGGCACGCCTCTTTCAAGTCCGAGATATCATACTTATCAGATGCCCGGAGAAGTGCCAACCGGTGGGCCAGAAACTCTTCATGTTTGATGTTTCCATAAATGTAACATAGGAAAGCTTGACAAGCTTCGATGGACATGTCGGATATGTTTATGGTTGAGAGTTCTTTTTCTTGCAGGTTATGCGAAAACATGCTGTGGAAAACAGGCGATCGTGCAGAAAGAACAGCACGATGGGCTCCAATGCTTCCATTCGAAGCATTAATAACGATATCCGTGTGGATGCCTTGTGTTAACATCCGACTGAGACATGCAAGAGCTGTTGCATTTGATTGATTTTGTGTGAACCCTTCTGCCCAAATGGAGCAAGGTACCCCACCCTGTGAATCAACACCACCAAACTTTCAACTGTTAGTTCAGGTATGATATTATTAACTCCTATTCCTATTATCATCTTTTACGTAATTGACTCTTACGTTTGAAGATGCAGTCTTGAGATCGAGAAATTCGACTTCGATAATAAATTTCCCCGTCAAAGGAACCTCAACCGGCCAGACGAAATCTTCGTTGTTCTTCAGCTGCTTGTCTGTTATTTCTGCAATCAGAGACAATAGAATCAGAAAAATTAAGCATCAAAGACTGAATCATCTGAATTTATACTCATCAAAATATCACCTGGATGAGTGAAAGATTTTCGATCTCCAGCCGAGCAGACAACACGGATTATAAAGGATGCAATGGGGGGATTATCTCTCGTTAGACTCGAGATTTCCGGGTATAATTTAACATACAGGACCCTGTTCTTCTCCACCGACAAATGCCTTCAATCCACAAAAAAGCAAGGTATAAGAACATGGTTCCAATAAAAAAACAAAAATTCTAGGAAACTCAGAAAAACAGCAACAAGTAAATGGTATTTTTGTAAAGACTGGTACTTTACGGACCAGTTCCAGTTGCCGATCTTGAAAGGATCGGACTTTCGGTAAGTGCAGGAGGCAAGATTATCAAGCCTCCATTGAGCGAGCCGAGCAGTGGTTTGGACTCTGTAAGCAGATTGGTTCATCCTAGGCAAAGCCAGAGAAGTGATCTCATGGATGCAATCGAATATGCCCTCGAAGAAATGGTCTCTTGTCTTTCCCAGGTTGACTGTTACTGTATTCGTCTCTCCACATAAATACTTGAGAATCCACCAAAGGAAAACTAAAGAAACACTTCTCTCTTCTGCCTGTAAAACACTGGTGTTTGCTGTCTGGTCTGGAAATATTAGGGACAAGAGAGGAGAGAAGTGGTTCAAATATGACTAGGGTTGTTGTTGTTGGTTGGTGTTCATTTAAACTGATGTTTCAAAGTTTGAAGATTTGGTGAAATGGTGGTTGGATTTTGAACAGATCAGATATGGAGGTGGAAGTACAGGGAAGGGTACGTGGGGATAATTTATTGGTGAACTTGGAGTGAAGGGTCGTCCATCGATGGAGTCAGTGTGACATAAACATATAGATATTAGGGAATCAGATTGCAGATTTTAGGGAGTTATGGAATTGATTCCATTTATTTTGTAGATATCCTGTTTTAATTAAGGGTAATTTTTTTTTTTTTTTGAAAATCCTATTCTACTTCTACCTAGAGGGGAGGGGGAAAATTTAGGTGAAGGCAATGCTCTGAGGGGTTTTGAACCCAGGACCTAAGGGGAAGGGAGTAGAGCAGGTGAGCGTGCTCTGACCATTAGGCCATCATCGCATGCTCAATTAAGGGTAATTTTTAGAGATGATTATTTGACTCATACCTAATGGATTTCGACCCGATTTGATTTTATAGGGTCGGGGTTTTTAAAGAAAATTTTAGGTTCATGTATGGTATTTTTAGGGTGAGGTCGAGTCAAGTTTGGGTTTAAGGGAAAAAATACTCTACCTGAAATAATAGTTTAATTTTATTCTAAATATTTAGGTATAATTGCTACAATGTCCATCTCTTTTTATATATATTTCAATTATCTCCTTATTTTTTCTAATAAAAATAAAATAATTATTATAATGCTCTTTTTCTATTTGCATTTTTTCAATTAGCTCATTATTTTATCGAATTATAATAAAAATTGATAATTTCTTATTTATGACGGGTCAGATTGGGTTCGAGTTTTTACAATAAAATTTGAGTTCGAATTTAAATCGGGTAAAATATCATAAAATATCAAGTCAAGTTTGATAGAAATGCTAAAATTTTCAGATCGGTGCGGATCGGCTAAAAACCTTACCCATAGCCATCACTAATAATTTTCCCATCTAGGTGGACAGAAATTTGTATATATATCATGTAGTATTGTGGTTGAAATATAGTAAGAAATTCTAATAATATAAAAAGAAGAATTTAGAATTTCTTCAATTTGTGTAATTTTTCATGATATTTTGTTTAAAGCTTTAAATGGTTTCTCTCTTCAACGTGTATTATCACTGCATCCGACTAGGGTTATAAGCGAGTTTAGGCCGAATAGTGGCAAGCTCGAGTTCAACCGAACATCAATATATAACTTTTAGTTCAATTTGAAATATAACTGAACTCAAGCTCAATTAAATTCTATTTACGAATTTTTATTTAAACTCGGTTACTTGAGTTCGATTAAAATAATTTTTTTTTTAAGTATGAGCTCAAGTTTTAATTTGAACTAACTTCTAGTTCAATTTGAGATATAATTAAACCCAAGCTCAATTAAATTCTATTTACGATTTTTTTATTTAAACTCAGTTACTCAAGCCCGATTAAGCTAATTTCTATTTGAGCATGAGCTCAAGTTTTAACTTGAACTCAAGCATGTAAAATAAGGGTATTTATATGTCATTCTTAAATGACGTTGCATGTTCACTCGATTTATTATAATATAACCTAAACTGTTACCTGTAACAGATGAATAGGATATAAATCAGGTCAAATTAAATGTAACAGTTTTAGTTAAGTTCTAATTGTTTTAGTATCGACATTTTTTCTTATTTAAATAGTACAAGATCAAAATGCACTCTGTATTATAATAGAAGGACATGTACAATATTTCTATCCTTGTATGTATTCCATTAGGGGTTTGTGTTTAATTGTTGGACTAAATTTGTGGAGCCGTACTAACAATAAGTTGGTTTAGTGGGAAGAGGCGTTTGGTCTCTTAAGTAAAGTCAAGGGTTCGAATCATGACGTTGGGAGAGTCGCCCCAAATTAGACCTCTACAAAACTCGATTCAAATTAGTTGGCCAATAAGTCGGATATCAATGATTAAACGAAAAAAAATGTAGCTTTGAGTTGAAGCAAAGAATGTAATTCCAATCTAACCTAGCTTTGTTTGTTTGAAAGTTAATTAAATCCTGCGATGCACTCAATTCATTCCTGGGATTTGCTTGCACCCAATTCAACTGCTTCTCTCTCTCAGCTTCCTTTGCTTTTCATGTAAATGAAGAAGGATTGCTTCTTGGATATAATTATAATTAAATAATTAATCCTTTTTTCTTTTAATCTGAATAGGAAGAAACAATGACAGATCAACTAATAAAGTCTTTCTTTAGCTTTTAACACACCAAAGAATCTGATGCTGCCTTCCATCTCTCATTTTTTGTCTTGTTATTCATCAAAATCACAAGGGTCTAATTATGGTTTTGGCCCTTCTACTATGTTGAAAAGTCAAAATTTAATTTGTGCCAGGGGCATTGGCCTTGGCTCCCTTGTTAGATGGTGCAATTATAGTTTTAGCTTCTCTTAAAAATGAAAATTCAATTGAGTCCATCTAGCCTTTAAATAAATTGAAAGCATGCAATTTTGGCTCCTCACAAAAATAAACAATTCAATTTTTTAGTATTATTTCTCCCCCTAACACAAGATTCCTGATTTAGCCCATGAATATGAAATAATTTGATCATCTACTTTTATAATGTTGTCAATAGGTCTAAATTGATTACATCATTAGTTGCTGGTGTTAAAGTGTGACGCAGAACTTTTTAATAATAATTTTGATCATGTACTCGATGATCGTGTGACAAAATAATGACGAAAATAAATGGTGTTATCGATTTGGACCTAATACAAGCATAATAGTAAAAGAACCCAATTATATAGAATTAAAGAAAATTTTCGTAAATAGAGGGAATAAAACTATAGTTAGAGGAAAAGGGTAGTAAGATCAAATCAAGTAATTAAGATTAACCAAAGTTTATTATAGCTTAACATGTATGGGTATGATGGATGGAAATGAGAAAGCTAACTTCACCATCAACTTACAAGTCAAATAAACAAAGAAGAAAATTGAACAAACAAAGAGAGTAGGCATTAAGGCAAGTGGACAATATATATACACTTTAAGTATTTTTTAACCAATAGAGGAGGAGGAGTGACAATTAAGGATTGGAAATTTTGGAATCTTTGATTCCTTTGTTTATTTCTAAATTAATTTTAATGTTTGGCAGTGCAACACACAAAGCAACATCTCATCATTGATTGGGAAGAAGAGAAAGGTATCTAAGTGTGTGGGGACACATGAATTTAGAATCTCCTAAGCATCACAAACTTGCAAGAAATATATTTGTATGAACAATGACATCTCAATTGGAATCATCCACTCTCCCCCTCAAACACACTACTTTATATACATACATACTAAATGCTTTTATTATTATTACAAATTTAAATAAAAAATTATGATTATTTGAGACTGAATTCTGATTTCTTTGTATTACATTATAACAATCGTATTACTTTAACTATGAATTTTTTAACATGTAAAAGAAATTTAAGATTTTTTTCATGGCTCAAGTTTAGTGGTTAAAATCATACACGGATGTAATATTAAATATCAACAAAAAAAAAAAATATAAAGATAAAACCTAAAGTATTGAAAAATTTGAAATTGGCTTAGATGAAATGATGTGTCTTAAAAAGCTCATAATTAGTCTGGGACTCTCTTCCATATAATATTAGCTTATAAATCTCCACCAATATTAGACGGCCCCATAAATATCTTCTGGTTTTCTTTCATTTTAAAAAGAGAAAATCCCAATATTCAATCCAAACAATTAAAAAGACAATAATAGTATGTGAAGGCGACAGGCACACGTATGTATATCAACTTGGCATTCAAATGTTCAATGCTATAAGTTTGATAATACATGGTCAATGCCACGGGGCACTCATTAGTAACATGATTAATCAATTTTAGCTCAAAAACAATAGCGTACGTATTAGTTTTGACAAGGATACATGGCTTATATAATTGTTTTCTCCACATTAACTTTTGTTAATTCTGATTAAATAAATATTAGTGTAATAGAAATTGTAATTAGAGCGGATGAATTTAGTAAGTTTAAAAACATTTCTACAATGATTTTAGGAAGAAGAAAAATACAAAATGTTATTTGAAAGAAAAAAAATAAATCTGGATAATAAATACCGAGTCTAAATGGTTATCTACAAAATTAAAGTGGACTCAGATAAAAAAAATATGAGTTAGCAGGATAGTAATTAGAATATCTGAATATACAAAAACGAGTCGGATATCTGCAAATATCTGAATCCGTGAAGGGAGAAGTGCGGATTTCCATTATATTGAATTATACTCTGGGGGTTATAAAAATACACAACTGTATATATTGTAATCATCATCCTATAAAAACTACATCTCAACTCCCCAGTCCCCTCTAGTTTTTTATGGCACTTGACCCTTTTCAAGTATTATCATCAGATGATAGGACGACTGCTCTGATCGGACGACCGCGTAGGGGCTGCCACTTGCGGGTTATCATCATCATCATCCGTCCCAAAGTATCGGTCTCCAAACTCACCCATACCAGGGACAACACGGAAATCTTCGTTTAAACCGATATCAATCTCAGACGTCACAATCTTTACTCTTGGGAAGCTTTTGCACACTACATGTACACCCTGAGGTGCCTGGTGATTAAAAAGAAATTATTTTAAGAGAAGAAAGCCTACAAGAGAGAGATTGTAATCTATTCAAAACGGCTTGTACTGAAAATAACTTACAGATATGAGATTGAGAAATATGATGTTGGACTCGGGTACACCCTTTTTTATGAGTAGCGAAATAGCTTGAACAGCTGAATTGCCTGTAGAAAAGTTATCAGGATGTTAAACAACAAAATTACGACATTGAGTAAAATAAAAATGTCCGGAACAAACTACTAGCTCTTAAACTCTGTGAGACTGACTAAATTCATCAAGCAAGTGAACCAAATCATACTCGAAAATGAGAAACTAGAAAACATGCATGCATAACAGAAGGTGATTATCAACCATGAACAGAACAAACCTGTGCCTAGGATAGGATCCAGTAGCAATACATGCCTCTCTGAGATGTCTTGAGGTAATTTTTCATAAATAAGCTATTCAATCATCGAAACATGCATGAAGTGAGAAAAGAGGCAAAAAAAGACACAACTTTTGGCATCTGGAAGGCAGTAGAGTGTACAAACCTGCTGACCGTTGTCACCTTCTCTGTGAATGAGAATCTTGCCAATCTTGATACCTTTGCAGCATGCTCGCAACGCATTCTCCATACTCTCACCACTAGAATTAGTTTAGTTCAGTTTCAGGAGATCAGTGGCTAACGGTTTAAAATAATGTTCATGTATAGAGGGTGTGTGGTACATATATGATATATCAATAATTAACAACCATGACAGATTCAAATTTTATTGGAAAAGCAATCGCAATCACTTAACCACGGTAAACTACAATCGTATTAGCTTTAAGTATGTATGTCAATGGCATATAGAAAGTATCTATGGTTTACTCTTATGACGTCACGACAATGTAATAAATTTTCGACCACCAAAGTCATCGCTGATCAATTTCTGACCATCATTCCCTATGATTGACTTCTTTAGAAATATACCACCTCCTTCAAATATCCCCAAGAAAGTTCTAAATCATGCAAGCCATGGAATAATTGATCCAGTGCCTTAAGATTTGAAACCAGAGTTATACCTCCTAATAACAGAAACACCACATAACCTTTTACAGAAATCCACACCTGTATATACGGACCCTGCATCCACGATAGAACCAATATTAATAATTATGATGAAGTAGCATCGGGTAAGAAAATGAATTTAAGAACAGTGACAACTTGGAACATTACAGAACCAACTTGCAATCAGCCACATGCTAAACTGTATTAGAAAGTAGAGAATTCAATTCTGGAGAACTTTAGAACCAGATGATGTCAGATAACAAATCTATACAATCATATCTGACGGACAAAATCATAACAAAGTGTAATAATGATGTGATAAACAAAAATAATACTTTGCATGATGTCCAGAACTAGATGAGGTAACATCCACTTACCAGTTGGAGTGATCACTTGCTTTTCTGTAAATGGAAGATGCCCCAGCCCATGTTCAACAACCTAGAAAAGATGATCTTAAATGACTGAGAAACCAAAAGGGCATTTTGTGGCATTACATTAACAAAGATAAAATTGCATCTAAGCCAAAATATACCCACCAGACGAATCAAACGATCAGCGTAAAAAACGAAGTCATGTTTTGTTGTTTGAGAATCACGAATGAGGGTATGCATGCCTCGTATCTGCATGAAAAAAATCACGTTCTTTTAACAAATGTGCGTGGATCTTTTTCAAGTATCCAATTGGGCTCTATTCATGCAGAAAAAAGTATTACAACCTTAGTTAATTCAAGAAAACAAAAAAGTTATACCTGAAAGGTTGATTGAATGACGTATAAGTTTGGGTAGATTTTACAGAGTTCGTGCTGGCCAAGCTTTGTCCTTATATGTTGCACAATCAAATCAATTGCCACATGATTATCTCCCCCACGGGGAATGATAATATCCGCATGCTTCTTTGTTGGAAGTATAAAGTCATCGAAAGCAGGCTTCACAAATTTTGAATACTGCATTAAAAATTAAATGCATATAAATGTCAGCTGAAAATAAGCACCTACAAAAGAAGAGAAAGCTGAAACATTAGAGAATGATAATATAAAAGAGCATAAATTATTATGCCCAATATTCCTTGCATCGAGGAAACAAATTTATCATGTCAATGTAAGTGGTGAAGAATAGTTAGACCTGATCAAGGACTGCAGCAATATCTCTACCCTTCTCAACAGTATCACGCCTTATTCTTCTTGCCAGACGTACATCAGCATCTGCACTGAAAAATTTACAATGTGTAGTAACTGCCCAGCTTGGGAACAACAATTAGGCAATATAAATGATACATTTCCTAATATATGCAAGTTATTCACTTAAAGCTTTCAGCACTAAATAATAAATAAGTTGTGGTTGTTTTTTCTTCTCATAGCAGTAAGTATTAATGCATCCGCATTATGAATAGTACAACAACCAAAACAGTCTGGTGACTTAAAATGCTCCTAACTATAAGGAGCTACAGATTTTTCAAAAGAACATCGATATTGAAGGGTCCGAAAAATAATCACTATACCACAATCAACATTGTCATAGCACCACTTCATAAGTTCATTGTGTACAACAGAATTTAGGTGACAATTAAAAAAAAGAATTCATGCCAGATATATGCAACATGCGAACAAATTTGATCAGCCAAAGAACTGAGAAAAAAGTTTAATTATTTAACCTGAATCAACAAATATTTTCATGTTCATCAACTCTCTGACACGAGGATCATGAAAAATGAGAATCCCTTCCAAAATTATAACATCTGAGGGATTAACCTGCAGAAATACTATGACCATGAGAAGTTCTACCCGTCCAAAAACAACAAATATGACCTGAAATTATAATTGAATTCTAGGTACATAACTAAGGGATGTGAAAAGACATGTCTACCATTATAAGCTTGGGTAGATTCTATGTCTACCATTTATTAGAGGACGTTAAAAGCTAGGACATTGTACATATAAACAATTATAATTGAATTCTAGGTACTTAAGAAGGTAGAAGATCATCTAAAAATTGGAGTAAGTGTACCATGTTAAAGATAATATTTTGGGGAACCCTTCAAACAATAGGTGCCCAAATCCAAGATATAATAACCATGGGTCCATGTCGTATTAACATGCATTTGAACATAGTAAGACCTTACCCTTCTTGCAGCAAAAAAATTATTTTTATAACTCGTGAAATCATAGTTTGGAATATCTACTGCTTGGTTATGCCTCAAGTTCTCCATAGAATCTAATAATTTCTCTGTGTCAAATGCATCTGCAGGAAGGAACAACATTGCGGCAATAAAAGTCAAAGCAAACATAAAGTGGAATCAAATGTCTTGTGCATAAAACATTCACATCTCCTAAAGACCAATTCGTGAAAAGATGCCTTTTGACATTTGCTCATTAATAATACTCAAATTCTCTCAGAAAATAATAAATATTTCAAAAATTTAGCAGATGTGCATAATATCAAATGCCTCAAAATTCAGAATAAGACAAGCAAACTTCAGAGAGTGCCCTTGTTACCAAGACAAAACATAGAAAACACTTGTTGAACATTAGGTAGAGATGAAAGAGAGATAGTACGAGTTTGTGTCAACTAATAAGCATAGCAATTCAGCATGTCATGGTTTTCTTACTATTTTGGATCTATATTATAGAAATATTCTCACCGGGATGGTCAAAGTTGTATTCATGAACCCTAGCAAGTTCCTCTTCAGTGAGATTGTGATAAAAGGAATCCTGGTACATTGTTCATGTTAAAACTCTAACCAAAGCGAGACCAATTGTTTTTAGCAATGCAGAAAAGAGTGCTTAAGAAGAGGTAAGATGAAAATGTTGAACAATTTCCTTCCCAATTGATGTTCAAAGACCATTTGTTTACTTTGTATGAATAATGACCAACAAATTCATAATCCACTAATGCATAACCAATTTAAGACAGGAAGAAACTAAAGCTAATGATCCATTCTCACCCTCGTAGCTAGGTCAACAAAAGAACCAATAGACTGAATGAAACATTCAGAAACTCAATTTTAAAGCGAATTTAAGCAGAAAATAAATTCCAGAACAGAAGACTGCATTTCAAGTTCCATACACCTTGCAGAGCTTCAATTACTCAACTTTGAAAATTCATGTAGTTAAAACTTACAAGTTCACTTTGAAGATTTTTCTCCAAGTAACCCTTAACAAAATCCAGATTTGTAACTCAGAGAAAAAAATACCTGATTAACTAATACTACACGCTGATCATGAAGTTGCTGAATAATCATATCGCAGACTGTAGTCTTACCAGATGCTGCTCCCCCAGCAACTCCTAACTCGCAAAATAACAGGATGAGTTAGATGAAAATCAAAATGAAAATCAGAAAGAGAAGAAAAATAACTCGTAATATAATTGAAAGAAACCAATGTAATAACCAAACTAGTACCAAATAATTACTAGTTAAGTGCATGTATGTAGCTTCTTAACTATAATTCAAACAAAATAAAGAAAAGTACATTATATTTTATACACAAGGCGCGTGTCTCAAGCACGGTGAAACGGTGAAACTAAAAGATCCATTATTGGTGTTTGGGTTGGGTTGGGTTGGGGCAGAGCTCAGGTGGCCATCATGTTTTTTTTTCTCAGCATTCTTATTTAAATATTTTCACCAACTACTTCTAATCAATATTTCATCAAAAACAAAGTGTGAGTAATAGGTTAACAGCCCTTGCTCAAACTTACCAATAACAAAAGGTTGTTTGTGCACACTTTCAGCACCAGGTGTGGTTGTAGGCTTCTCAATATTCTTCGACTCAAAACCTTGCATATGGAACCCAGAAAAGTGGACTCCAGACGAGGCCTCTATCATATCCTCCACTGATCTAGAACCCATACCTAAGACCTATGCAAAAACTTAACAAGTGAGAAAACAAGTGTATGAGGCCATTAAAATAAGATAGATGCTAAATCCAACATGGACACCAGCTTGATTGAATCATATCGTATTATATTTTTCTTTTCCTTTCCAAGAAGAAAGAAAACATTCATAGATGCAGCAATTCCCTTCACTTCACAGGGAAGCAAAGTTCTCTGCTTATTACCAAATCAGAAGTTGTCCCTTTTTCGATCACAGGGAAGCAATTCAGAACAATCATTTGGAAGCAAAAACATGGTGGAAAAGAAGTCCAGTAAAGTTCCTTTCTTTCTTACTAAAAACAAGCACAACAAATTATATTTTCGAGGAATTCCAGTCAATCACAAACAAACAAAAAAAGCACGGTTTTTTTGGTATTGCCATGTGAATCAATCTCCCATACAACAAAACAGAGCAATACTCAAACACCATTTCAAGTGAAAATTACCAAGAAACGAGCAGGTTTTAGCTCCCCCAATTATAACATAATAGTTCAATAACGTGAAACTAAAATCTATCTACTCCCCAAGAAAATCACCGACGAAAACTAAATCTAACACCTCTGGAAAGAACTAAACATACCGAAATGAAAAAACAAAGATCAAATTAGCATGGAATTGAGATCAATTAATGCAGAAAAAGAAAGAAAAATGGGGATTCTTGAATTAAATTACCTGATTTAATGGACTACTAAAAGAGAGAGAATTTCTTCACTTTCTTTTTTGGGGAGTGAGATAAAGAGGTGATGGTGTTACGGACAGAGTATCAATTTCGAGGTATTTATACAGTTTAAGAGCTCCCCGTATTAATTAATTAATTAATTAAGCATTACATTGGTAGTAGTACATTTTTTAAAAATAAATATTTGGCATTTATTTACTCAACAATGGCGATTCTGGGAAATTTACCCAAATATTGTTCCTCAATTTTTTCAACAATATGACACTTCGCACTTTATTTTTAACAATATAGTTGTTTATTGTAGTAATTGAGTCGAATTGTGTTTAATATCCTTGAACAATGTTTTTTTCATGTTGAAATTAAACTATTAAAGTCGGACTGCTTGTAATCCGACTTCTAACAGTAAAAATAATGAACACTGTTTAAAGTCGGGATATTCTTGATCTGTCTTCAAGCTAATCATTGATTTTGGGTCTATTTTCTAGATAAATATTGTTCAAATTTGGATTGCATTCAATCTGACTTTTAATTGCTACAGTAAACAATCATATTGTTGGAAATAAAGTATAGAATGACCTATTGATAAAAAAAAATGAACCACAATATTTAAGTAATTTCACCATTCTATTCTATTGGATCTTCCTTTTCTTTTTTTTCTTCGAATTTTGTTTTTTTTCCTCAAAGGGACAATGATATGCAAACTCATGAATTTCACATTTTTATTGTACTCATAAAAATAAAATTCAATCATAGAAAATATAATTGTTTATATATATATATATATATATAGGTGAACAGAATTTAAAGTTCAATTCTTAAGTAATCATAAAAGAAAAAATTGTGATTTTTGTGTTGTATATTTAAGTTAGAGAAAATATGTTATGTATTAGTAGTTAGGGGTGGGCATTGTTGGGTACCTGATTCATTCAAGTACCTCATTAAATGGTTCGTGTCCCGGCCTATTATATTCGGGTACCCGTAAAATTTGGGTACCTGGTTCTTTTTTTATTTTTTAATCTTAAAATTAAAAAAATTACATATTAAACACAAAAATATTTTTAAAAAATTAAACTTAAAACTTAAAAGAATATAATACAAACATAGAAAAAAATTAGGTATTTGAACTTAATTTTAGAGTAAAAATATTAAGAAACATAAATAAAAATATAATTTTAAATATAAAAAATATATATTAAATTTTATCGGGTCGGGTCGGGTCGGGTACCCGGTAAGGGGAAACTTCCGGCCCATGTCCCGAGAAATTTGCCGGGTCGGGTAATTTTTTTTCGAGAATTACCCGACATTTTTAGGTTCGGGTCAACTGGGTCGGGTATTTTTGCCCACTCCTACTAGTAGTCGAAAATGAATTTTTAACAAATTGGGTCAATTTAAGGTTTAAGAGTTAGTTTAGAGTTTAGAGGTTAAAATTGAGTATTTTATTTTTTCCCTCTATTGATAATAATTTATTAAAATCAACCATAAAATAATGATATTTACCCTCTATCTATAATAATTTATTAAAATTTATAAATTTATAAATATATATATATATATATATATATATATATATATATATATATATATATATATATATATCAAGGTTTGATTTTAATTTTCGAATTAAGAATTGCACTTTATTACCACACCACAATGACTATTAATTAATAAAGTTATGATAGGCACTTCTTTCTTATATATAATATTAATATAATTTTTAATATCATTAATATGATTAAAAAGAAGATATTACAAAATCTAGTAAGCTGTGGCGGATGCAAGTGTATTTTAAAATGGGCACGTGCTCACCCTAAGTTTTTTAAACTTCAAACATTTAACTTCAATTTTCACGAGTTAATCTTTTGTTGATTATCGTGAAACCGATTTAGAATTTTTACTTTCTTGATTTAGGATTTTGAGGAAAACGATTGAATGGTGTATTCGATAAGAGAAATAAAATACACGTGAGTAAAACAGAAAGGAAAGCAAAGAATTTTATTAAAGAGAAAATTGTATCTTTGGTACACAACAAAACGTTTATTTATATACAGGCCACAAAACTAACTAACTAACATAAAAATGTCACCAAGAAATTACAACTCAACAAACTATCCTCCAGCTCAGCAACCTTGATTATCTTGATAGCCCTCTCAAGTTGGAGCATACAAATTTTGGAGGCCCAACTTGAGAATTGAATCCTGAAAAGAACCAGTTGATAAGGCTTTAGTAAAACAATCAGCAAGCTGATTTTGTGATGAAACGGGTAAAAGTTTAATGACTTCCTATTGAACTTTTTCTCGGATTAAATGGTAGTCGATTTCAATATGTTTTGTGCGTTCATGATGCACAGGATTCTCGACAATCTTAATAGCAGACAGATTATCACAGTAGAGGTTAGCAGAAGAAGGATTAATTTTTAAATTAGAGAGAAGATAAAAAAACCATTGAATTTCACAAGTGACAGCAGTTATAGCACGGTATTCTGCTTCACTAGAGGAACGAGATATAGTTTGTTATTTCTTGGATTTCCAAGAAACTAAGGAATTGCCTAAGAAAATACAAAAATCAGTGGTTGACCGACGAGAATCTGGACAAGAAGCCCAGTCAGAATAAAAAAAAAAAAGCATGAATTTTTAAAGTATTATCAGCAGGGAAAAACAAACCTTGTCCTGGGGTGCCTTTCAAACATAGAAGAACTCTATGTGCAACAATTAAATGTACATTATTAAGGGCAGATAGAAACTGAGATAACTGTTGGACAACAAAAGAAATATCTGGCCTAATATTGGTAAGATACAAAAGTTTACCAATGAGCTGTCTATAAGAAGTAATGTCTTGTAAAGCATCACCATCAGACTTAGATAAACGATTTGTAACAGCAATAGGAGTAGAGGCAGGTTTGCATCCAATAAAATCAGTTTCCTTTAAAATTTCTAGAGTATATTTTCTTTAACACAAATTTATACCATTGGTTGGCCTAGCAATTTCAAATCCTAAAAAATACTTTAACTTTCCTAAATCCTTGATTTTAAAGGCACCATGAAGAAAACTTTTAATGCAAGAAATTTGTTGGGATGAAGGGCTAGCTAGAATAATGTCATCCACATAAACAGCTAAGGTAATAAATTGGGAACCTTCACCCTTAGTGAAGAGACTAGAATCAGAAACAGACTGTTTAAAACCTTAATTTTCTAAAGCTAGTGTTAATCTTTCATTCCATTGCCTACTTGCTTGTTTTAGTCCACATAAGCTCTTATTTAATTTGCAAATAAGGCCAGGGTTATCATTGAAAAAATCAGGGGTAATTCTATATATACCTCTTCATGTAAGAAACCATGCAAAAAGACATTACTGATGTCTAATTGCTGTAAATTTTAGTTTTGAGCTGCATCAACAGCCATTAAGGTTCTTATAGTTGTAATTTTGGCCACTGGACTAAAGGTATGAATGAAGTCAACCCCAGGATGTTGTGTATAGCCTTTAGCAACTAACCTAGCTTTATACCTATCAATGGTACCATCTGATTTTAATTTAGTCTTAAAACTCCACTTACACCCTATAGTGGTCTTTCCAAGAGGTAAAGGGGCTAAATCTCATATTTTATTATTATCTAAAGTAGTAATTTCTACTTGATTTGCAGTTTTCCAGCAGTCATGCATAAGGGCATGTTTGTAAGTTTAGGCTCACTTAACAGGTCAACATTATTAAGAAAATATTTATGATGAGTGAAAATGTTAGCATAAGTAAGGACATGATCTACAGTATGTGGAGTAGTCCTAGTCTTAGGTGTAGTAACCTGAAAATTCTTAAACTTCTGTGGAATTTTAACAACTCTAGAAGGTCTAGAAATCCTAGAAGATTGTTATCATGAATTCTAGAAGAATCATTATCAGCCTTATCAGAATTTTCAGAAGTCAAAGGATTATGAATACCAACAGCACTGTTTTCAGATTTATCATAACTGAGAAAATTATCAGAATTGAGAGGAACATCATCAGCACAAGTTTTATTAGTGCCAGCACAAAAAACATCCTCTAACTCAAAATTATCACAATTAGGTAAAACAAAACTACCAAGGTTACTAGTAGCATCTTGCTTAAAAGGAAAAATATTCTCGTAAAAGGTTACATTCCTAAAAACAAACACAGTTTTAGTCTCTAAGTTGTATAGTCTATATCCTTTTACATTTTTAGGAAAGCCTAAGAAAACAAATTTAGTGGCCATAGAATGCATTTTTGTTTCAGCCTTAGGTAAAAGGGAAGCATAAGTGTTGAGTGGATCGAAAGATCGATATAAACCAAGAGGGGGGTGAATTGGATTTTTAAAGACTTTGTGGTGGAAATTACAAATTAAAAATAATAGACAAGGGATTTTAGAGTGGTTCAAGTTCCAAATGAACTCTACATCCACTACCTTAGCTTCACTAAGGATTTGCAACAATTCCACTAATTGCCCTTCCCCTTTTCTAGGCTAAGGAGGCAACCCTTACAATTTCGGTTAAATTTTCTACCCAAAATTCAACCCAATCCTCACACAAGTGAACAAAGAAATTTGTTGGCTAATGAGATACCTCAATACAAATGATAGCCCAATTACAAGCACTCAACCTAATTGAACAAGATATGAATGAAAATTACAATTGGGGTTTCTAGACAAATAGGAATTTTTGCACAATTGCTTGGATTTGATGAATAGATGTTTTCTTGAAGATCAATAGTTGTTGCTGTAGCTTTTGGATGTGTCTTTTATACCTCCTCATTGATTTCTAGCCGTTTGGGTGGTTGGGAACATAAATGGAGCCGTTGGAACCCTCTCTTACCACCATAAATGCACTTCTGCAGCTACCAGTATCGGTACGCGGGAAGGTGTATCGATACCTGTCTCAGAAAAGAAAGAGTCGTTGTGTGCAATAAATAAGGGGTATCGAAACACACGTAGGCGTATCGGTACGGGGTATTGAAACGGCTAAGATCCGTATCGATACCATTTTCTGAACTTAGCTCACTGTCGATATCCATATCGGTACGGGGGTTAGGCGTATCGATACGGGTCAACGACCTTTTAAAGTTTGGTTACCAACCAACTGACACCAACGGTCATATTTTTAAACCGACTTAATATTTAAAAATTATAAAGCCCGTATCGATACGAGGGTTTGCCGTATCGGTACTCTATTCAAACTCTTTGAAATTTAACACAGGGGCGTATCGATACGAGGGTTTGCCGTATCGATACATGTTCCGACAGTAACCAAGTTTGGCAAAATGGCATCGATACGCTTGGTAGTGTATCGATACACCTGAACGATTTTCAATGGTTTTGCCTTGCAACACTTAGAAAATATTTTGAGTTTGAATTTTACAAATCAGTTTTAAAGTGTTGGTGTTTTGAAACTTATTAAGGGACTTATAAAAGCAATTTTAAGTTTTACAAATTGATCCTTAAAGATCTAATTATATCAAAATCAAACATAGGTTTTACAATCTCCCCCTTTTTGATATAACAAAACTAAAACTTAAAATTTTTGACATTTTTGAAAAACCTTTACAATGTTAACTCCCCTTAATATAAGCTTGGTAACCTTTGAATTAAAATCAAAATATTTGAAGTGTGAGCTAGTTTCTTCTCCCCCTTTTTGTTAGATAAAAAAAAATCGTTGAGACAATTAAGTGATTAAGGAAATCAAAGGTATAATAAGCAACATAAATTTTATTTATCATAGCAACATACTTGAAATCCAAACAAAAAGCAAAAAAGAAATCAAAGCATAGGTTTTAATCCTAAAACAACCTTAATCCTAAGAACATAAAGCATAGGTGCATAAAATAGAAAATCCTAAATGATATGAATGATATGCAAGAAGAAACGTCTAAGCATTGTCTTCGTCATCTTCATCCTCTTCATCATCAACTCCCAATGGCTCATTATCCCGCATGCTATTGCGCCACTCATCATGGAAAGCGGCAAGGGAAATATTCAAGGAATTGTGCCCGCTTTCAAGGGATGTGAGGCGATTCTTCATACCCGTCATCCTTGTATCAAAGGTAGTTTCCATTGAAGTAAGACGAGTATTCATGTCCGTGCGCAACCCGGTAAATTGCTCATTGAGATAGGTCATGAGAGCATCCATGTTGGGTTGTGGGACTTGAGGAGCTTGAGGAGCTTGAGCCTCTTCAAATACGGCGGCAGCTTCGGGAGGTAGCTCGGCAAGACGTACCCAATCACCATTAAAATATGAAAACTTTGCCCGAGCAAGAGATCGCTCATCAATGGGATCGGTGAGGGGAGTTGGATAGTCATAAGAGCAATCAATATCCTTTTTAATAAAGAAATAACTCAAAGCCGTACCATATGTAAAGGAGGTGACGTGAGGTGTGTGACGATTTTGCACGAGGTAGACGATCTCCTGGAACATAAGTCGAGCAAGATTTGGGCGTTTTTGCTCACGGAAACAACGGATCAAAAAATCATCCACTTGACGAATGGTGGAATATTTTCCTCCGGAGGGACGAAACCACCACGACACCATCAAATGTAAGATCTGGTCTTGAGCATTTAGGGCAGTGACGGATCCACTAAGAACATGCCCCAAAGCATGCTCATTATCAATGCCTTCATCCTCTAACTTGAAAACCTCACAAATAGACTTGACATCAAGGATGATTTTCTTCCCCATAAGATAAGAGCGAATGGCAACAACTTCCCCATTTTGAGTAATACATTTGGCATTGGCATAAAAAATCAAAACCAAAAGGCGATAGAAAACACCGGGAATAGAGATGAACTCCATGAAGTTCCAACGATGAAACAAAGGAAGATATTCAAACTTAAAACGCTCCGAATTGAGAAAAGGAACGGAGATTACCCTTTCGGCACGGATCTTATAATTCTCATATTGACGAAAGTGAGTTAGATCCGAATTGCCATCAAAGCATTGCTCATAGATGATTGAGTAGTTTGGACGAGCAATCGCTCCAAGGGTGGAAGATTCACCGGCTTGATTAACCCTTGTACACTTCCTCGAGGGTTCTTTTGGTGCCATGATCTAAAAGAGAAATTAAGCAAAAATGATTTCTTCAATTTGAGTAAAAATCAAGGAAAAAATTTTGAGAAAAATTTTAAAAAGGTTTTGAAGAAAACAAAGGTTTTGATAAAAAGATGAAACAAAATAACAAAACAAAACAAAAAAAAATTAAAAAAGAGAAAAAAAAGTTACCTTGATAGAAACTTGGAAGATTGAAGAAAAACTAGCACAAAGATGAGAGAGAGAGCACAAAGCCTTGCTTGATTCAAAAACTCTTTTAGATTTGAGGTGAGGTGTGAAAAATATGAAGGAGGAAGTGCCTTTTTATAGGCAAAAACGGCTAGGGTTAATTAAGTTTTGAAGAGTTTGAATTTTGGTAAAAGTTGAACTCATTAAAAGCTAATTTAATGCCATCAGCGCAGTCGAGTATCGATACGCCTGAGGGTGTATCGATACGGGGATAGAATTGTCTTTTCCTCAAAAATGTCCGTTGGAAAGTCGTATCGAAACAGAGGGGTCCGTATCGAAACGACCTGTATCGATACGAGGTTAATCGTTTCGATACCCGTGAAGCGAAGAGAATTCTGGGAAACGGAATGAAGAACAGGTATCGATACGCGTAGATCAGTATCGATACTGTATGCCCAGAAATGTATATTTGGTTCAAAGAACAACCAAAGGCTCGAACTTAACATCTCCTATGAGTATGCAAATGATGTACGAGCAGTTCTAAGCATATTTTAACAGAATCATACTCCCCCTAACTATAGGCATGGATGAAATTAGGAGTCTAAACACATGAACATGGCATTTCACAAAATCAAGCATTTTTAAGCACAAAAGAGGTCCTAAACGGTCAAGATAGGCTAGCTAGACCTAACTCTCTCCTAAGGGACCAAAAACGCTCTTTGTCTAAGGGTTTTGTAAATATGTCCGCTAATTGATTCAAGGTGTGTACATACTCTATAACCACATCTTCCTTAAGGACATGATCTCTAATGAAATGATGTCTTATTTCTATGTGTTTGGTTCTAGAGTGTTGGATGGGATTTTTTGTTAAACATATTGCACTAGTGTTGTCACATTTTAGGGGTATGGTTTCAACTTTAATTCCATAATCTAAGAGTTGTTGCTTCATCCAAAGGACTTGAGCACAACAACTCCCTAAGGATATGTACTCGTCTTCGGTGGTAGATAAGGCTACACTATTTTGTTTCTTAGAGAACCAAGATATGAGCATACTACCTAGGAATTGACAAGTTCTCGAAGTACTTTTCCTATCGATTTTACAACCCCCATAATCCGCATCCGAGTAAGCATGAAGGTTGAAGGTAGAGTCTCTAGGATACCAAAGACCTAAACAAGGAGTATCTCTAAGGTATCTAAAGATTCTCTTAACGGCTATAAGGTGAGACTCTCTAGGACTAGCTTGAAACCTAGCACACAAGCAAACACTAAACAAGATATCCGGTCTACTTGCGGTAAGGTAAAGCAAAGATCCAATCATAGAACGATAAAGCTTAGAGTCAACACACTTACCTCCTTCATCTTTGTTAAGCTTTGTAGATGAGCTCATAGGAGTGGCTTGAGGCTTTGCATTCTCCAAGCCAAACTTCTTGAGCATATCCTTTATGTATTTTGCTTGGTTGATGAAGGTGCCATCCTTCTTTTGCTTGATTTGGAGTCCCAAAAAGAATGAGAGCTCCCCCATCATGCTCATCTCAAATTCACCTTGCATTAACTTAGCAAACTCTTGACAATGACATTCATTAGTAGAACCAAAAATAATATCATCAACATAAATTTGAACTACTAAGATGTCATTTTTATACATTTTTATAAAAAGTGTAGTGTCCACCTTACCTTTTTCAAATCCTTTTTCAATCAAAAAATTTGAAAGTCTTTCATACCAAGCTCTAGGAGCTTGTTTTAAACCATAAAGAGCTTTGGTAAGTTTGAAAACATGATTTGGAAATTTTGAATCTTCAAAACCCGGTGGTTGTTCCACATACACTTCTTCATTTATAAAACTATTTAAAAATGCGCTTTTAACATCCATTTGAATAAGCTTGAAATTATGATAACATGCATATGCAAGCAACATCCTAATGGCTTCCATTCTAGCTACGGGTGCATAGGTTTCATCAAAATCTATTCCCTCTTCTTGAGTGTAACCTTGTGCTACAAGTCTAGCTTTATTTCTTACAATGTTACCACTCTCATCTAGCTTGTTCCTAAAGACCCATTTAGTTCCTATTGTAGATTGATTACTAGGCCTATCAACTAATGTCCAAACATTACTTCTCTCAAATTGATTTAACTCTTCTTGCATGGCCATAATCCAAAAATCATCTTTCAATGCTTCTTTAATATTCTTAGGCTCTATGCATGAGATAAATGCAACATGATTCATTAGTCTAAAAGAAGAACGAGTGGTTACCCCCTTGGATGGATCACCCAAGATTTCACCATCTTTGACATAGTTGAACTCCCTTGGGTAGCTCACTTCCTTTTCCTTAATAGCCAAGTCCTTCAAGGCTTCAAGAGGTGGATCTTGTGTGTCCTCTTCTTTTGTTGGAATCTTATCCTCCTTTGAAGTTTGTCCTCCATCAAAGGCATTTATGATTCTTACATCATCATCATCACAAGAATCCTTCCTAGGAAGGAGGTTATCATCGAATACAACATGAATAGATTCTTCTACTACTAAAGTTCTTTTGTTAAATACTCGATAGGCTTTAGAGGTTAAAGAGTAACCTATAAAAATTGCTTCATCACTTTTTGCATCAAATTTACCTAAGTTATCTTTTCCATTATTTAAAACAAAACACTTGCACCCAAAAGGGTGAAAATAGCTAATGTTAGGCTTTTTAGATTTTAAAATCTCATAAGGTGTTTTCTTTAAAATTGGCCTAATCATTACTCGATTTACAATATAACAAGCGGTGTTTGTGGCTTCCGCCCAAAAATATTTAGGTAAATTGTTTTCACAAAGCATAGTTCTAGCCATTTCTTGTAAAGTTCTATTTTTCCTCTCAACTACCCCATTTTGTTGAGTTCGAGGAGCCGAAAAATTATGGCTAATACCATTTTCATTTAAAAAATCTTCAAACCCCAAATTTTGAAACTCGGTTCCATGATCACTTCTAATATATGAAATTCTAAGTTCAAGATCATTTTGGGTTAATTTTGAAAATGTGATGAATTTTTCCAAAGCCTCATCTTTAGTACTTAAAAATAGAACCCAAGTAAATCTAGAAAAATCATCAACGCGTACAAAAGCATAAGACTTACCACCCAAGCTCATAGTCATAATTGGCCCAAATAAATCCATGTGGATTAGTTGTAAGCATCTACTAGTAGAAACATCATTAATGGATTTAAAGGAAGATCTATGTTGTTTACCCTTTGAGCATGCATCACAAATTTTATCATTTGAAAATTTTATTTTGGGTAAACCTCTAACTAGATTAAGAGAGACTAGTTTTTCTAAAACACTTATGCTAGCATGTCCTAGCTTCCTATGCCACAACCATGCATTATTTTCATTTTGTGCAACTAAGCATGCATGAGATGTATGAATGTCATCTAGATGCACCATGTATATGTTTCCTATGCGATGACCTATGAGCATAATATTATTAGATTTAATGTCTACAATTTTGCATCCATTTTTATCAAATAAAACATTAAATCCTTTATCACACAATTGACTTATGCTCAATAAATTGTGTTTAAGACCATCGACATATAAGACATTTTCAATGAGAATAGTAGAGTGATTACCTATGGAGCCAATACCTTTAATGTGGCATTTGGAGTTGTCACCAAATGTCACTACTCCTCCACTTTTTGGCTTAAGATCCATGAATCTACTCTTGTCTCTGGTCATGTACCTCGAGTATCCACTATCAAGGTACCATGAGTTTTGACTTTGTGCTTTGGCCTTGTAGCAATGCTCCCCCTACAAACAAAGATATTAAGCTTTTGTTTTTGGTACCCAAATCATTTTGGGTCCATGAGTGTTAGCTCCCAAAACCTTGGTTCCCTTAGGAATCCAAGATGACATAGCAATAATATTATTAGATTTTACAAGTTCCTTAGGAACTCATACACTTCTAATTCTTTTTGCTCTACTATGTCTAGGATAGCTACCTTGTTTGTAGTAGTTAGTCTTTTTCTTAGGTTGGTGTGTTCTAGAGGATTCACCTATTTCATGCTTGACACTACCAACATTTTTCAAAGACTTTTTAAGCTCATTTAGCTCATTTAACACCTTTTGGTGTTCACTATTACATTGAGACAAAAGATTATTAAGATCAACATTCTCATCTTGAAAGAATTTAAGTTCATCTTTTAATCCTAATATCTTTTTCTCAAATTTTGAATTAGCTTGAGTGAGTGAGTCATTTTTCTCATTTAGTTCCAAAATAATTTTCTTGTTTTTAATGACAGACACTTAAACTTCTCAACTAATTCATCATAAACCTCTTGTAACTCATCATATGCATCATTCAATTCATCATATGAAATATCTAAAGTAGATGAGTTAGAGGTTACCAAGGAGGAATCTTCCTCAAGTGCCATGAGGCAAAGGTTAGCCACTTCTTGTTCGTCATCCTCCGATGACTCCTCATCACTCCAAGTAGCAAGCTTGGCTTTGAGCCTCTTCTTCATCTCAAAGCCCTTTTTCTTGAGTTGAGGGCACTCCGAACGTATGTGACCGAGTTGTTTGCACTCAAAGAAAATGATAGGATCCCTTCCTTCTTCTTTGTTCTTGCTTTTGAAGTCCATCTTCCTTTGGATTTTTCTTCCCCGGTTGGACCTCATGAAACGTGAGAATCGTTTGGCTATCATAGCCAATTCTTCAAGTTCATCCTCCTCACTAGATGAGCTCTCATCATGTTGTGAAGCTTTAGCCTTGAGAGCTATTCTCATCTTCTTCTTCTTCTCAACCTCAAGCTTCTCTACCCTTTTCTCTTCTTTCTTCTTCTCATCTTCCCTTCCTTGCTTCATGATCTCATGAGTAAGGAGAGAACCCACAAGCTCATCAAGCTTAAAGGTTTTCAAATTCTTTGCTTCGATGATAGTGGTTCTCTTCCCATCCCAAGACTCGGGAAGTGAATAGAGTAGCTTCCGGACAAGCTTGTCTTCCGGTATGATCTCTCCAAAGCCCTTTAGCCCATTGACAGTCGTGGAGAAACGATCAAACATCTTTGACACCGTCTCATCGGGCTCCATCTTGAAATTTTCATAACTAAGATTGAGAATTTCAATCTTAGTTTCTTTAACATCGTTGGTGCCTTCATAAGTAGTCTCAAGAGTGTCCCACACTTCTTTGGCACTTTCGATGGATGAGACCTTTGAATAGATGTCCGGACCGAAAGAACAAAATAGCATGTGGAGAGCTTTATCATTGACTTGAATCTTTTTCCTCTCCTCTTCACTCATCTCCACTTTCTTCTTCAAAACCATCTTGCCTTCACCATCTTGCTTCAATGGAATATATGGCCCATCTTCAATGACATCCCACACTAGATAGTCATTTGACTTGATGAAGAGACGCATTCTATTCTTCCAAAAAGAATAGTTATCACCATTGAAGAAAGGAGGCTTTGTAGTGGATTGTGACTCGTACATGCCGGAACCGGAGGTTGAAGTCATCTCTTGATATTTTGATGATCACACTCTTCCAAGGAACTCCTCTTGTGGTTGTTAATCCTCAAAGAGGTAGGCTCTGATACCAATTGTTGAGTGGATCGAAAGATCGATATAAACCAAGAGGGGGTGAATTGGATTTTTAAAGACTTTGTGGTGGAAATTGCAAATTAAAAATAATAGACAAGGGATTTTAGAGTGGTCCAAGTTCCAAATGAACTCTACATCCACTACCTTAGCTTCACTAAGGATTTGCAACAATTCCACTATTTGCTCTTCCTCTTTTCTAGGCTAAGGAGGCAACCCTTACAATTTCGGTTGAATTTTCTACCCAAAATTCAACCCAATCCTCACACAAGTGAACAAAGAAATTTGTTGGCTAATAAGGTATCTCTCAATACAAATGATAGCCCAATTACAAGCACTCAACCCAATTGAACAAGATATGAATGAAAATTACAATTGAGGTTTCTAGACAAATAGGAATTTTTGCACAATTGCTTGGATTTGATGAATATATGTTTTCTTGAAGATCAATAGTTGTTGTTGTAGCTTTTGGATATGTCTTTTATACCTCATCATTGATTTCTAGTCGTTTGGGTGGTTGGGAACATAAATGGAGCCGTTGGAACCCTCTCTTACCACCATAAATGCACTTCTGCAGCTACCAGTATCGGTATGCGGGAAGGTGTATCGATACCTGTCTCGGAAAAGAAAGAGCCGTTGTGTGCAATAAATAAGGGGTATCGAAACGCACGTAGGCGTATCGGTATGGGGTATCGAAACGGCTACGATCCGTATCGATACCATTTTCTGAACTTAGCTCACTGTCGATATCTGCATCGGTACGGGGGTTAGGCGTATCGATACGGGTCAACGACCTTTTAAAGTTTGGTTACCAACCAACTGACACCAACGGTCATATTTTTAAACTGACTTAATATTTAAAAATTATAAAGCTCGTATCGATACGAGGGTTTGCCGTATCGGTACTCTATTCAAACTCTTTAAAATTTAACACAGGGGCATATCGATACGAGGGTTTGCCGTATCGATACATGTTCCGACAGTAACCAAGTTTGGCAAAATGGTATCGATACGCTTGGTAGTGTATCGATACACCTGAACGATTTTCAATGGTTTTGCCTTGGAACACTTAGAAAATATTTTGAGTTTGAGTTTTACAAATCAGTTTTAAAGTGTTGGTGTTTTGAAACTTATTAAGGGACTTATAAAAGCAATTTTAAGTTTTACAAATTGATCCTTAAAGATCTAATTATATCAAAATCAAACATAGATTTTACAATAAGCAAGACAACCAATAACCCTAAGATGATCATATTTAGGTTTAGACTGAAAAAGAACTTCAAAGGGAGTTTTATTGTCAAGAATAGGTGTAAGAGTAATGTTAATTAAGAGGACAACATGCAAAATACAGTCTATCCAAAAAGGTAAAGGAAGAGTAGGAAGGATTCTTAAAGCCTTAGCAACATTTAAAAGGTGTTGATGCTTTCTCTCAACAATGATATTCTGTTGAGGGGTATGAGGACATGAAGTTTGATGAACTATCCCTTTGGATTTAAAAAAGTCAACCATATCAAATTCTTTTCCATTGTCAGACCTAATACATTTAATTTTAATAGAAAACTGAGTTTCTATCAAAGTATAGAATTTAGTAATTATTCCTTGGTTTCAGATTTAAACTTCAATGGATAAACCCACATGAACCTACTTTTGTCATCTACAATAGTAAGAAAATAACAATGGCCATATATACTAGGAACTGGAAAAGGACCCCAAATGTCCATATGAACCAAAACAAAAATAAAAACAGACTTAGAAGTACTAACAAGAAAGGGCAGCCTCTTATGTTTAGCTAAATGACAAGTATCACAGTGTTTCAAACAACCAGATGAAATAATGGGATTTAAGCTTGCAAGAAGTTTCATCCTATGACTAGAAGGATGGCCTAGTCTAGCATACCAAACATCAAAAGAAATAGAAGAGTTAATCAGATTACCAACAACAACATGTATGTCATTGTGAATTTCAAGCTGATAGATCCCATTTAGCTTCCTAGCTAAACTAATCATCTTCCATTGTTTGGTATCCTGTATACAACAGAAATCATGTGAGAATATAAAAGATAAACTGGAATCATTTGTTAATTGAGAAATGAAAACCAGATTAAAACCAAAAAAGGGTATATGGAAAACATTTTTAAGAACCAAACTATTAGACAAACTAACAATTTTAATATGCAATACCTTCACTAACTGACCATTAGGCAATTTGACAAATTTATCAGCAACAGTAGAATATGTTATAAAGTAATCTAAGGAATTAACAATGTGATTAGTAGCCCCTCAATCAAGAATCCAAGACTTATCATTTAAAACATTATTATTTTGATAATTTTCAATTTTAGAATAACCACAATAAGTGACATTGATATCTAAAGAATTACCAGAATTAACAAAAGAGAAATTCATACCTTGTGCCCCAGCAGAATCATGATTTGAACACAAAACATTGACTTGAGAAGGAGAAGCAGAACTCTGATGTGGTTTATCTCGTTCATTTATTAAGGACACTAGGCTAGCATATTGTTCTTTGGTAAATGGAACAAGACCATCTTCACTTGTATTAGCAGAAGTAGATTGCACATAATTTTCAGTAGGCACAACATTCCCAGTTTGATTAGCTCTACTAACTGACCCTTTTGACCTAAACCCATGAGGATACCTATATTTTTTAAAGTATTTTTCAACAGAATGCCCATACAAACCATAAAAAACACACAGAAGCCTACGATTGAAAGAATTTCTAAAATTTTCAGAGAATTTTTTAATAGAATTCCTAGTGTTAGACTCTTCCCTTCTGATACTACCCCTATCAACCAACAAGATGTTGGAATCAGCAACAACAAGATGTTGGAATCAACAACAACAAGAGGACTAATTGTTCGTTCATGTTGTACAAGAATGAAAAAAAATTCGTTTATGTTAGGAAATGGTTTCATCATCAAGATTTGGGATTTGGGATTTGGGAATAGAGAATGTATCATTTAAGCCCCTAAGAAACCTAAGAGCGAAATCTTGCTTGCGGAATTCAATGGCTTTGCAATCACAACTAAAAAGAGACCTAAGATTGCAAAGTTTGTCCCATAGAACTTTTAATTGAGTATGAAATGCAGTTACGAAAAGATTACCTTGACGCAGAGAATAAAACTCTTGTTGCAGGTCGGAAATTTGAATCAAATCCCCCTACTTGAACCGGTCATAGAGATCAGCCCAAAGCTCATATGCGGTGTCTACCCAGATTACACCTTGAGCAATCTCTGGATTTATCGCCCGCAGAAGCCAAGATAGGACCAAGTTATTGCACTTCTCCCAAGCTTGAAAACGAGAACTCTCTTTGCGCATCTGCTTAATCGACCCATCCACAAAACATAATTTGTTTTTGGAGATAACGACCATCTTCATTGATCTTGCCCAGCTATGGTAGTTCAAATCGTTCAGCAAGGCAGAGGTGAGAACGAGATCAGAGTTTTCGTTCGGATGAGAGTAATATTCATCCGAGGGATCGTCGTTCTTGAAGGTTTGAGAGCGGAAACGATCAGAAGAATCGTCATCAGATACCATGTTGATTATCGTGGAATTGATTTAGGGTTTTTACTTTCTTGATTTAGGATTTTGGGGAAAACGGGTGAATGATGTATTTGATAAGAGAAATGAAATACACTTAGTAAAACAGAAAGGAAAGCAAAGAATTTTATTAAAGGGAAAATTGTATCTTTGGTACACAACAAAACGTTTATTTATATACATGCCACAAAACTAACTAACTAACTAACTAACATAAAACTGTCACCAAGAAATTACAACTCAACAAACTATCCTCCAGCTCAGCAACCTTGATTATCTTGATATCCTTAGGTTTTTTTTAACATTATAAGTTGTGCCTACCCTGAAATTTTGAAATTTTATGTGTGCCCACCCTCAAAATTATTTTTAGATCCGTCAGTGCCAGCAAGTGATCTTAGTGGAAAAAAATGATGGTGTTCATCTTAAGAAACTTATATTTTGAACAACTTTATTTATAAGGTATGTGTCTTATCAAAGAGTTAAAAAAATATAAACACATATTACCTTATAATTATGTTAAAATTATTTAGAAAAGAATTACCTATATTTTTGTATTATATTAAAATTTATTTTTACATACCTTAAAATGGATATATGATAATAGATTAAGTTAAAAAGAATAAAACTCCAATAACAATTTGTAGTAGTATCATTGTTGTGATTCATATTTAAGAAAAAAAAATGTGTGCATTTTAATTTAAAATCATGTCCTTTCCAAAAAGTTATTAGTAGTATTGTTGACTTGTTGTTAGTCATATTACGATAAGATAAGACATAGTACATGTATTTTAAATGACACCATGAAATTTATACGATAAAATTATGTATTTATGATTTAAAGTTTGGGGTTTATAATTTTTAAATATTATTTATAATATAAATATATTATTTTATGAATATTTTTTGTTTTTAAAAAATAATATATTTTTTTATTGATATATGTAAAAGTAATATATTTTATATTATTTATAGAATTATTTTTTATAAAATAATTTGGTTGAATCAAATAGGCAAGTTTATATAATTTAAATAAAATATTTTATTTTTATATTATTTATAATATAAATATATTATTTTAAAAATATAAAATTCAAATATATATATAACCCTTAGACCTTAAATTCTAAACTCTAAAGTTTAGAATTTAAGTTCGAGGGTTGGGGTTTATGGGTTAACAATTTAGAATTTAGGGTTTTATATATTATTAATATTATAAATATATTATTTTTATAAATATTTTGAGGATTTTTTTAAAAATAATATATTTATATTATTAATAATATATATATATGCAAATAATATGTATTTATATATTTATATGTTAATATTATTTATAATATTATTTATTTCATAAAATAATTTGAATTAATCTGAAGTAGTTTGAGATATATAATATTTGTGGTAAAATGTTACATAATGTTATGTTGGTTCAGTGATTAAGACTTAGCTCTTTCTCTTAAAAGTCTTAGGTTTAAAACCTCTTATGTGCATGGTTCTAATATTTTTTTCTCCGGCAAAACGACGTCGTTTCCGGCTAAATTAGGCTTCAAAACAGCTGCACCAAAACGACATCGTTTTGACTTAACGGGAGAGTTAACGGCGGAGTGGCATTTTCGACTCACATATTAAAGTTCAGTGGTAGTTTTGAACAATTTTAAAGTTTGATGGTATTTTCGACTCAGAGGCCATAGTTTAGTGGTATGTGGTGTAGTTTACCCAAAAAAAATTATAAACATGTTAATTTAAGGCTTTAGTGATTCAATTTAAGATATAGAGTTTAGAGTTTTAGAGTTTATGGCTATAATTCATAATTTATGTGTTAAAATTTAAATTCTTAATCACGTTACTCTAAATTTTAAATTTTAAACTCTAAATTTAATAAGGTGTTTTTGAAATGTATAGAATATAAAAACTTATAATTTATCGTGGTTCTTAAGTTATAGTACTCCTGCACTGTACAATCATGTGTGTGATGTCTGTCTGACTGTCTCTGTCCGAATCTAGTCATCCCTACTACAGTACCACTTACATCTGCTGTTGGATTAGATTAGAATTTAGGGTTTTCCACGTAAGCACCCAATCACCTCCGGGACCCACTTCTGACTTTACTTGTCATTATCGTCATTTTGGAAATCCTCCAATTTTATACGTCTGGTTGTATAATGATATATACTTTTTCATGGGTTCATGCTTTCATAAACCTTTTACATATTTGATAAAAAAAAACCCTTTACAGAAACCACATTACCAAACATCTTACTGATATGTCGTATAATATGAGTGCTCAAAATTATATATATAGGTGTTTAAATTATTTTTCGAGTTAAATATGTACTTAACTTTTATTTCGTTATTCAAATAAATTATTTCGTCGGCGATCGTTAAAAAAATTCATCATTCGATCAGAACATGACACGTGACTTTTTAAAAAAAAATTCTAAATTTCTCTAAAATCCCAAAGTTCTAATTTCTTTCAATTAAAACCTCAAATCACATATGTCTCATCGTCCGACATCCTCACACGCCGGTGGTTCATTGTTCACGCCCATACATCGCGTACCTCACCGTTTGACATCCCACCCTCTACCAGTCGGTTATAACCCAATCGGTCACTTTTTTCTTTGTTGTTGGATGTTCGTCGGTGGTGCAATTGACAGTTCATTCATCAATTTTTAAGGACAGGATAATGAAGCTTTCAGTCATGGAGATCCGATGAAGGCAAGGGTGACCAGCGGTGGTTGAATTGGTATTAATGAGAGGATTTAAGGTTAAGGTTTTAGTTTTCGTTTTTTAAGAAATTAATGGTTTTGAGTTTTTTTAATAAAGTTAAAGATTTTTTTATTTTAAAAAATAAAAAGTTAACGAAAATAATAGAAATAAGCCACATGTTATGTTTTTATTGGATAACGATTTTTTTAACAATTATGACTAATAAAATCTTATTCGAGTAACGAAATGAAATATTAGACACTTATTTTACCAAAAAATAATTTAAACATCCAATTAAAAATATTATAATTTAAATTGTATTTGCATTCGGTACAGTGACACTAATGTTTTTGTGAAACCGATAATTTAATTTTGATATAACTAAAGAACTTAAGGACTAAATTGAAAATGTGAAAACGAATTTTTAAGTCCGTTTTGGAAGAATCAGATGCACCTCTTCATCAAGTCCAACGATTACTTGGTTTGGGATGTCATTGAAGATGGTCCCTACATTCCATTGAAGCAAGATAATGAAGGGAAGATGGTTTTGAAGAAAAAGATTGAGATGAGTGAAGAAGAGAGGAAGAATATCCAAATAAATGACAAAGCTCTTCACATGCTCTTTTGCTCTTTCGGTCCAGACATCTACTCCAAAGTCTCATCCATTGAGAGTGCCAAAGAAGTGTGGGATACTCTTGAGACCACCTATGAAGGAACCAACGATGTGAAGGAAACCAAGATTGGAATTCTTAATCTTAGTTATGAGAATTTCAAGATGGAGCCCGATGAGACGGTGTCTAAGATGTTTGATCGCTTCTCAACCATATTCAATGGGCTTAAAGGATTTGGATAGACTATACTGGAAGACAAGCTTGTCCGGAAGCTACTCTACTCACTTCCCGAATCTTGGGATGGGAAGAGAACCGCCATCATAGAGGCAAAAAATTTGAAGACTCTAAAACTTGATGAGCTAGTGGGTTCTCTCCTTACCCATGAGATTATGAAGCAAGGAAGGGAAGAAGAAAAGAAGAAGGAAGAGAAAAGAGTAGAGAAGCTAGAGGTGGAAAAGAAGAAGAAGATGAGAATAGCTCTCAAAGCTTCATTACTTGAGGAAAGCTCTTCTAGTGAGGAGGATGAGCTAGAAGAATTGGCTATGATAGCCAAAAGATTCTCACGCTTCATGAGGTCCAACAGGGGAAGAAAAATTCAAAGAAAGATGGACTTCAAAGGTAAAAACAAAGAAGAAGCAAGGGATCAAATCATTTGCTTCGAGTGCAATAAACCCGACCACATACGTTCGGAGTGCCCTCAACTCAAGAAGAATGACTTTAAGAAGAAGAAGAAGCTCAAAGCAAAGCTTGCTACTTGGAGTGATGAGGAGTCATCCGAGGATGACGAACAAGAAGTGGCCAACCTTTGCCTCATGGTACTTGAGGAAGATTCCTCCATGGTAACCTCTAACTCATCATCTTTAGATTTTACATATGATGAATTAAATGATGCACATGATGAGTTGCAAGAGGTCTATGATGAATTAGTTGAGAAATACAAGGAGTCGGTCATTAGGAATAAGAAAATTATTTCGGAACTAAATGATAAAAATGACTCACTTTCTCAAGCTAATTTAAAATTTGAGAAAAAGATTTTAGGGTTGAAAGATGAACTAAAATTCTTCCAAGATGAAAATGTTGACCTTAATAATCTTATTTCTCAATGTAATAGTGAACACCAAAAGGTGTTAGATGAGCTTAACAAGCTCAAAGGGTCTTTTAAAAATGTTGGTAGTGTGAAGCATGAAATATGTGAATCTTCAAAAACAAACCAACCTAGGAAAAAGACTAATAACTACAAACAAAGTAACTTTTCTAGACATAGTAGAACTAAAAGGATTAGAAGTGTATGGGTTCCTAAGGAACTTGTAAAATCTAATAACATTGTTGTTATGTAATCTTGGATTCCTAAGGGAACCAAGTTATTGGGAGCTAACACTCGTGGACCCAAAATGATTTGGGTACCAAAAACAAAAGTTTAATATCTTTGTTTGTTGGGGGAGCATTGCTACAAGGCCAAAGCAAAAAGTCAAAACTCATGGTACCTTGATAGTGGATGCTCGAGGCATATGACCAGAGTCAAGAGTAGATTCATGGATCTAAAACCAAAAAGTGGAGGAGTGGTGACATTTGGTGACAACTCCAAAGGCCACATAAAAGGTATTGGCTCCATAGGTAATCACTCCACTATTCTTATTGAAAATGTCTTGTATGTCGATGGTCTTAAACATATCTTATTGAGCATAAGTCAATTGTGTGATAAATGATTTAATGTTTTATTTGATAAAAATGGGTGCAAAATTGTTGACATTAAATCTAACAATATTATGCTCATAGGTCATCACATATGTAACATTTACATGGTGCATCTAGATGACATACATACATCCCATGCATGTTTAGTAGCTCAAAATGAAAATGATGCATGGTTGTGGCATGGGAAACTAGGACATGCTAGCATTAGTGTTTTAGAAAAATTAGTTTCACTTGATCTAGTTAGAGGTTTACCCAAGATTAAGTTCTCAAACGATAAAATTTGTGATGCATGCTCTAAGGGTAAACAACATAAGTCTTCCTTTAAACCCATTAATGATGTTTCTACAAGTAGGTGTTTACAACTTATCCATATGGATTTATTTGGGCCATTTAGGACTATGAGCTTGGGTGGTAAATCTTATGCATTTGTTCTTGTAGATGATTTTTCTAGATTTACTTGGGTTCTATTTTTAAGTACTAAAGATGAGGCTTTAGAAAAATTCATCACATTTTCAAAACTAACCCAAAATGATCTTGAACTCAAAATTTCCCATATTAGGAGTGATCATGGAATCGAATTTCAAAATTTAGGGTTTGAAGAGTTTTTAAATGAAAATGGTATTAGCCACAATTTTTCGGCTTCTCAAACTCCTCGACAAAATGGGGTAGTTGAGAGGGAAAATAGAACTTTACAAGAAATGGCTAGAACCATGCTTTGTGAAAATAATTTACCTAAATATTTTTTGCGGAAGCCACAAACACCGCTTGCTACATTGTTAACCGAGTAATGATTAGGCCAATGTTAAAGAAAACACCTTATGAGATTTTAAAATCTAAAAAGCCTAACATTAGCTATTTTCATCCATTTGGTTGCAAGTGTTTTGTTTTAAATAATGGAAAAGATAACTTAGGTAAATTTGATGCAAAAAGTGATGAAGCTATTTTCATAGGATACTCTTTAAGCTCTAAAGCCTATCGAGTATTTAACAAGAGAACTTTAGTGGTAGAAGAATCTATACATGTTGTATTCGATGATAACCTCCTTCCAAGGAAGGATTCTTGTGATGATGATGATGTAGGAATCATAAATGCCTTTGACGGAGGACAAACTTCAAAGGAGGATGAGATTCCAACAAAAGAAGAGGACACACAAGATCCACCTCTTGAAGCCTTGAAGGACTTGGCTCTTGAGGAAAAGGAAGTGAGCTACCCAAGGGAGTTCAACTATGTCAAGGATGGTGAAATCTTGAGTGATCCATCCAAGGGGGTAACCACTCGATCTTCTCTTAGACTAATGAATCATGTTGCATTTATCTCATGAATAGAGCCTAAGAATATAAAAGAAGCATTGAAAGATGATTTTTGGATTATGGCTATGCAAGAAGAGTTAAATCAATTTGAGAGAAGTAACGTTTGGACATTAGTTGATAGGCCTAGTAATCAATCTACTATAGGAACTAAATGGGTCTTTAGGAACACACTAGATGAGAGTGGTAACATTCTGAGAAATAAAGCTAGACTAGTAGCACAAGGTTACACTCAAGAAGAGGGAATAGATTTTGATGAAACCTATGCACCCGTAGCTAGAATGGAAGCCATTAGGATGTTGCTTGCATATGCATGTTATCACGATTTCAAGATTTTTCAAACGGATGTTAAAAGCGCATTTTTAAATGGTTTTATAAATGAAGAAGTGTATGTGGAACAACCACCGGGTTTTGAAGACTCAAAATTTCCAAATCATGTTTTCAAACTCTCTAAAGCTCTTTATGGTTTAAAACAAGCTCCTAGAGCTTGGTATGAAAGACTTTCAAACTTTTTAATTGAAAAAGGTTTTGAAAAGGTAAGGTGGACACTGCACTTTTTATAAAAATGATATCTTAGTAGTACAATTTATGTTGATGACATTATTTTTGGTTCTACTAACGAATGTCATTGCAAAGAGTTTGCTAAGCTAATGCAAGGTGAATTCGAGATGAGCATGATGGGGGAGCTCTCATTCTTTTTGGGACTTCAAATCAAGCAAAGGAAGGATGACACCTTCATCAATCAAGCAAAATACATCAATGATATGCTTAAGAAGTTTGGCTTGGAGAATGCAAAGCCTCAAGCCACACCTATGAGCTCATCTACAAAGCTTGACAAAGATGAAGGAGGTAAGTGTGTTGACTTTAAACTTTACCGTTCTATGATTGGATCATTGCTTTACCTTACCGCAAGTAGACCGAATATCTTGTTTAGTGTTTGCTTGTGTGCTAGGTTTCAAGCTAGTCCTAGAGAGTCACACCTTATAACAGTTAAGAGAATCTTTAGGTACCTTAGAGATACTCCTTATTTAGGTCTTTGGTACCCTAGAGACTCCACCTTCAACCTTCATGCTTATTCGGATGCGGATTATGTGGGGTGTAAAATCGATAGGAAGAGTACTTCGGGAACTTGTCAATTCCTAGGTAGTATGCTCATATCTTGGTTCTCTAAGAAACAAAATAGTGTAACCTTATCTACCACCGAAGTCGAGTACATATCCGTATGAAGTTGTCGTGCTCAAGTCCTTTAGATGAAGCAACAACTTTTAGATTATGGTATTAAAGTTGAAACCATAACCCTTAAGTGTGATAACACTAGTGCCATATGTTTGACAAAAAATCCCATCCAACACTCTAGAACCAAACACATAGAAATAAGACATCATTTCATTAGAGATCATGTCCTTAAAGAAGATGTTGTTATAGAGTATGTTGACACCTTAAATCAATTAGCGGACATATTTACAAAACCTTTAGACAAAGAGCATTTTTGGTCCCTTAGGAGAGAGTTAGGTCTAACTAGCCTATCTTGACCTTTTAGGACCTCTTTTGTGCTTAAAATTGCTTGATCTTGTGAAATGCCACGTTTATGTATTTTTACTCCTAATTTCATCCATGCCTATAGCTAGGGGGAGTATGTTTATGTTTGCAAATGTTTTTCCTGCTCATTCATGTCATTCATGCAAGTTAGGCCTTCAAAAATTTCATTTTTCTGCACTTTTAGAGCCTCATCTGCACTTCCAGGCCCAGGTGTATCGAAACGGGTCCACCTGTTTCGATACAGATGCTTTAAAATTCTATCTGAGAGAAGGGTGTTTCGAAACGCCTTCCAAGGGTTTCGAAATGTTTTTGCTACTGCCAAGGGTTGTATCGAAACGTGTTTCGATACGAGTCAATGTGGTTTCGATACGGTCAAAGCCGTATCGAAACGGTCAACTGGATATGAAAAGTCGGTCAACCTTCGGTGCCCGCGTTTCGAAACGGTCGACACCGTTCTGAAACGGGTTAGCGGACAACTTTATAGAGGGCTTTCAATGTTAAAGTTTTACTTTAATTTAAACTCCCCTCAAACCCTAAAAACCCTAAAACCATTTTTCCCTATAAAAAACTCTCTAAACCTCATTGTTTTTCACCAAATCCTGAGGGCTTTTACTCTTAAACACAAGTCTAAGCAAGCATCAACAACTTTGTGCAAAGATTTTCATCTATTCATCCAAAATCCCAATTTAAGGTATTTTTTCATCCTTTTTATTTTCCTTAAATTTGTATTCGAATCTTAGGTTAGAAAATTTTAATTTTGTATAGTTTATGTGTTTTGATACTTGGGTTTTTCAAAACTTGTAAAAAAATTTCAAAATCTTCAAATTTTTTATTCGAATATATGATTTTTCATTCGTATTTTTCTTTACTGTTTTTTAATTGTTTTTTTCTTAATTTTTTTGTGTTTTGTTTTGTATCTTTGTTCTTAAAAGTTGTTTTTAAACCTAAGTGGGATTTACCATTGGATTGAATTAAGAAATTTCATGCATACACTTAAAATTTGTTTTAAATTGCTTGCTTTTATGTTTTTAGGATTGTTTCAATGGATCCCGTTAACAAGAAACGTAAGGCACCTCAATCGGGTGAAGGTTCCAACCAAGCCGCTCTCTGTCCCAACCTTTCTCAACTTTTTCTCAAGAGTCTCAAAACTCCCGCGTTGAAGGCGCGTTTCCAATATGTCAAGCAATTTGGCGTTCGTCGTGAGCGAGTTGTTGACAATGTTGTTTCTTGACTCCAAGCGCTTTCTCTTCCGTTATCTCCACCGTTTACAAGAATGGAGTTTCCTTGGTTTCTTGAACATCCCGGATATTTGTTACAAGCACATGATCCTTATCTTTTACTCTAATGCCCAACTCATCAACAATGAAGACAACTCTGAAGTTGTTCGCATTGAGTCTCAGATCTTAGGAAAGAAGATTTCTATTGACATACCTTTCTTAGAGGATACCTTTGATCTTAAGGACGAAGGAATCGAGAATGAGAATCACTTTGGTTCTCACACCGGTTCTGTGCTTGCCTTGGATGCTCACGACAGGTTTCTCCACTTGATGGTCTCGTGGTTTATTCGCCCCTCTGGAGGTAAATTTTCTCACGTTCGTCAAGTAGATTATTTTTGGCTTGAATGTTTTCGTCGTGGAGAGCAACCTAATCTTGTTAAGATCATGTTTACTGAGATGGTAAATAATGTTAAGCTCCATGAAACCGATGCGCTCAAGTCGTTTACTTATGGGTGTGCTTTGAGTTATATCTTTGATAAGCTTGAGATTGATTGCACTTATGACTCTCCGGAACCCCGCAAGCAAAAAATTGGTGAGTCCTCTCTCCGTAAGTCTGGATTTCACTACATCGATAATGGCCAATGGGAACGTGTTGATAGGGAAGCACCTCCACCTCAAGTTGAACCTCAACCACAAGCTCTGGTCGTTAACAATGAAGCTCTCATGGCTTTTCTTACCGATCGGTTCAACACATTGGACACTAACATGTCTAAGGTTTTGGTGTTATCAATACTCGATTGCAATCCGTGGAGGATCGTCTCCTTGCAAATGAGAATCAACTCACATCCCTTGAGAATCAACATTCATCTATGGACATGTCATTCTCCACCTTTTATGGCCAATGGATGGGTTTTCGTCACGCTCAAGCTAAGGATGATGATGATTCCATGGATGATGATGGGGACGACGACGAGGCTTAGGATTCTCATGTCATCTCATATTAGCTATGCATATTAGGATTAAGTTTGCATCTTTATTTCTATTAAGTTTTATGAACCTATGCTTTCATTTCTTTTATTTAAGATTATGCTTTGAACTTATGTTTAAGATTTATGTTTTGGATATTTGAATTTTATGAATTAATATTATGTTGCTTATTGCTTATTGATTATTGCTTTTAACCCCATCTCTTCTCTTTGAGCCTTGTTTATTATTTTTGATCTAACAAAAAGAGGGAGAAGTAATCTAAGAGCCAAAATTCGTTTTAAGTGGTTTAAGTGTTTTTAAGTTTTAAAACTTGGATATTAAAACTTGGATTTAAATCTTTTTAAAACTTTAAAAACCCATCTTAAATTGAAGGGGGGTTAGAATGTATTCAAAATTTTCAAAACTCAAAAAACTCTAACTTTGGTTTTGTTATATCAAAAAAGGGGAGATTGTGAAACCGATAATTTAATTTTGATATAACTAAAGAATTTAAGGACTAAATTGAAAATGTGAAAACGAATTTTTAAGTCCTCAAACCTCTCTATGTGTTTTAAACAAAATGCCTAAGTTAAAAACTGATTTTATCAAATGTTTTCTAAGTGTTCTCAAAGCCAAAATAGTGATTTTCGAGTCACCGTTTCGGAACGGCCTAAGGCGTTTCGAAACACTTTTGAAACTGTGAGCTCCTCTTTCGGAACGGGTATCGAAACAGTTTCAACACTGTCAACCCGTGTTTCGAAACGAGCTTCGAAACGGATTAAGAACCTCGAGACACCGTATCAAAACGAGTTCAAATGTTTCGAAACGGCATTCAATCAGATTTAAAAAAATATGACCGTTAGAAAGTTTTTAACTGATTTTTAACAAGTCGTTAAGGCGTATTGAAACGATGTAAGCCGTTTTGATACGATCCTTGACAGTGGCAAAATGGTTTCGAAACGGGTTTCGAAACGACTCTTAGCGTATCGAAACAGGTCTAACCGTTTCGAATATGGTCTCTTTAATGCAAAGTAACGGCTCTTTCTATTTTGGTCTGTTTCGAAACAGGGTCGGGTGTTTCGAAACGGATGGTTGTAGACTGCATTTATGGAGGAAAGATAACACCCCAACGGCTCTATTGATGAATGCAACAACCACAACGGCTAGAATTCAATGAGAAGATATAAAAGGGACCTCTAAAAGCTTCAGCAAGAACTATTGATCTAAAAGCAAACATCCAAACATCAAATTCAAGCATTTGTGCCTAAATCCCATTATTGTCTTGTAACCTCAATTATATTTTTTATTCTTATCATTTCAATTGGGTTGAGTGCTTGTAATTGGGCTATATTGTGTATTGAGAGATACTTGTTTTATCCAACAACTTATTTGTTTCTATTGTGTGAGGATTGGGTCAAATTTTGGGTAGAAAATTTGACCGAAAATTGTAACGGTTACCTCCTTAGCCTAGAAAAGGGGAAGAGCAATTAGTGAAATTGTTGCAAATCCTTAGCGAAGCTAAGGTAGTGGATGTAGAGTTCGATTGGAACTTGAACCACTCTAAAATTCCTTGTCTACCATTTTTATTTGCCAATTCCACCACCAAAAGCTTTAAAAATCCAATTCACCCCTCTTGGTTTATTTCGATCATTCGATCCACTCAGCAGTTTTGTTAATCTTATAAGCACGATTATCATTAGGTTTATTCAGGGTTCTGTTCTATCTCAGATTTAAAAAGATTTGAATTATAAATTTTTGGTTTGTTTAAAATACATATTTTTTTTGAAATTATATTATCAACCAAGCTTAACCATGTGCCCCGTTAAAAAACCTCCCTAAGCCTATATGGAGGAAAAAGAGTGCGACATGGCTAAGTAATCTTACAACGCACAAAGTCTGATTTACATTTGCCAAATTAAAAAAATAGCAAAATCCTCTTACAACAAAGATGAACACACAGAATTAACTACATCAAACCAAACTAATAGCGACATAATCACCTTATAGCAGAAATGAGGAAAGATAGCTCCCCTACGGACTAATTCTTCAATCAAAACCGAGAGGAAGACATCACAGCAGTGTTAAGGAAACGATATTCAACTATGACCATATCTGCACTTCGGCCTACATCCAAAGCTACTTAAAGAACACACTATCGGCTCAAACCTTAATCTCCCACAAAAAGATACCTCGTGGAAGCAAACAGGACGCAAGTTAACAATACCTTGAAACTTTAGTGGACAACCATCAGATCAGAAGTACGTGAGATCCCATTTTTTGCCAGTAAGTCTGCACCAACATTGCATTCGCGAGGAACAGAAGTTGCTTTCCACTTTACTGAACTTAAGGTTGACATGCAATTGGATATAAGGCTTTTGAACTCTACATGTGATTCTTGTGGGTAAAGCAACCACTTGATGGCGAGGCTACTATCACTTTCTAAAATTAGCGATGCAGAAGAAAACCAAACTGATTGTTTGAAAGTAACACAAGCTTCTCTGATGGCAAGTATTTCAGCTGTCATGGATTCCATTAAACCGACAGATTTCGAAAAATAAAGGAGAATAGAACCATTCGAATTTCGCAGCAAACCCCCGATACCTGCTTTGCCGAAACTACCACACACTGCACCATCGACGTTGAATTTCAGCCACTCTTTAGGGGGAGGAGACCACTGCACTGGGGGAACAGAGGTGGTTTTAGGGACTGCCTCTCGGAACAGTAGAGGATTGAGGATGACTTCGTTAATTGAAATATCGGAAATCAGACCCTTAGTCTTACACCACCAGCCTAGACGCATTATACACAAATCAAATAACTGACTATTATCCAGCTGTGCTCCTTTGAAAACCATCTCATTTCTCGTTAGCCAAATTGACCACATAATACTGAAGAAGCTAAGACGCCAAATTTGTTTGCAATTGGGAGAGATAGATTGATGAGACCAAGCAAGAAGAAAGCTTCTAACATTACCTGGCATAATCAGTGAGCAATTCCATAGTTTACACCACTTAGCCCATAACGCCCAAGAACATTGGCAGTGGCATAGGAGGTGAGACACAGTTTCGGGCTCCTTGTTGCAAAAAACACAAAGAATCGATTGGTTGGATAGGCAACCCCTTTTAGCTAATTCCACTTTTGTAGGAATTCTATCAAGTAACGCTTTCCATACAAAAGCTTCAACTTTGGGAGGTGCCAAGTTAGACCAACAAACTTGCCAAATGCTGTCTTTCGCAGAAGAAGAGGATAAGTTTAATTCATAAAAGGATTTTGGGGTATACATAGCTGAAGAGGCAGGTAGCCAACGCAAGCTGTCATCCTTGAAAGTACCAGGGTTGCAATTGGCTAAAGACTGTAAAAATGCATACCAAATAGGCTTTTCCCAATCGAATGGAGGTCGCCGTAACGGTATATTTTAGGACCACACACCCTCCGCAACAGAGCCAAAGCTTGATACAGGGCCATATTTTAACAGTGATAGGGCATAAATCCTAAGATATTTGAGTTTAAGCAAAAAAGGACCAACCCAACTATCCGACCAAAAACTCACCTTGCTTCCAGATCCAATAACAAAACTTATGTTCTTTCTGAACATATTATCCGGCTGCGACAGAGGAGAAATAATAGATTTCCAAAGCCATGTCATGTTATAAGGAGATAACTTTGATGGTAGAAGAGAAGACTCGTCTTGATTATATTTAACAGCTATTGTTTTTCTCCACAAGCTGTTAACTTCGTGGCCAAAACGCCATAACCACTTATTTAGAAGAGCACGATTCTTAAGTCTAAAATCAATAAGACCCAGACCACCGTAGGCTTTCGGAAGGCACATTTGTTCCCAACTTACCCAATGTATTGATCTTTTGTCTGAATATCCCCAAACGAATCTTGCGATAAGCCTTGTTAGGGTAGAGGATATCGAAACAGAAATTTGGAAAATCGACATGAAATATATTGGCAGATTGGATAATGCTGATTTTACCAAGGTTACTCGACCAACAAAAGACAGTGATTTTACCATCCAACCTTCAAGCTTTTTCCTGACTTTCTCCACTATAGGAGACCATATCGAAGCAGAGTTTTTTATTGCTCCCAGCGAAAGGCCCAAATAGGTGCTAGGGAAAGATTCCCGACTACAATGTAAGATAGTAGCCCATGAATCCAATGAGGATTCATCCAAGTTGACCCCCGGAATTTTGGTTTTCGATAAATTTAAAGAGAGTCCCGAGGCCAAACTAAAGCCTTTGAGAATACGCACAACATTCCGAATCTGCATTCCACTGGCTTCATAAAAAACAATAAAGTCGTCGGCAAATTGTAAGTGTGAAATATCAACATGGGCAAAACCGATTTTGATACCACTAAAGAAGCCCAAATTAACAGCTTTAGACAGGATGGAATTTAGCGCTTCTGCAACGATATTAAATAGCAAGGGTGAGAGCGGGCAACCCTACCGAAGACCCCTACGGATGTTGAACGGCCTTGTGGGAGAACCATTCACAAGGATATATATAGAAGCTGAAGATACACAGTATAGCATCCAATTACGCCACAAAGTACTAAACCCTATTTTTTCCAGAATCAACATCAAAAAGTTCCAGTCAACTGTGTCATAGGCCTTACGGAAATCGGCTTTGAAAACGACAGCTTCTTTCTTGTATCTACGACAATAGTCAATTGTCTCATTGGCGATAAGGGAACAATCGAGTATCTGCCTCCCTTGACAGAAAGCAAATTGGGTCTCGCCTATCAGGTCCCCAATGACTGAGCCAAGTCTTCTAGCAAGGACTTTAGAGACAAGTTTGTAAACACTGCTCACAAGACTGATAGGGCGATAATCTTCGATAGAGATTGGAGCTGCTGACTTGGGAATTAAGACAACAAAAGAATGATTAACCGAAGCAGCAGGCAAAACACCATTATAGAGATCAACGAACAATTTGAAAATGTCATCTTTGAGGTCTGCCCAAAAATTCTTTAGAAAGCCCATGTTAAATTCGTTAGGACCCGATGTGCGAGGGCTATCTAAAGAGGCGAGAGCACTTTCGATCTCCTCCAGGCTGAAGGGATGATCTATACAATCCGAAGAAACAAGGCTAAGCCTCCTTAGGTTGCAATCAAATTTTTTCAACAGGTAGTGTAAGGTACTCGCCAAAAGAGCGTTTAAAATGAGCTTCGATTGCTATTTTGATGTCTGAAGGGTTTTGCAAAATCGACTCGCCTACTTTTAGCCTTAAAATGCTATTGATTCTCTTCCTAGATGAGGCGACAAAGTGGAAATACCTCGTGTTTCGATCACCCACCTCAAACCACCTCAATCGAACCATATTACCCTAAAACTAAACCCTAAATACATTTTTGCCAAAAAAGATTTCAAGGTAGAAATACCTCGTGTTTCGATCACCCACCTCAAACCACCTCAAACTTTAGTGGACACCCTTGAATTTGTTTAGTGTCTAGTGTTTAAGGGTTTTAGTTGTCAAGATTTGAATTCATTGGTGTTGTTAAAATTTAGAGTTTAGGGTTCATAGGTTAAATCTTAAATATCTAACCATATTACCCTAAAACTAAACCCTAAATTCTAAACTCATATACTTCAACTCGTAAACCCTAAACCATGCCTCTAAACCCTAGATCCTAAAACTAAGGATCTTGTGGAAATTTTTCCTCCAGTGCCTGAGATAATTTCTTCTTTTATAATGTCAATTATTTTTAATATAATTTTAAAATTTTATAATAATTTATCACTTTATAAAATCAAATGCTACCCCTCTGCTTTGCCATTATTTACATTTGACTTGTCACATCAGCGTGGTTAATGGCCATGTCAACACATTAACCGTCAATGTTAATTAAAAGGTTAAGTGGATATAATTCGTAAATTTAAAAACAAATTAAGTGTATTTTTTTAAAAAAGAGCTAAATTGATTTTTTTTAAAAGGTTAGATTGATAAAACTCTTGAATTCAAAGACAAATTAAGTGTATTTTTTTTAAAATAATCCCTTAAGCCTTATATATCTTAAATTGCATCTTATTGTTGAGAAAATAGTAAGAAGAACAAGGTGAAAGAAAGACTCGAGTCCTAAAACCTATTGGTGGGCTTAAGACTTAAGAGTACACCTACCCGGCAAACCAAATTTAACATTTGATAAATATTTTATATGTACCTTAATTTAATAAAATATATTTTATTCTTATCCGAAGTTAAAAATATAATTTATTTTTATCTGAACTTAAAATATGTATTTTGTTTTTATCTTGAATTTGAAAGATATTTTCAAGTTAAAATGAGAATAAAATATATTTTTAAATGAAAATAATAAATAAATATATTTTTAAAGTTAAGACAACAATAAGCAAGAAAGAGTTTGGTGTTGAACTAGAGCTTTGCAAAATTCAACGAAGCTAATGGCTTATGGCCTATGGGTGTCTAAGGATAAAATCGTTAATGAGTCACTTCCTACATCCAAGTTTGAACTTTAATACCTTTGAATTTTTCTGGAAAAGATAAAAGAACTTGTTGGTCAAGGTGGTGAACTAGTTTCTCATTACGTTTTGGAAGTTTGGATTTTTTCTTCAACTCCTTGCGCTTCTGGAGACTGGAATTGGTCTCACAGGTAGGCTGTTGAGGTAAAACCTTAAGTGTTTTGACCATTCATGATTCATGTACGTGGAAAAGAGTTGGTTTCGGGATCTATTCTCAAAGGCTGCCTGCATCTGGTTGATTTGGCCGGGAGCGATCGTATAAATCCGAGGCTGTAGGCGACAGATTGAAGGAAGCACAACACATCAATAGATCACTTTCTGCACTAGGAGATGTCATCTCTGCATTTGCACAGAAATAGCAAGCTCACTCAAGTATTACAGGATTCTTTAGCTATGTATGTATTGTCATCTGATAATAGTGATATATACATGCCTATTTTGTTGTGTTCATATCATTCTTGCTTTTATGTGACAGGTGGACCAGCTAAAACATTAATGTTTGTACATATAAGTCCTGAAGTTAATGCCGTTGGAGAGACAATCAGCACTCTTAAGTTAGCCAAGAGGGTCGCAGCCATAGAACTTGGGGCAGCTCGATCCACCGATAGGGGAGCCTCCAATAGAGGGCTTTATGGTTTGAATATTTCCTTTTGGGAGTTTATTGGGAAAAATAACACCCAAAGTTTGATATTCGGAAAAATACTCATCTTTCATGCCATGTAGGACAAATTCGCGTCCTGGGGAAAGCGAATTCCAAATTCGCGTTGCACAGAACGCGAATTCCTGTGCCGTGTCAGTCAAAAGAGAATTTGCGTCCTGCAAGACGCGAATTCAGCGATATTTACCCCAAATTATCGCAGTAAATTGGGAGTAAATTCGGACGGTTGGGGAACCGAATTCGCGTTCTACAGGACGCGAATTCTCTTTATTATGCTGAATTCGCGTTCTGCAGGACGCGAATTCGGTTTGAATTCCCTCCCTCTAGAACGCGTTTTCTCTATAAATTGGGGGAAGTTGGGAGAGAATTTTCACCCCTGAAAATTTTCTCCCAAGTTTGAGTTTGAGTTTAACGCGAAATTGAAGCGAGTGTGATAATGGCGGGTTTGCTGAGGTTAGATGAAGGACACGTATGCAATTATCGTCGAAATAGTGTAAGTTTTTTTATTTTTATTTTAATTCGAATATGTAAATTTAATTTAGTGTTGCCGGCATTATTTGAATATGTTAATAGTATTTATTTTTAGAGTAAAAAAATTAGTAAAATTCGAATATGTCTTTAGATTTTATTTGTAGACTAAGAAAATTAGTAAAATTCGAATATGTGTTTAGATTTTATTTTTAGACTAAGAAAATTAGTAAAATTCGAATATGTCTTTAGATTTTATTTTTAGACTAAGAAAATTAGTCAAATTCGAATATATCTTTAGATTTTATTTTTAGACTAAGAAAATTAGTTAAATTCGAATATGTCTTTAGATTTTATTTTTAGACTAAGAAAATTAGTAAAATTCGAATGTCTTTAGATTTTATTTTTAGACTAAGAAAATTAGTTAAATTTAAATATGTCTTTAGATTTTATTTTTAGACTAAGAAAATTAGTTAAATTCGAATATGTCTTTAGATTTTATTTTTAGACTAAGAAAATTAGTAAAATTCAAATATGTCTTTAGATTTTATTTTTAGACTAAGAAAATTAGTTAAATTCGAATATATCTTTGGTATTGACTTATAGAATAAAAATTAGTAAAATTAGTAAAATTCGAATGTGTTTAGTATTTTATTGTACACTATAAAAAATTGTGACATTCAAATATGTGATTATTAATTTGTGTGCGTCTTTAATTATTTGTAGAATGGAGAAGAACGTCGGTTGAAGGTTTATATCACTCGGATGAGGACAGCCCCGGATCCTCGTCTAGCCGATTACATAGCCCAAGGCGGATTTGGGTATATGTCGAGGATTATTGGAGGAGGTACAAAATTAGACGTTGATTTAATCAACACGCTTGTGGAGAGGTGGAGGCCATAGACACATACCTTTCACTTACCATGTGGTGAGGCGACCATCATATTAGAAGATGTGTCGCATATTCTTGGCCTGCCTGTAGATGGGGAGGCTATCACCGGTGCCGCTAGTGACGATTGGGAGGGCTTGTGTCTGGAGTTGTTAGGGGAACAGTCAGAAAATCTACAGGGTGGATGTGTGAATCTGAAGTGGTTGCGTACGCAATTCTCTAATTTACCTGCTGGAGCCAATGAAAATGTTAAGAAGGTAAAAAATTAATTTTTTGTTAGTAGTAATGAAATTATAAAATTATTATATTTTAATATATTTTCATATTGTAGGCATATGCTCGGGCGTATATCTTACAGATCATTGGGAGAATTTTGGTGGCCGACAAAACTCGCAACAAAGTTCACATGTTGTGGTTGCGGCACTCGCGAGATTTCGAAGATGCTGGTAAATTAAGTTGGGGTTCGGCAGTACTTGCATTTCTGTATAGGGATTTGTGCAGGGCCGCGCGTGTAGAAAGGCAGAAGTTTGATGAGAAAGTAATAAGTTTGATGGGAGGCCTAAGGCAGAAATGCAAAAATCTCGTGATGATAGGAAAGTAATAAGTTTGATGGGATGCCTAAGGCAGAAATACTGCCTATTTATACAGGTGGTGGTAGGCATGCATGGTCCTATTTGCGTGTTAGAAACGCAGATTCATCAGAAATAATTTTGAAATTCGCGTTCTGGAGAACGCGAATATCTGTATTCGTACAGAATTCGTGTTTTGTAGCACGCAAATTCTATAGATTCATGTACAATTCGTGTTCTGTAGAACGCGAATTCCAAAGAATCATATAGAATTCATGTTATACACAACGCGAATTCCAAAATTATCGGGCTGACAAATGCTTTACCAGGCTTTACCAGGCTTTGGGCTGACAATTGCATTATGGTGCTGCACATTTCTATCAGAATTCAATAATTATTGGTATGCACAATTTTATTTATAATTGAGGGTGCACAGAATTTCTAGATGCACCCTAACAAAACTTAGAATCACAAAGCTCATCGATTTTCAGAAATGGCACCGCGAATTGAAGCTATAGTATACTACGATGGTCAGATGGTCCCCGATTCATACATTGGGATCATATTTCAATATGAAAATACTGTTACGATCAACATTCCGAGACGATCAACGTTCCAGTCGCTTAGGACCTCAATATCCAGGAAGGTTCCTAATCGCTCAGGGAGGGAGTTGCAGTCTTTGAAGTATCGATGTCCAACGTCGATAGAGCCACTGTATTACACAATATTCGATGTTGAAGACGACAGTTCTGTAGAAATGATGATAGATACACATCGTCAGTACTCAATGGGATGGGCCATGGAGCTGTTTGCAACATTTGCTGAAGTTCACGTTGGCGCTCATAATGTGGTACCAAATTGGTTACGAGCAAATCTCGAGTTCAATCCAAATGCTATTAGTCTGACATCGAGTTTACGACGTGACTTCAACCTTCTACAAACGAGCAATGATGAAGCTTCATCGTCTTCGTCTTCGCGGCTACGACATTCTTCCGTTCCAAGGTTCGAATTTGACCTTAACTTGCCACCAACCCAAGAGTCGTCATACAATCCATACGTTCCAAGAAACGATGATTTCTCTACCGAGCGCCACTCAACACACATTCCATACACGGCGTCTTCAACGTACAATGAATAGTTTAACCCGTTCGATGCTTTCTCTACCGGGCGCTACTCAACATACATCCCAAGTCACCGAAATGTGGATGATACGTTATCCGTGGGGAGACATTCAATCGCCGCTACTGTCGATCCGGTTATGACTTCAGAACCTGTTCACGCACACGTTTATGATGACGCATAACTTTTCCAGTTTGATGAGGCGCTTTCTGATGAAGAGCAGCGTACAGAGTTTGGGCCCGATGGTGACGAGATGGGTCTATTTCCTCATGAACCATCTGACATTGACGAGCCAGTAGAATCAGAGGAGAGCGCAAAAAACTCTTCTGAGGATGATGAGGACGGTGATGTTCGTTCGACGCAACTGCCTGGACCAAGCAGTTGCGCAACGTACTACGACCCACCTTCGCACTTCACAACAGTGGATATGGATGGCTTCTTCGATACTGACTTTCCAGAACATCCACAATTAGATCATTTCAACCAATGGAATGCGGGTTCGACTGAGCTACATGTTGGAATGGTCTTCAGGACAAAAAAACTCGCGGAGGCTGCCATCAAGCATTACAACATTGAGCGCTCAGTTACGTCCACCGTTTCGAAGACCGAGGCCAGGAAATATATTGCAGAGTGTCCTCACAAGTCCGCCGGATGTAAATGGAGGGTTCGTGTGTCGCGATTGAAAAGGTTGAATGACCTGTGGAAAATAACGAGATATACAAGGCCCCATACATGCTCCGTTGGGAGCCTCAGCTAAGACCATCCTAACTTGGATGTACACGTGCTTTCTGACGCAATCCTTCCACTCGTGAAAGCAAACCCACGTGTATTTGTGTCAGTGTGTATAGCTGCCATCAAATCTATTTACAGGTACACTATCAATTACGATAAGGCATGATATGCAAGATATCGAGCCATCGAAACACTGTACGGGCAATAGGAGCTACCATACGACGATCTGCAATCATGGCTTCAAGTTATGCAGGAATACAATCCAGGGACAATTGTGGAATTGGAGACTGTTCCGAAGTACTACAACGATCGTGTTGTACCAGGGGAGGTCGAATTTCATCGCCTTTTCTGGACGTTCCCCCAATGCATAAAGGCTTTCCGTCACTGTAAACCTATGCTCTAGATCGACGGTACATTTTTATATGGCAGGTACACGCAGATCTTGCTAATTGCAGTTGCCCATGATGGCAACAGAAAATGTATCCCAGTTGCTTTTGCGATTGTTGAAAAGAAAAATATCCTTTCTTGGGAGTTTTTCCTTTACAACCTCTGCAAGTATGTCCTGCGTCGGGTTTTGCGTACACGTAAAGATGGCCTAGCTATTATTTCAGATAGAGGCGCAGGGATTTGGGGAGCAATTCAACGTTTGGGAGATTCATGGAAACCCTCAAACATACATCACCGGTATTGTTTGCGGCATATAACAGCAAACTACTATCAGAGGTTCAAGAATGAGGATGAACCTATAATGGTTCTCCGTATGGGTATGCAACCATTCCATTTTGTTATTATACGTCTATCATTTTCATATTATTACCAATTAACTATATTGCATGTCTTATTCAACAAGCAACGCACACCGAGTTAATCAAGTTGAAGAGCTGCTAGAGGAGTTGCAATTGAGGAATCCACACGGGTATAACTATCTTATGGATATACCGAAGGAGAAATGGTTGCGATGTTATGACGGGGGTCGTCGATACGACCATTTGACAACAAACTTGGCTGAGGCGATCAATTCGTCTCTTAAGGGAACGCGCCATTTACCTATCACGTCCGTTGTCAAAGCAACATATTACCGATTGGCAACCCTTTTCGCAACCCTCGGGAAACAAGCAATGAACTGGATGGCAGGTGGCCACATATTTCATCCAGATCTCGTCGACAAAATCCAAACGTCCATTGAGCATGCAAACTCGATGGGTGCATTGTGCTTCTCTTGTCGGGAACACATCTTTGAGGTCACGCAATTTTCCGAACCGCTGCAAGGAATAACACAATACACCTACGTGGTTGATTTGCAAAATCGAACGTGCGATTGCGGAGAGTTCCAGACGTTCAAGTTCCCATGTTCGCATGCTTTCGCAGCATGTGCATCGGTTCATTTTGATGCAACGACACTCATTGATTCAGTCTACAGGCTCGAAACCATTTTCAAGGTTTACCAAAACGAGTTCCCTCCGATCGGAAATGCACGTGACTGTCGTATAATCAACAACGAACCAAAGATATGCCTAGATCCCTCCCTGTGACGAAAGAAAAAAGGCCGACCAAAATCAACGAGGATTCACTGTGCCGAGGATATGGTTCCTCGAGAAAAGACTGGACAACCTAAGAGGTGCAGTAAATGTGGGAACACTGGACATGATATTAGGAAATGCCCTCTTAGGACCGGCCCCCTGAATTAACTAGATCAACCATTGTGTACTCTTTTCTTATTTGTGAACTTGTATTATCTGGTAATTTAATAAATCTTATGGGTACTCTTTTCCCCCTACATAGGTTTAGAGGGGGTTTTTAACGAGGCTTTTTAACTTAAAAAAAAACATGCCTATGGACACATTTTTTGCTTCAAAAATGTTACTTTGATAGCATTTTTAACACAATTTTCTCACATTTTCGGACACCGTCTTCCTCTGAACTTTAGCACCTTTGTAAAATTAAGCTGCACATCTTTGTCTCCAAACTTAGGAAAAACCAAAAAAAAGTTCGAAACACACCGTAAAATGCATTTAAACATGCCTATACAATAATGTTTCCTTCTAAAACATTGCTACTTGCCCATTTCCAGGCCATTTTCAAACATCTTAGGATGTTGTATACACTCGTATCTTCACACCATCTTAAAGATATGTTTCAGTACGACACCGTTAAAGTTCAAAAATTGTAATTGGGTCCCCAGATAACCCGTTATTCGATCACAAATATAGCTACCTAAACATTTTTTATTGGTTTGAATGCATCTTTCTCCTGAATTTCTTGTGCGGGGGGGGGGGGGGGGGCTGTAATAAAACGTTAAATTCGCGTCTTGCAGGACGCGAATTCTATTTTGACTGACGCGGCACAGGAATTCGCGTTATGTGCAATGCGAATTTGGAATTCGCTTTTCCCATGACGCGAATTTGTTCTACATGGCATGAAAGGGGGTATTTTTCCGAATATCAAACTTTGGGGGTTATTTTTCCCAATAAATTCCCAAAAGGGAATATTCAAACCAATTTTCCCAATAGAAGCAGGATCAAGGCTGGCACAGCTGACAATTAACCAGTCTCTAAAGTACCATTTCCAGCTAGAGTGTCAGTTAACAAAGCCTTTGCCACAAAGTCCTCTAAAAACGAAAACGAAGCATTAAAAAAGTCCTCCCAGAACATGAAGACGAGCAGTTTAGGAAAGCACTTAATATTAGACAAGGTGGAATTAGGAAAAGCAAGGCTGAGAGTAAGGATAAAATGAAGTACCAACTGCCAGCAATGACATTGATTTTCGAAATGGATGCCGGTGAGAAAATAGAGGAATCTCCAAAAAGCGACTTCTCTGAGCCAGGATATGAGCAATCACTTGTTGACTCTATCTGTAACCCCTAAATCCAACCCGGAAGAACTGGGTCGAATATAAGGAGTCAAGCTCAAAGCTTGTCCCTCATATAAGTAACCTGATTCAAAAATTTAAATTCCAAAATAGATAATAATAATATCGCATAATACATATTGATAAAATATTCCTGAAAATATTAAATAATCGAAATGTAAATGCATGATAAAATGTAATAACCCAAATAACACGTCCGAAATCCGAAAATTAATTACAATCTGATAAAACGTATAATATAAATAGTTCCAAGTACCATATTGATAATAACAAATAAAGCTGAAAAACAAGGTCCTCCAAGTATCGTAGCCTAGACCTGAGTATCTGAAAATAGAAACTAAGGGGGAGTCAGCGAAAATGCTCAGTGTGTCTCTACAGTGCAAACAGAACTAACAGAATCATTATATCAACAAAGTCAATCAGATATTATCATAATTCAATTTTCCATCCAGAAACAATTCAATTACATAAATAAGTATGAATGAATATGCAACACAGTATGACATGCACCCAACTACATCACCATCCGAAGAGTAAGGATCTCATAACCAATCTCTACCTCGTCACCATCCGAAGTGAAATCCAGCCCGTAGGGTGAAACCACTGATCTGAAGTAAACATCATCCTGAAGGATGAAGCTATTGAACTTCCCCATACAGAATCCCAACCATAATGAGACGACATAAAATCCGAGTTCTGAATCTGAATGCATTGTTTATCAACATAAATGCATAATCATATAACCTGATATACAATAATCTGAATCTGAATGTATATACAAATATTGCACAACGTAACAGAATGATGAACAAGTCAAACATCACAGATCAACAGAATATTATTATCATACATCATCAGACCACATCATGTATACATTTCAGCAAATCAACACATTTACATACAGAGCATTGTAAACAGACAGCACAGAAGAGAACACACCTCAAGTAGCTAACACTCAACGTCGACAGTGATGTCTCCCACGCTCAGCTCTATCTCTAGGTCGGTCAGAGTCAGCTCCTATAACAATTAACTACATCATCAAAGATACTACTACTATGCCAAGACACTGATAATGTAAATAACAAATATATTATTAATTAAACTCACGAGCGGATCCTGATGTTTAAGCAACAAGAGGTCGTCCAGGTGGAGGAGAAGGAAAGATCTCAGTATCCGAGTCAATGTCGTCTGCAAATACGAATAATTCTAATTAATTTTTCGATATTTAAATCTTTAAATACTAAGCATACTCGAACAAAAGTGGTCAAAACGGTCTTTCGGGTTCGAATTTGGGAAAATGGGCAGCGAAAACGGAATCAGGAAGTCGAAAAATATAAAATAGCTCTTTTTTGAAAAAGTCACCGGTAAATGGTCAACAAGTCAACGCTGATGTCATCTGATTCGGTTCAACAGGTTTCGGTTCGATTCTGTTGCGGTTCGGTCTAACTCGGTTCAGCCTTCTAGACCGGTTCAGACCGGTTCAACCTAAAATCCACAATTATCACCCGTTCAAAAATTAGGGCACAAACACCCCCCGATTCCTCAACACTGGTGAGCCCTCACGCCATATTCCGGTGAATTTCTGAAACCCCCCCCACACACAACTCGCACAAGCCCCAAACACTCACCTACAACCCAAAACGAACGTAACAACCAAAGTAAATGAGGAAAGTGGTGTCGCGGTAGAATACCGAACGGTTTTAAACCGTTTTCGACGAATGGCGACGACACAAGGACAAAATAACTAATGGGTTTGTTCAAACGGCCACAAGGAACCAGGTTACGGCTTCGAATTGACGAATAGCCACTGACACGACCCTTGTCGGAGCACGATCAGAAAGGCAAAAAGAAGAGGAGAGGTTGGTGGTTTACGCACGATAGAGGGGAAAATGAAATCTGAATTGAGGCTTGTGCGCAAATGGAAACTGAAAGGGTGAGGATTAGATTCTCACCTTATTTTTAGGGTAAAATATGCAATAAGGGCTCCAAAAATAGCCCGCCTTACGAAAAGATCACTGAAGTTTCAAAATTCTCAATTTAACCACTGAATTAATTAAGATTCAAAATAAAATTCCCAATTATTAGGGTTTTTAATCTAAGGATTTCAACTAATTTAGGGTTTTAATTCAGGGCAAAAATTGGGGTGTTACAACTCTCCCCCCGTTAAAAAGAAATTTCGGCCTCGAAATTTACCTGGAGCAAAAAGATGCGGATACTGAGCTCGAATGACAGTCTTGGGCTCCCACGTAGCCTCATCTTGACTACGACCACACTACAGGACTTTGACCATCTTAATGGTCTTCCTTCTGAGAACCATTTTATCCAGAGCAAGAATCTCAATAGGCTTCTCCTAGAAACGCTAATTAGGACGGACCTCAATATCCTCAATAGGCATAACATGTGACGAATCAAGATGATAACGTCTCAACACTGAAATATGAAAGACATCATGAATACGCTGAAGCTCTGGTGGCAGCTCTAGCTGATAGGCAACTGGTCCGACTCGACGAATAATCCAATATGGGCCAATGTAACGAGGACTCAACTTGCCCTTCCGACCAAACCGAAGTACCTTCCTCCAAGGAGATACTTTCAAGAAAACCTCATCACCCACCTCAAACTCAAGATCACGACGTCTCAAATCGGCATAAGACTTCTGTTTGTCAAAAGCAGCCTTAAGCTTATCCCGAATCAATCTGATAGTCTGCTCAGCCTCGTACACAATCTTCGGTCCCAACAATCTATGCTCATTCAACTCTGTCCAACCAATAGGTGAACGACACCTACCCCCATACAGAGCCTCATACGGTGCCATCTTGATACTGGCCTGATAATTGTTATTATAAGCAAACTCTGCAAGCGGCAGAAAATCCTCCCAACTGCCTCTGAAATCAAGAATACATCCTCTCAACATATCTTCAAGAATCTAGATCACACGCTCAGACTGACCATCTGTCTACGGATGATAAGATGTACTGAAGTTCAACCGAGTACCCAAAGCAGAGTGAAGAGACCCCTAGAATTTTACAGTGAACCTCGTATCTCTGTCAGAAATAATAGATAACGGTACCCTGTGAAGTCGAAAAATCTCAGAAATATAAAGTCGAGCTAACTTACTCAAAGAATAGTCAACTCGGACAGGAATGAAATGCGCGGACTTCGTCAGACGATCAACAATAACCCAGATGGAATACTTCTTCGACGGAGTCAAAGGAAGTCCACTAAAAAAGTCCATAGTCACGCGCTCCCACTTCCACTGAGGAATCTCAATATGCTGTAGTAACCCAGACGAATGCTGATGCTCTGCTTTGACTTTCTAACAAGTCAAACACCACGATAAAAATTCGACGACGTCCCGCTTGAGACCTTTCCACCAGTACCTTTCACGAAGATTCTTATACATCTTGTCACCACCAGGATGCATAGAATAAGGACTGTTATGGGCCTCACGGAGAATAACCTATTTTAACCCAGATTTCCTCAGAATAAAATACCGGCCACGGAAACATAATACCCCATCCTGATCAATAGAGAAATCTCGGGATGTACCCTCGTACATCTCTCTGATACAATGCATAAAAAACGAATCACTAGGCTGTTCAGCTCGAATATTAGAAATCAATGTAGGAATAACCTGAAGTTTTGCCAACAGACTGCCATCGTCGTACAAACTCATCGGAGCAAACAAAGCTCTCAAATCTGAAATGGCGTTAAGACTCAATGCATCAGCACCGACATTAGCTTTACCCGGATGATACTCAATCTCACAATCATAATCCTTGAGAAGCTCTAACCAGCGACGCTGTCTTAGATTAAGCTCTTTCTGAGTGAGAAGGTATTTCAGGCTCTTATTGTCTGCATAAATATAACACTTTTCTCCATAGAGATAGTGTCTCCAAATCTTAAGTGTAAAAATAACAACATCAAGCTCTAGGTCGTGGGTAGGGTAGTTACACTCATGCGGTTTCAACTGTCGAGACGCATAAGCCACTACCTTCCCGTCCTACATCAGAACACACCTCAATCCGGTGTACGAAGCATCACTGAAAACTGTATAAGCCTTACCAGGCTCAGGCTGAATAAAAACTGGTGCTTCAGTCAACACATACTTAAGCTTCTCGAAACTAGAATGTTGAGCCTCAGTCCAAACAAAGGGAACATCCTTCCTCAGAAGCTTAGTCACGAAGCTGCAATAGAAGAGAAACCCTCAACGAATCTCCGATAATAATCAGCTAAACCCAAGAAGCTTCGAACCTCAGGAACATTCTTGGGCTGCTTCCAACTCAAAATAGCCTCAACCTTATCGGACCAACCTGAATACCCTGAGCATAAACTATATGACCCAGAAACATAACCTCAGAAAGCCAGAACTCACACTTACTGAATTTTGCATACAACTGTTTCTCTCGCAGAATCTATAACACAATCTGAAGATGTTCCTCATGCTCTGCCTCAGATCTAGAATATACCAGAATATCATCAATAAATACCACAACAAACTAGTCAAGATAGGGTTGAAACACCCTATTCATCATATCCATAAAAGCGGCATGGGCGTTAGTCAATCTGAAAGGCATCACAAGGAACTCATAATGCCCGTAACGTGTCCGGAAAGCTGTTTTGAACACATCAGAATCCTTAACCTTGAGTTGGTAATAACCAGATCTCAGGTCTATCTTAGAGAATATCGTAGCTCTCCGGAATTGGTCAAATAGATCATCAATACGGGGAAGAGGATATTTGTTCTTGATCGTCAGCTTGTTCAACTTCCGATAGTCTATACAGAGTCAAAGTATCCCATCATTCTTCTTAACAAACAGAACATGAGCTCCCCAAGGAGAAACACTGGGTCGAATGAAACCTCGATCCAACAGTTCTTGCAACTAAATCTTCAACTCTTTAAGTTCTTTCGGTGCCATCCGATAAGGTGTCATAGACACAAGAGCTGTACCCGAATAAACCTCGATGCCAAACTCAACCTCATCCCGTTTCGGCGGTACTCCAAGTAATTCTTCCGGAAAAATGTCTGGAAAGTCTTTCACAACTCGAATCTTATCTAAACTGGAATCAGACTATCTCGGATCAAGGATATGGGCAAGATAAGAGATTGACCCTTTCCTGATCATTTTCTCAGCTTTGAGAGCTAAGACGATGTTACATAGGAACCCTCTGCGCTCACCAATCAGAATCACCTCACGATCATCAGGAGTACTCAGTGTAGCCCTTTTCTTTTCACAGTCCAAAGTAACACGGTGTGCATACAACCAATCCATACCCAGAACAAGACCGAACTCCCCAAAGGGTAACTCCATCAAATCAGCTGGAAAGATCTCCCCTTAAATCTCAAGAGGACAATTCATGTATACTTTAGTAACCTTAACTGGATTACCCACTGAACAGCATACAGTAATAGCACTAACAATATCCTCAATAGAAATCTCAAGACCCCCAGACACTGAACTCGCAACATATGAATGAGTCGAACCATTATCAACCAGAGCAAAGTACGAAATAGAATGGACAGAGAATGTACCGACAATAACATCTGGCTCATCACGGTTCTCGTGCCTCCTAGTAGAATAAACTAACTCGGGCAGTCTGGCCCCTAATTCTGCTGATCCTCTACTCGGAGCTGGTCTACCTCTACAAGCAGAGCCTGAAGTAACAGATCTGACCTGACCTCTTCCCCTGGCTGGAGTCTGTACTGATGCCTGAGACTGAGTAGTAGTAAAAGTTGAGGGAGGTGCAACCGGATAATCTCTGAAACGATGCTCGAATGAACCACATCTAAAACAAGCTTTAGTCTGCCTCCTACACTTGCCTGAATGCCACTTCTTACAAAAATGACATTGTGGCACCCTTCGAGTACCAGTCGAACCACCAGCACTAACAGTCGGAACATAAGAAGTCACTAGTCTAGCTCTCGAATAACTCTGATAGTCTGACTCATCTCTGGCCCTCTTTCTAGACTGATTCCCTTGACTATATTGAACTAGCACTAACGCTGGTCTCTTTCCTCTATCAGATCCATGCAACTCAAGTTGTCTCAACTCTGCCTCATTACGCTCAGCTGTCCTAGCTCGTCGAGTTATATTTTTGTATTCATTGTACATATGTAAAGCAACACTAGCCTTTATCGTAGGACGCAATCCCTTCAGGAACCAATCACACTTGTCTTTTTTTGTGGTCACTAACACCGGGACGTATTGAATCAATCTCATAAACTCGATCTCGTAGTCGTTAACAATCATATTATTCTACCTTAAATTCACAAAATCATCTTTGCACTTAGCTATATACTAAGCTCCGATATATCGGTCATGGAAAGCCTGTCTGAAATGATCCCAAGTAACCGTACTAGCTGGAGTAACACGCTCCTCAGCCTCCCACCAATTTTGGGCTTTACCCAGCAACAGTGAAACAGCAGCCCTGAGTTTCCGGTCGGTAGGATAATCCATCTCAACAAATAGTCGTTGAAGCTTCTTCAGCCAGTACTCTACGTCTGTCGGGTATGTACCCGTCTTTCCATCGAACATAGTCATCCCAACAGCGAGAAACTCTGTAGATATGGGTCTCTGAACACTCTTAGACTGGCGAAGGTATCTCAATAGCTCTCTCTGAACAGTAACATCATCTGTGCCCACTGTCTCATTATCCCCTGAATCACGATGACCATTACTCTGAGCAGGTTGAACATGTGGGTCTCCACTAGCAGCCTGATGAGCTCCAGTCTATTGAGCTCCAGTCTGGTCCACATATTGTTCCTCCACATTCGCACCCTAGTTTTGTATCGAACCCTCAAGAGGTGGAACATCACTATCTGCAGTCGCGGTACGACCTCGACCTCGGCCACAACCTCGGCCATGACCTTGACCGGTCGCTACTCTAGAACTTCTCTGAGGTGGCATAGTAGTATATCTACAAAAGACAGAATCCTAAGATTAGAATCGGTACTTGGAGACCTTATTCAGAATATGTATAAATATTATTTATAGAAGATCATAAGTTTTTCTGAAATTCATGTTTTTACCCGAAAATATTTGATAATGCATGCAAAAAATTATTTTCGATTTGAAATTGATTTAAAGCACCCAGGCCGAGTGTTGAACCTGGCTCTGATACCACTAAATGTAACCCCTAAACCTGACCCGGAAGAACTGGGTCGAATATAAGGAGTCAAGCTCAAAGCTTGTCCCTCACGTAAGTAATCTGATTCAAAAACTTAAATTCCAAAATAGATAATAATATTATCGCATAATACATATTGATAAAATATTCCTGAAAATATTAAATAATCGAAATGTAAATGCATGATAAAACGTAATAACCTAAATAACACGTCCGAAATCCGAAAATTAATTACAATATGATAAAACGTATAATATAAATAGTTCCATGTATCATATTGATAATAACAAATAAAGCTAAAAAACGAGGTCCTCCAAGTATCGTAGCCTAGACCTGAGTATCTAAAAATAGAAGCTAAGGGAGAGTCAGTGAAAACGCTCAGTGTCTCTACAGTGCAAACAGAACTAACAGAATCATTATATCAACAAAGTCAATCGGATATTATCAGAATTTAATTTCCATCAAGAAACAATTCAATTACATAAATAAATATGAATGAATATGCAACACAGTATGACATGCACCAAACTACATCACTATCCGAAGAGTAAGGTTTCCCATAACCAATCTCTACCTCGTCACCATCCGAAGTAGAATCTAGCCCGTAGGGCGAAACCACTGATCCAAAGTAAACATCATCCCAAAGGTTGAAGCTACTGAACTTCCCCGTACAGAATCCCAACCATAATGAGATGACATAAAATCTGAGTTCTGAATCTGAATGCATTGTTTATCAATAGAAATGCATAATCATATAATCTGATATACAATAATCCGAATCTAAATGTATATACAAATATTGCATAACGTAACAGAATGATGAACAAGTCAAACATCACAGTTCAACAGAATATTATCATCATACATCATTAGACCACATCATGTATACATTTCAGCAAATCAACACATTTACATACATAGCACTGTAAACATACAACACAGAAGAGAACACACCTCAAGTAGCTAACACTTAATGTCGACGGTGACGTCTCCCACGCTCAGCTCTATCTCTAGGTCGGTCAGAGTCAGCTCCTATAACAATTAACTACACCATCAAAGATACTACTACTATGCCAAGACACTGATAATGTAAATAATGAATATATTATTAATCAAACTCACGAGTGGATCTCGATGTCTGAGCAACAGGAGGTCGTCCTGGTGGAGGAGGAGGAGGAAGGATCTCAGTATCCGAGTTAATGTCGTCTGTAAATACGAATAATTCCAATTAATTTCCTGATATTCAAATCTTTAAATACTAAGCATACTCGAACAAAAGTGGTCAAAACGGTCTTTCGGGTTCGAATTTGGGAAAACGGGCAGCGAAAACGGAATCAAGACATCAAAAAACACAAAATAGCTCTTTTCTGTAAAAGTCATCGGTTAACGGGTCAACGGGTCATCAGGTCAACGCTGACGTCATACGCCACGTCACTAGTGACGTCATTCGATTCGGTTCAACGGGTTTCGGTTCGGTCTGACTCGGTTCAGCCTTCTAGACCGGTTCAACCTAAAACCCCCAATTATCACCCGTTCGAAAATTAGGGCACAAACACCCCCCGATTCCTCACTGCCGGTGACCCCTCACGCCATATTCCGGTGAATTTCCGAACCCCCCCCCCCCCCCCCCCCACACACAACTTGCACAAGCATCAAACACTCACCTACAACCCAAATCGAACGCAACAACCAAAGCAAAGGAAGAAAGTGGTGTCGCGATAGAATACCGAACGATTTTAAATCGTTTCCGGCGAAGGGCGACGGCACAAGGACAAAATAACTAATGGGCTTGGTTCAGACGGCCACAAGGAACCATGTTACGGCTTCGGATCGACGAACGGCCACACCGACGCGACCCTTGTCGGAGCACGATCGGAAAGACAAAAAAAAAGGAGAGGCTGGTGGTTTACGCACGATAGAGGGGAAAAAAAAATCTGAATTGAGGCTTGTGTGCAAATGGAAACCGAAAGGGTGTGGATTAGATTCTCGCCCTATTTTTAGGGTAAAATACACAATAAGGGCTCCAAGAATATCCCACCTTACAAAAAGGTCACTGAAGTTTTAAAATTCTCAATTTAGCCACTAAATTAATTAAGATTCAAAATAAAATTTCTAATTATTAGGGTTTTTATTCTAGGGATTTCAACTAATTGAGGGTTTTAATTTAGGGCAAAAATCGGGGTGTTACACTATCCATGCTGCCTTGAAGATGAAACTTGGGCACAACTTTTCAAGGAATTCACACAACCATGAACAAAGGTATATCATACCCTTCACCAAGGGTATGAATAACAACCTGAAACATTCTTAAAGAGTTCCATTGTACAAGTTAAGATTTGTATCCTGATTTCAAGTTTATAATAAATAATACATTTCGATCAGGTGTAGGGGATTCATGCAACCGCAACTGCAACCGCAAGCACTAGTATATTTGAAACATTCCTCCTGAGTTGTACAGTGGTTGTATTTTGGTGCTGATTATGTGTATACTTAAAAAAACTTAAAAACTTGTATGATTTGTTTTATCAGATTTTCTTTCTTCCCCCGGGTTCATGGCATTCTTGCCTGAGAAAATGCCAATTTTTTCACAGAATATCTAATCAGGAACAAAAAGAATAGAGGGGAAAAGGACATATGGAGGGAAAGGAAAGGAAAAAAAAAAGAAGAAAAATCCACAAAAGTATAGGCTATTGGTTGCATGGAGCCCATGGCAATTTATCTATAAATGGATAAATGACACCTACCTTTGAACCCCAGGGTACCTTCAAACCTAAAAAATATATCTACATAGAAATTACTAAAGCATGTCAACAAAAATCCAAGTCATGATTAAATTGTTTCCATTGGCAGACTAGTGGTTATAATCGTTAATGTTGTTAACCATTTATTCTTCTGTGACTGTCAGCTTCTGGTTGTTCTAGATTGCTAGTGTTATTACAGGAAACATTATGGTTCGAGAATTATGGAGCTATCAATTCTATAAATGTCATTATTGGTGTAAAGCAATGGACATTGCAACTAATGGTGGATACCATACACCATCTCCTACTACTACCACCATAATTTCTCTCAAATCCATCTATGATCCCATTCTTCATCTTCCTCTCTTCATCCTCTTTGATTCGATAACACTATGGAAACAGCCTGGATAGAAGGGAAAGTTTTGACCCTTGACGAAAGCGAGGCAGGAGAGTTAGATGGAAGAAGGTTAGCTCTAGTGGGGAAAATCATAGCGGACAAGCCACTTAGCAAAGGAGGAGTTCAGGGTGTTTTCAGAAGAGTGTGGGGAGAATGGAGAGATTTCACCATTACCGAACTATCCGAGAACACCTACTTGTTCACTTTCAAAGAAGCAAGAGCAGCCGAGCAAATCCTGGAGGAAGGGCCATGGTCAGTAATGGGCTATTGCATATGTCTGCACCGATGGCAACCGGGGCTTACTCTCGAAGAGCTGGATTTCTCACAAGTGCCTTACTGGGTACAGGTCCATGGCCTGTCATTGGACCAAATGAGCCCCAAAAATGCAAAAAAGGTTGGTGATCAGATTGGCAGGGTGTTGGAGATTGAGGATCCCATTTCTTCACATGGAATAAGAAGGGGCTTCTTCAGAATTCGGGTACTAATAGATGTTAGTAAGCCACTCCCTTCAGGGTTTTGGGCTTCCAGAGCTGGGAAATCTAATATATGGGTCTCTTTCAAGTATGAGCATTTAGCAGATTTCTGCTATAAATGTGGCTGTGTTGGCCATGTAGAAGCTCACTGTGTCAAGGACACTGTGATGTCCATTCCAGATCCTTCGTTGCCGAAATATGGTCCATGGATGCGTGCCAATCCTAGTGTCAGTTCCATGAAGGCTTTAGCTGATATGGAAAAAGCCCCTCATAAAACCAAGCAAGTCATGGGTAGGGTCACCTTTGTTTTTATTGCCTCTAAAATAGTTCTGTTTCTCTAGGAACTGTACCAATTGCTCGAGCTGTATTGGCCTCGTCTTGTAAGGTCGAGAACACAAGTTTGAACTCTGAAAAACATACTTATTAGGATGGTTTTATCTTAAGTGCTCCTAGAGCAACTTAGACTGGTCATTGAAACATATACTTTCAACCAACCAGTTAATTTTTTTGTAAAAGAAAAATGTAGCTAATTTTTTTGCTGTGTTGATCAGCTTCAAGGAGGTACCAAGCAGCTGAGTGGCTAAGGCAGATGGATCAAGTTGCATTAGAATCCCTGCCCAAAGACCCCACCGAAGAAGAATTTCGCCGTGCACTTTACGACGGGTTCATTCTTTGCAACATTCTCAACAAAGTCAGTGCTGGTGCTGTTCCTAAGGTACACTGTAACTTGAACTAGTACTATCATTTCTCCCTTTAACTCGGTATCAGAACCTGAAAGTATTTCCTTGATATTTTCGAAAATAAAATAAATGTAGGTGGTGAAAACTTCCATGACTTCTTCTAATCAATTAACAGAAGAGGTCACGAATCAGGTTTCCGAGAACATGAGCAACTTTCTAGCAGCAGTTAAAGATAAGCAGCTCCTGGCCTTTGAAGTATCAGATATGGAAAAGGTTTTGATTTTTTGAAAAAATGTTGCACTTTACCTGTAATTCACGTTTACACTATAGCTATAAGCCTTGATCAAAATGTGCAGGGTGGCTCAATAAATAAAGTGGTGGATTGCGTTCTGTGTCTGAAAGGATATCATGAGTGGAAGAAAGCAGGTGGAGTTGGGGTTTGGACGTTTGATGGAACTGTAAAGATCAAAACCTCGGCAAACGATTTACCGCATGCCTTAACTGGCTTTGCAACCGAAAGACTTGGCGATGAAACCGGGGAAGGATTGGAATTATCGAAATATGAGCAGCTACGAGACTTTATCCAGCTCTCCTATGAGGCCTCCATTGAAGAATCCAAAACAGCCAATGCTCTAACTTTCCTTTTCGATCGCTTTGGCCTTTGGATTCTCGAGGCTTATCTTACAGATGGTTACATGGATGGAGAGTTTCCCTTGAATGCAATGGTAGGTAAGGTCCATCATATTTTCATTTCACATTTCTTAATGCAAGTAGCAATAACTTTGTAGTCTTGTTGTATGTGATTCCATATATGCATGACTCACTGAGTCTTTGTAGGTGATTGATTCTTTCCTCAGCAAGGTAGTTAATGACTTCTCAACACTTCTAGTTTCCCAAGGAATCAAGGTTGGCATTGTATCCTACTTTTCGAGCATAAAATTAGTTACAATGCTGATTTAATGTGAGGATATTGATATCTTTACCTTATTTACAGCTTGGACTGTTCTTGAAGAAATTGCTGAAAGCTGATGACGGTCCAGTGTCTAAATCCGATTTCATAGAAGCTACCTCAGATTATATCGACAAAAGAAGCAACCTGCAGGCAGCAACTGATGTCTCCAAAGCTCTAATCTGTATCGGCAACAATGAGGTTATTCTCAATAGTGTTTCTCGCTCTCCTGGCCGTGTCGAAATACTTTCTGATCTTATACAGAGACATATAGAGGTGAAAACTTCCCTCCAAACTACATAATTTTTGTGCATAATTGCAAGATAGTACCGGTTTTAGTTTATAACTCCTGCAGCTTCCTTTTGTGGAAACTTTTAGGATCTTAAGTTATTTTTTTGCGAAACACGGTTAGAAGTTAGTAAGTTCCATTCATCTTGGGAGGCAGACATTAAAAGATTAGGTAAGGTTTTCCAAGCTTGTCACCATTAAACTACACCAGCAATCAAAATAGTACATTTTCCATTGACTGGAATTACCTTGTCCTGTTACCTTAGAGCATCATGTCAGCGATCTCGAAGTGGCATCTTCTTCTTACCTCAAGATCCTACAAGAAAATCAAATGCTGTTCAATGAAGTATTAGACCTCAAAGGTGCATAGTCTATATTATTGATATTAAAAACTAAATCGGAATACTGTGAGAGCCGGCGCACTTATTTTTCATGCCTTTTCATGCAGGAAAAATAAGAATCTACTGTAGAGTAAGGCCCCTTTTACCAGGAGAACCGAAGGATCAATCGACTGTAGACTATATTGGAGAAAACGGAAGTATTCTCATTGTCAATTCTTTAAGGAAAGGCAAAGATTCGAAAAAAGTATTCTCATTTGACAAAGTGTTTGGACCAAATTCTTCTCAAGGTATTTTCTCGATTTTCTTCTTCCATATTTCGATTTAACATGAACATTCTATTCCATGGATGTCAAGTATAAAAGGTTTCCTACCTTGAGCTAAAGGTGATCCATTCATGTTTCTTCTGCTATATGTGCAGAACAAATATACACAAACATTGAACCATTGATCAGGTCCGTACTTGATGGTTATAACGTATGCATCTTTGCATATGGCCAAACTGGATCAGGCAAGACATACACCATGGTAAAATGAATGCCTTCTGATGATATTACTATCTTCATATTGCTCAGATACTCAATAAGTTTATATCATTCAGATGTATAAACATAAACATGTTACCAAACTTTCTGTGTATTTGATAGAGCGGGTATGACTTGAACACGAAGGAGACATGGGGTGTGAACTTTCGAGCTATATGCGACTTGTTTCAAATATCAAAGACAAGGGCAGATGTCATAGAATACAAAGTTGGGGTCCAAATGATTGAAATCTACAATGAACAAGTGAGAGATTTGCTGGTTATTGATGGCTCTACTAAAAGATATCCTTTTGAATTTTGCTTTCTATCTCCTTTTGGATTTTGTTTTCCCTTCGGGCTAAAGTTACCATAACTACTTGTTACATTAGATATATATAACAATACACAACTGAATGGCCTTACTGTTCCTGATGCAAGTTGGGTTCCGGTTTCTAGTACTCAAGATGTTCTTGATCTGATAAGAATCGGCCAAAAGAACCGTATTGTAGGTCCAACTGCGTTTAACGAGCGAAGCAGCCGTTCTCATAGGTAGAATTTCATCCAGGAACATTGTGTTAATCAAGTTGAATACGTTTGTTAAGCATGGATTATATCTATATCCTTCTTTTTGCCAGCATTTTGACAGTTCATGTTCACGGAAAAGAAATAGTTTCCGGGTCGATTTTCAAAGGTTCCCTCAATTTGGTGGACTTGGCCGGGAGCGAGAGAGTGGATAAATCAAAAGTTCAAGGCGACAGGCTGAAGGAAGCTCAATATATCAACAGATCACTCTCTGCACTCGGAGATGTCATCTCAGCTCTTGCCCAGAAGAGCACACATATTCCTTACAGAAACAGCAAGCTTACACAAATATTGCAGAATTCTTTAGGTGCATTGATCCTTTCCTGTACTCAGCTCTCTTTTCTCGTCTCGTTTCTTCAACATTTTGGTTTTGTATATGGTAGGTGGGCATGCTAAGACTCTAATGCTTGTACATATAAGTCCTGAACCTGATGCCATTGGAGAGACGGTTAGCACGTTGAAGTTTGCCGAAAGAGTTGCCTCGATAGAGCTCGGGGCAGCTCGATCCAACAAAGAAACCGGTGACATACTGGAACTAAAAGAAGAGGTTAAGTTTCCTTTTCTCCTTTTCCTTTAATGGATGACCTTCCTCTGGCTTGTTTCCAAATGCAACAAATCTTTGTTAAGTATTCTTCTATCTATCTTAGATAACAAACCTTAAAGTGGCATTGGAGAAGAAAGAAGCTGAAGTAGAACAATTCAGGAGCATTACACCATCTCAAAAGACAAAAGTGCTTAGATTTGGAATCTCTCCCAAGCCTGATGCATATCAACGGCTTAATGATGATACTAAAAGCTCCGAGGTAACCGAAACACAATATTGTACCAAGCCAAAGCATTCCTAGATGCTAATACTAATGCTAATGTTAATGTTTATATGTGATTTCCAGGCCAGAACTGTTTCTTCTGCTAAGCAGAGGAAGTCTAAGTTTACATCCGCACTCATAGGGAAGGAGATATCAGCGAAGGGGCCGGAAGAGAGAGCGGCACGTCCTGGAAAGCCAAAGTCACCTACTGCTCCTGCGAGGAGATATATGTCCGGTGATAAAGGAGCCTTGACTAGAAATAAGGTGAAGTTTGATGTAGTTGAGAACCAACCGATGTCGAAAGCAGTGTTTCCGGCTAAAGCACATGGCACTAAATCGCTCGCCCCAGTGCCAGAGATCACATCAACGGATAACAACTCTGGGGCCCATGCAGACCATAAGAGTGATGAAAGTAAATTGAATTCTCTGATGCATTCAACGGCCTCGTCTCTAGGGAAGGTCAGCCAGAACTTGAAAAAGAGCAGTTTCTTTTAGTCTGGTTGTTAATATTATTAAGGGAAACATTAGAAAGGCAGGAATTGTAAAATCTTGAACCAAAGTATCAGACCTCAAAACTAAAAGTAAGAGTTAGATTCAGACCTCAATGAGCTTTGGATTGTACCAAATGATGATCAATATTTCACACTTGTTATTGCCAAAACTTTGGATGAATCACCTGTTAATTCACACATCGAAACAACGACTTCAGATTGAAATGTTCTCCCGTAAATTGGATCGGTTCAATTTATTCGACTATTTATTCACCCTATAAACATGCAAGTCAAGGATTATCTTGTGGCTTCAATTTATTGGTTCTAACTGGGATGCCATTGGTTCCATAGGATAAAGTTAGAATTCTCAGCTCAGTGTCCTAGCTAAACCACCACATGCACAGGTACATTATGGATATAAGGATGAATTCTGAATTAAAAACTTTGTTCGAATCTTATTACAGTCAGCTGTTCTTAAAGATTATAGGTTTGTATGTGCTTCTGTTTGTGACTTTGTGGTTTCAGAAAGACAATGACAGTATATGCTACTGCATGTATATATAGTTATATACAACAGTATTGGTATTGCTACTGCATGTATATATACAACAGTAATGGTATTGCTACTGCATGTATATATACAACAGTAATGGTATTGCTACTGCCAAGTGCTGCTGGTCAGGACATTTAGTTTAACCTTTGGGAAGGCTTTTACAGCTCTGAATTCTAGAAGTATAGTCATTGTCAGACAGCACATGCACGTGGAAACATGGAACGTGGGACCACGTGAGCTCAGCTGTAATAGAATCTTTCTAATTTACATAAATCCACTTAGTGCCAACAATCATTGTTTCACCTTCTAGTCTTCTACTACATATTCTTACAATTGCCATCTCTACTCCCAAGATATTCCTGTTTTCTGTTTCACTTTATACATTATTAAGTGAAACCTAAGTAAATTTGATTATTGCAATCCACACAAATTGAACAGCTCAAATGTACCATGTATGATTTCCCAGTCTGTGCTCTTGTGCTGATGTTGCAATGATATTCTTCTATGACTATGAACAAATTTATGCATCATCCCTATACCTACAAATTGAATCCTCGGCCTGGTGATTGGTTTGAATCATCAGAAAAAGAAAATGAGCAGTTAGACGATCCTTGAGAGACTACTATTCGTGATGGTGGTGACCGAGGTGCTGTCGAGCCTCCCTTTGAAATGTCCCTCGAGGTCTCGAGGTGACGGAGTCCTTCGAGCATTGCTACGACATCTTTCATCGTCGGACGGTCGGTTGGTCGGGTGCTGACACAGAGGCATGATACAGCGAGTGTCTGTCGTAGTTCATGCATTGCAGGGTCAGCCCTGCCTCTAAGCTTTGCATCGAGAATGTCGGATGGGTCTCGCTTGCTAGCTAAATGGTCCTGTACCCATCGAACCAAGTGTGCACCCCCTGGCAAAGTTGGGTCCAATGGATGCCTTCCGGTTAGTACCTCTAAGAGTACTACACCGAAGCTGTACACATCGCTTTTCTCCGTTATACGTTGCATTGTTGCATGTTCTGCGAGTAGCCATGAAAGATTAAAAACGATTAACTAGCAATTTATATGACTGAATTCAGAATAACAAGTTTAGTAAAACTTGATCCGGAAAAGGCAAATACCTGGAGCCATGTATCCATAAGAACCAGCTAAGTATGGCCTTAGACTTGATTCAAAATTTTTGCCATCGTAGTTGCTTTTAATAACACGAGCTAACCCGAAGTCGGCAAGGAAAGGCTCATAGCCAGCACCTAATAAGACATTCATAGTTTTCACATCTCCATGCAAGATTGCAGGCACACAGTCATGGTGCAAATATGCAAGTGCGTGAACCACACCCAGCACAACATCATATCTAGCCTCCCATTCTGCTCCACCTTTGCCGACATCGTGAAGGAGCGAACTCAAGCTTCCATTTGGAAGATAATTGTAAAACAGCAGCTTCAAATTCCTGTTCGAACCCCAACCGAGAAGCCGAACAATGTTTCTATGCCTGATTGAACCAAGTGTCTTGATTTCAGAACTGAATGCACCAGACTCGTCTGGTGACCACATCTTCTTAACTGCTAACATTTCACCATTTGGAATCAGTACCCTGTATACCACCCCAGAGCTCCCGGTGCCAATCACGTTAGATGAAGTTAAATTGCGGACGATATCGTCGATCGACAAGTCAAGCTTCTGGTAGAGGGTCACTTCCCAGCTATCATCTTCCATTAGGCCATTGCTGGCAAACCGGTTGCGAACTAACATGTAGATAGCAAGTAGTACTAAAACTGCACTGCCACTTAGAAGGATGGACATAACTAGCTTCACTGCTGGCCTAACATGCCTCGAATGTTCGATATCAGCTGAAGTTACAACACCATTGGAAATATAGAGGTTTTTGTTCGATTCGAGATCACTCGGTGGGAGCTTTCGGAAAAAAGCAGAATTTGGCAGTTCACCAGAAAAGTCATTGAAGGAGACATTGAGAGAGACAAGGTTTTGTAGGCTTGCAAGGACATCTAACTTACCAGAGAATCTGTTGTGAGAGAGGTCGAGAACTGCTAGCTTGCTAAGACCGGCAAACTCGGATGGAATTTCGCCGGAAAATCGGTTGCAGCTAAGATTGAGAGAAATTTCGAGTGTCGGAATCTGGCCGAGTTCCTTTGGAATTTCACCAAAGAAACCATTGTCACCCAGGTTCAACAGTTGGAGCTTCCTGCAGGACAATATCTCAGATGGAATGCTCCCGGAAAGTTGATTCTTTCCCAAGTTAAACTTAGCCAATTCAGTTAAGGACCCAATACTATGAGTTAAAGGACCTGTAAGCCTGTTGTCTGAAATATCCATGTATTGTAGGCTAGTAGGCAGAGAATCTGGCAAAGAACCTGTAAGACCATTTGAATGGAGGTCAAGAAACTCAAGGCTTTGACATTCGTTTATCGACGGGGGAATGCCTCCGACAAGTCGATTCTTGCTGAAGTCAACGAAATTCAAGCCCTTCAACTTCCCAATCTCAGATGGAATTGTTCCTGCAAGTTCATTGCCATTTAACCGTAGCCGGTACAGATTGGTGCAGTTTCCTATATCCGGCGGTATAAAACCGGATAAATCATTGGAAAGGAGCAGTAGCTTGGTGAGATTTCTCAAACCGAAAATCTCTTTCGGGATTGAACCAAAGAGTCTATTGTAGGATAAATCAAGTGCCTCAAGATCCTGGCACTGAGAAAGACTATCCGGGATGTGTCCAGTCAGCTTATTCTGCCAGGCAAGGAAGAAAGTCAAGCTCTTGAGGTTGCCAATGAGGTCAGGAATCTCACCGGAGATGGAGTTGTTGTCGATTTCGAGATGAGTTAGCTCCCTGCAATTTGAAATTTCAGAAGGAATTGTACCTGATAACTTATTAACACTCAGTTGAAGCTCTTGAAGCTTCAAAAGGTTCCCAATGCTTCTTGGTATGCTACCTATCAGAAGATTATCAGATAAATCCACCATATTTAGCTCCGTGCAGCTTCCGATATCATCCGGGATAGTACCAACTAAGCTATTCTGCCACAGTAGCAGACCCTGAAGCTTGCTCAGCTGACCGACTTGACTCGGGATTGGACCGGATATAGAATTCTGATATAAGAAAAGATTCTGCAGCTCACTGCAATTACCAATCTCTTCGGGGATAGGACCTGATAACAAAGATGTATAAATGGCTATGGTTTGAATTCTTTTCAGCATTCCTATCGACGAGGGAAGACTTCCGGAAATGCTAGTTTCAGCCAGGCCTAACATAACCAAGTTGGTGCAGTTTCCTATCTCCCAAGGCAGCTCCCCCTTGAGATTCTTATTTCCACCTGCTCGAAGAACTTGTAGATTTCTCAACTCTCCGATGCTCTTTGGGATTTCGCCGCTGAGATGGTTGTCATAGAGTGTCAAGTAAACAAGGCTGGAAAGGTTTCCTATTGCCCACGGAATCTCACCTTCAAGAAAGTTTGCATTGAGAGACAATGTTTCCAATTTGCTCAACCTGCATATTTCCAAGGGGATTTCACCCGAGAGAGAATTGTCACTGAAGTCAATAAGATTCAGCTCATGATAGTCTCCGAGTTCCTTCGGGATTGTTCCGGTAAGATTGGTCGACGAAAGCACAAGGGTCTTCAAGGATTTCAGAGACCGAAAATTCGAAGGCAATGACCCTTGCAAGTCTATACCTTCCAACCTTACCTCAACCACCTCGCCTTTCGAGTTGCAACGAATCCCAAACCATTCACATGGTGAGGCATCCAATGAATTCCATGATTTCAATGCATCCCCACTGCTGCTCAAGCTGTTCTTCCATGCTAAAAGAGCCTGCCCCTGTTCGTCAACCGCGTAGCCACGACCAAATAAAAGAGTGTTTATCGAGATAAGCAAGGTGAAGGAGAAGATATTGGAGAAAGAAAGCATGAGATTCCTTGGAGTTGCAGGCATTGCTGTGAGGAGAGAACAGGTGATCTGTTTTGGGATTGTAGAGGGTTGAACTTGAACCCCATGTTTTTGTTTAATAGAACAAAAGCACAACAGGATCTGGATCCAAGTGCACTTTCTTTTTCTAATATTATTCTAATAGTTCTAGTTTCTTAATTAACAGATGCTGATGCATTGTTTAATGAACCAATCCAGTAAAAATTTTCCTACAAACAGAAACCAAGTGATATCCAGTATGTGAATAGAACATCTCTAGAACCAAAACCGATGCATTGTTGCAGGGAGACAGTGATAGCTCATCAATCAAACCAGTAAACCACTAACAATGGAATGTTTTAGCTTCAAACCCAACAGCTTTATGTCCTGTTTAATGAACCAATCCAAGCAAAGTGGTCCATGAAAAAAATTCATGAATCATGAACCAAACCATGTGTTGGTTCCTGTACAGTTTTCAGTTACTTTTCAATGATTTACAGAACCCTAAGTACAAATACTTCTTGTTTGGGACAAACCCTTTGCAAATTGAACAAAACACATGTTTTATTTTTACCTCACAGTCAAGGCTTGGAGCACATGGCCATCTGGGATTACTTTTTCTCTTCCTGCAGGTTTAAGCAAAGTGGGGGATGTTTAGTCAAGTGTAAAAAGGCATTTTGGTTTGTTTTACAGCACCATTATAATAGTGAGCAGCACATGGAAATAAGGGAATCATGCAAGAAAACTTTATATTTGTTTTAAAACACCAAATCTGGACAACTTGGCACTTCTTAATTGCTGTTTTTTCACACCAATTATGTACCAAAATGGGAAACAAATATAATTCAGGGACCAGATCCTGGATTAAAGCCATGGCAATCATGACTTGAGTTCGTTGAGAAAATGCAGTGAAGAATGATTGCTAAATATGTAGAATCATAAACCTGTTCTTCAAACAATGACTATTGTGGGGTAGAATTTAAAGGAACAGTAGTGTTTTCAGTCTGCTCCACCTCATTCCTCCATTAATGATACCTACCCTTTATTTTGACCATAGATTTTCATAGTTCATAAAAAAAAAGACCATAGATTTTCACCCTTTATTCAGTCTGTTTGGCATGTTTCACCGGCTCCTCCTTCGTTCAGGCCTTATGTCATGATTTTGACGCGATGACTCCGTTGGCCCCTTCACTGCATTCCTCCTATCACTGCATCCTCGAATTTCTTATTTGATTTACAATTTATAATATAATTTAGTGAAAATAAATTAAGAAATACTACATATATAATATATTTACTTAAAACTTTTATAAAATGATTCAAATCGTAGAATTTCAAACAATTATTCCTCAAATTCAAAAAAAAAAAAACGATTCCTAAAAATATCGTGGAATATGATTTGGTTTTCTAAAAGCTTTGCCAAAGTATTTTTTTAACTTATAGTGGTTAAAGTATTGTTTTATACAAATAGGTGTCGAACTTTTAAAAATTTATAATTTTAGATGCCTACAGTTAATGAGTATTAACATTTTTTTTAACCGATCAATACTTGATACATGGTATATTTAATTTATTTATTTTCAAATTTTAAAGTTAAAAACAATTTTTTTTGTTTTTCATAAAATCCCAAAAGTTTATAATTTTTACAAAATAGTCCATAAATCCCTAAAATTACCCAAAGTCAAACTCTCAAATTGCCGTCGATCGCCGCCCCTAAGAACACCCCTTTAGTCACCGGATTAAGGTGGTTATTTTCCCCAACACAACGTTGCCAAAAACGGCGAATGGCGTGCAACCGAACGTCGAACGCAAAATCGACGTTCGGCTCGCATGTCGTTCATTGTTTTTGGCGACGTCGTGTTGGGAGGAATGACTGCCTTAGTCTGGAGACCAAAGGGGTGTGTTCAGGGGTGACGACCGGCGGCGATTTGGGTAATTTTAGTGATTTAGGGACTGTTTTGTAAAAGTTTTAAAATTTTGGGATTTTATGATAAACTTAATTTTTTGGGTGTTTTGTTTAAAAAATTAGAAAAAAAAATCAAATTAGTGCCACATGTGAAACATTGATTGGTTAAAGATTTTTTAAACACCCATTACCAGTAGGGATCTAAAATTATGATTTTTAAAATTTCTGACATTTATTTTTACAAAATAATATTTTAGGCACCTAAAATTAAAAAAAAAACATACTTTAGACATTTATTTTTGGTTTAATCCTTTCTAAAATTCATAATATTGCATGTAGAGCATGGCCTCTAGAACAAAAACACATAAATTTCAGTTTAGTCCACTTAAAAAATGTGAAATGGTACATATAATGATAAAATTATATTTTGATCCTCTAAAAATTAAAATTTAATTCTAGACCCTAAAAGAGGTTTTTAATCCAAGGAATGATAAGAAAAGGAAAAAGGAGAAAACAAATCTTTCCTATAAAAAAAGGCTTAAACCAAAAAGAAGCCTTCAAATTATGTCTTCTCTTCTTTTTTGCTCTAAGTACTTAAACTCTGGTTTAGGTAAAATGTGCCCCTAAGTTATGAACATATTATTATTTTAGATCCTACAGTTAACCCCGTTAAAAACTCTATACATTTTATAAACACCCACATAAAACTCCACACCGCAAAAAATAGGAAGCAGCATTACGTATTTTCCAAAAAAATTTAGCTAATAATGCTTTTGTTTCTTTTATCATTTGTACAACATCATCTAAAGAATTACCAAAAGAAAGCAGTGAAATTTCAAAGTTAACTCCAAGGAGAAATACACCAACCATATGGTGATTTTAATTTTATCACTGTGTGTTTGTCAACTGTTTTGGACAACCTATTAGAAACTGAAATTTTGGTTTTTTGGTTCAATTAGTAGCATGTATTTTGTGAGTGTTTATAGAATGTATGGCATTGTACATTGGACATTTTTTTCTGCACGAAATTAATACAAATACCAGACGGTTGATTTGGGGTTTTAGGGTTTTTTGTATCTCAAAATTGATTTGAAATTTTAAAATTTTCTAAAGAAATTGCCAGTGAAATCGTTTTATGTTCTAAGTACCCAAATCGATTATGGATAAACTAGACAAAAATGAAGAAAGGATTTAGGTCTCGTTGATGTCTTCAAAAGAGAAGTTCATCGATGGGAAAACAAGTTTTGAAGGAGGTTCACAATAGTTTATTACCCCTTTTTTTACTTGACTATACTTTAATTTTTAATGTAATTATTTTAAATTTTTAAATTAAATTTTGCCTCTATTATTTCAAATGATGTGTCATTGCATAATTGGTTAGAGAATATTTTTTTAACGCGGTTGAATATAATATAATAACAGAATAATAGTTTAGGTGCATGTTTTGCCCAAACTGTAATTTTTAAGTACTTAAAGAGAAAAAAAAAAGACATTTTGAAAGCTTCTTTTTAGTTTAAGCCTTAAAAAAAAGTGAAAAAAGAGAAGATCTATGAAACCCAGAAAAGAAGAATAAAACTGAAGGGAAACAAAGTGATAAAGGACAGCTGCATTGAGATAATCAAATAACGGATATAACAATTCAAAATGGTCCCTCTTTCTCCAATTTCTACCTTTTCTTGCTGAAACTCAACTTGGAAACCTTTTTGGTGTAATGAATTAAAAAAGAAGTTATGTTTGTAAGATTCTGTTGTATTTTTCTGTTCTGATGACTTTTCCCGATTATTTTGTTATAACATTTTTATTTCTTTTTTATAATTAATGAAGACCATTTTTTTTAATTCACGATTGTCTTTACTAATAACGATCTCTAAATTCTAAATCAACCCGTAGACCATAGCTTAAAGAAGTGGATCTTGATTGCAATTGTAGAGCTACTTGGCATGATTGAATATAGATGCATATCACCTTAATTAATTGCATTTTCTTAAAGTATTATTAAAAAATCAAGAAATTAATTAAAATGGGACTTTCTCCCATCACGTGATAGCTTGATCTCTCTAGTTAATTATTAATTATTTAAGTTGTTTAGCATCTAAAAATATGAGCAAATGGGAATCAAATTAAGCAAGTAGGCAACAACAAAGGGTCACATGACATGATGTGGTCTAATATTGCTGATTTTTCTAATGGCAACTGTAGAAGATTGCCTGAACCAACATCAGGTTCACTCTATTATTGTAATCGTTTGTTTAAGTGTTATATTTTGATATACAAACTGTGTAAAAAAAATTTACACAACTTTTCATATTTAAACTATAAAATCTAAAACATAAATTACTAACCCTAACATCCTAAACCTTAAATCTTAAATCTTAAACTCTATATTCTAATCATAAATATTAAATTCTACACCCTACAACTTAAATCCTTAAACTCTAAACTCCAACCTAAATTCCTAAACCCTAAATTTAATTATATATCAAAATATTTTCCTTTGTTTAATCGTACCCTATCAAACAACTTTGCTTAGTGCTGCATGTTATTTTTTTTTAATTTGTTTTGCTTGGTGTTGTTGGCACGAGACTTGCACATGAGAGAGAAAATACATAATACGTATAATATATGATGATGGGCAAATACATTGTTTACATATACATGGAAATGACACTAAAGAGGTGGAGGTACATGCTTGAAAATATGTAGAATTCTAAGTCTAGACATAAATAGTGGTCCAATAAAAAAATAGATGATACTTATCTTACGCGACTTGTATTTAAATAATTTTGTCTGTAAAATATATATCTTATTAAAGAAATTAAAAATATAAATAAATATTATATTATAATCGCATTGAAATTATTGATTTTTTTTAAATCCGAGGATATAGGTCCGCATCAGTAAAGAGTAACAAAACTGTTTATTTATGCTCTGTTTTATTATTTTTATAATTTATCATTTATTTATGATATCATGAGCTTGACAATTATGGAATTCAACTTTGAAGTGAGAGAAAGCTTTTAAGCTCCATTCAGTCAAATTTTGTAGTAACGGCATATAAATATTTGAAGACTTAATAATAGGTGTTATATGTTTTTCGCAGAAGAACGTTGATGTGACAAAATCTAGTGATAAATTAAATATTTTGGGTTTTGGCATTTTAAACTTTTGACTAAATAAAAAAGTTTAATTTAAATGTTATTAGATTTTATTTTATAAATGTGAGACGATATTAAGGGGTTTTCATGATTAACTATTGGTTAATCATTAAGAATGAGTCCCTAATTTTCTATGTATTCTTAGATAAATTTTCTATGCATTTTCTTTCTAATTACATTAAGAACATATAACTTTTGCACTAAGAACATAACTTATAGGTTAACCGTTATAGTATTTTGGTTAACCGCGAACACCCCATTGACATGTCCTTGTGCTATACTCAATATTTTTTTTATTAAGTAGAGAGTCAATTACATTCCAATAACAAATATCAGTATTCGAATTCATACAAGATGAAATAACACGAACATCTTTAAACTTGAATTCTTACCCGTATCCTGAGTGCAGGAAACTCGGGTCAGGTCCCAAAACATGTTGATACAGCAGAGGTGAGATATTTGAGGCCAGTAGACCCAGCAGGGAAGTAAGATACAACTCGGCCAAGCAGCAGGTTGCTCTTGTATTGTAGTATGGTAACAAGGGGGGATAAAATATCTTACTAGACAAAATCTACTACTACCAGCAATTGAATTCAACTATCCTCAACTACAAGAGATGACCCTTCTTTTCCCTGCTCATCACTCCCATTACTGCCGCTGCCTCAGAACCAAACCTTCATTTTGTTTTTTGTATCTTGCAAACAAAATTCCTCTAAACATTCATCCTTTTTGGATTCAGTTAAGGCAGGCAGGCTGAAGCTTTTAAGTAATCCTCAAGGAAATGGTGGATTCATGTGTTGCTTTCATAATTTTGATTCAAGAATGTGTAAATCCATTGGCTGCTGCAATCAGAAAAGTTTCCGCTTCTGCTAAGAAAGGCCTTAGCAGCATTAGATTGGTAAATAGAATCTTCATGTATATGTATTTGTATATCTATATGTATATGTATATGTATATGTATATGTATATGTATATGTATATGTATATGTATATGTATATGTTTGATATCTGCCATATAGATAGTTTCTCAGGGTCTAAAATGTCTGGTTTTTGTAACCTTGAGATCAAATATTTCCATTTCCAGCGATATAACCAAAAAAATTTGAAAAACAACCAATAACTTTCATAATATCTTCAGAAGCTGGACCTCAAAGATCAAAGGTTCTTTGGCATGGGATAAGAGGCTGCGCCGAGGACCAAACTGCAATCAACAACAAGTGTCTCAAAACAGGCTGCCTTGTTGGAAAAGAATAAAAATGAATGAAAGAATCACGGTTTAAACCTCGTCGGGAATCGGTTTCAAGTTTTCATTGATGTATCCCACAGAAGGAGGTATCAGTGCTCTTCTCTTTCCTGAAAAGAAAGCACAATACAAACAAGTGGAAATAGTGATCAGCAAAGTTGGCTGAAGTGTTAATATGATCAAAGTGCAAGACAACAATGTTTGCCTTAACCAAGTTGTCAATTCATGTATGCACAAACTAAGATTACGACTTTTTCTCTTCGTTTTTCGTTGTAATATTGTAGTTACAGTAGGCAGCTATAGTGACCAAGAATCCATTGTACCTCCGACCTTCATGCCTGTCAAAACATCCTTCAAGCCCTTTATAATCTGTCAGATGAACAAACGAGTTTAGTGGTCTCGTAGTTTCGACCTTCAATGACCATTTTACTCAAAATGTGCAGAAACATTGGAGATTCTGTTCCACAAGTGAAACAAAAGAAAAGAAACAAGAACTGACCTGGTTCTCATCCAAAGGGAGGGTGACAGGAGCGCTTTCACCACTGAATTGATCCACGGTGCTGTATTAAAACGTAAGGATTTCCACAAAAAAGAGGCAGATCAGATTGGACCAAACATACATGTGTTTTGAACTATCAGTTAAGTTCAGGGCTTTTGTGATTTCAAGTTTCAACCATCTTACTCAGAGTTATGTTCACGAATCTAGCGTATACGGATACCTGTGAACAAAATATCCATTTGATCGCCGGCATACATAGTTCACTTGTACATAGTCTCCATCATGAGCTTCTGGTCCCTCTCCTTCAATAATTTCTACAAATAAAAACTCTAGAAATTAAGTATGAAACTTATGATTGGGTTAGGACCAAGCATGCTATATATGTTTCACATCTGTTAACCAGACATATCACTTAGTACAACTTCATCAAGAGTTATACCTTGAATTCGCACCCCATTCGAAAGCTTCAATGTCCTACACACCTCAAAGTTCAAATCCAAATTAACAATCTTCTATAAGAATCAATGAAAATCACCAAATAACCGAATAAAGATAATGAAATGGCTAGAATGATAATCACTAACACATACAACAGTTTACCGAATCACTTCAGGCTCGTCCATCTCTTGCATCGGGGCAGCAAAAATAGGATAAGTACACAACGATATGGGACCGAACCCCATAAGCTGCAAAAGCACCCTCCTAGGCAAACTTTTAACTGATATTGAACGGCGTCGGTCACACGAGTGCTTAGTCATAACATTAACATCCTTGGGGTGTCTGTCCATAACATTAAGACCAAGATGGAAATGCTATTGAAGGAACACAGTTGCATAAAACAACATACCTCAAAATATCATTGAGACATTCATGTTAATCTTTGTTGCCATGTTTGAGCTAGGAATCATAAAAACAGGCTTGTTTTTTCCAGCATAAAGTTGGAAACCAGAGAACAGTAGTAGGTATATGTATGTATATGTATTTGGGGGAATTCTAACAAGAAACATAAGGGTAATTTTGCAAGCCTTTAGGTTTTTCATTAGAATCCACTGCCATTGATAAACTCAAAGCTAGCATTTCTTCAAGCAACGGAAAACAGATGAAGATTGAAACCTCTGTGTAACCACTAACCAGAAACTGAAAAGAAAATAGAGCAGAAAATAAGACAGTGGGAAGTTAAGTTACCTAGCTGCTGGGAAGTTGAAAGAACAAGGCAACTTTGCTGAGGCCTGAAATGAAAGAGCTTGCAATTGCATCTGCATGTCCCAGAAATTTATCAAATGGATGATGTTTTCAAGGATATAATAACGGATGAGGCAACCCCCATTGGCCACCACAGTTGAATCACTTAAGGTGCTTGCAATTGTCTGTGAACTATCTCAACAACCTGTAAACTCCATAGCCAATGGCCTTTTGCCACATCAAAATGCTTTCCTTTTCTTTTTCTTTTTCATTTTAATCCTTTTTTATCTGGTGTGAATCCGATTCAGTAAAAGTGCAGAATTTTCTAGGATTATTATAGGATCTAACTGTATGCTGAAAGTTGGTATTTAATCCCTTCATTCTAACTTGGCATTATTTAATCTATGCAGTCTACATCGATATTAATTTTTGGATAAATATTCTATATACACGCGGTTGAAACTAAAAGTTTGTACGAGCGGCTTAGTTTTAGGGTATATGAAGTTAGTTTAGGGTATATGATTTATGAGTTTAGGTGCAGGGGTTAGAATTTAGGGATAATTGTTTCAATTTAAGGTTTAGAGTTATAATTTCGGATTTATAGGTTAAAACCTAAATTCTCACCATATTACCCTAAAAACTAAACTCTAACTTATAAACCCGTAAAAACTTTCAGTTTCTAACGCTAGTGTATAAGATATTAATCCTTTTTGGATAAATACATCGTTAATAATTGTCATTAAAGAGATCGTATAAATTTTCTACCCTTATATGGTTTGGTCCCTCACATAGAATTAATGAAAATGTATTTATCATTGAATCAATAATAAATTTATGTCAATAATTTTTTTGTTGTATTTTTCGACTATAAAAAGTTAGAAAATAGTTATTCGGTCAATAATTTTTTAAGTAAGTGGTTAAAAGTTTTTAGTTGACACATCCCCTCCTTTAGATTTGGGTTCTAGACTCAGTAAGAGCAAAATTTTCCTTCGTCTTTCCCTAAGTAAGAATTGTTATAAAAAAAAATGGTCATTCGAATAAAAAATTGTGACAAGTGGAACCTTTTCTGTTAATTTTTTTTACAGCAAATGATGTTATGGTTAGTAAAATTTACATAATAATAAATTTTAGGCTTAAAGGTTACTTTTGTCCCTGTAGTAATCTTAATTTATCGATTTTGCTATTATAGTATTTTCGCAACAATTTGACTCCTGAAGTAATCGAATTGCATCACCGTTTGCCCCTTGACTAACGAAAATCAACGTTGATTGTTATAGTGCTGACGTGGCCATCCACGTGTGAATATGATGTGGCGGAGGAGCAAAATTAATTTTTGAAGTGAGTTTGAAAGGAAAATTGATTTTCTGATTGAGTACAACGACAGAATCATTTTTTAGACAAAAATATGAGTTAAAGAAAATTTTAAAATAACAAAAAAATAATAAAACATTTTAAAATATTTTATTAATATGTGACTAAAAATAAAATAAAATAATTAAATATATTTAAAAATAAGTAAAAGTTATAAAATTAAAAATTTATAAGCTAATAAATTATTTAATAATTAAAATTTGAAAATATTTGTAACGTATTAAAATTTATGAAAATCTTCATCAAAAAAGTTTGGACGATTTTGTTTTTTTTCTCCTAAAAGAATGTAAGGGGAAAAGAATCTTAAAATAGGGTTAATGTGATTCTATCAACCGAACAAAAACCATCTGCCCTTTTTTGATGCCTCAATACTAAAGAATTAAACTCTACACTCTAACTCAAAATTTTAAATCTCAAGCCCTAAACCCTAAAAACTAAGCCCTTTAGATTAATTAAATTTATACGCATAGTTTTACGTTTCATAATTACTTTATAGTGATAAAATTGTTAATTGGGGTTTAGTATTTAATATTTGTGATTTAGAGTTTGAAATTTTGGGTTTGAGAATTAGAAATTAGGGTCAGAGTGTAGAGTTTATTTTCAAGTTTTGATTTTCGAATAAATTATAAATTAATAGCTTATGATATTTTAATTTTATAATTTTTAGGTTTTTAATTTTTTTTAATTTTTAGTCATATATTAATAAAGCTTTTTTAAATATTTTACTAAATTTTTATATCATTTTAGTATTTTTAATATTTTCTTGAATTCGTAATTTTGTTTAAAAATTATATTTTCCCTCGTACTCAACCAGAAAATCAATTTTGCCCTCACACTCGGTCGGAAAATCAATTTTACCCCACTACCACATCATCTTCACATGTCGTCAACATCATTGACCGCCACGATAGAACCGTAACGATCAATGTTGGCTTTCGTTAGTCAAGGGACAAATAGTGATACAATTTGATTAGTTTAGGGGCCAAATTGATGTGAAAATATCATAGGGGTGAAATGTTAAATTGGGACTACTACAGGGACAAAAGTAGCATGAGCGGTGAAATAACGTCACATGATTTATGTGCAAGTGTACTCGGTCGTTGCAAGTATAGTAGACAGAAGTGAATCTGTCAAATATCGATCTCACGAGGCAATTGTTTGAATGCTTAAAATTGTCAGTGCAATAAAAGAATAAAATAAGATAAATTTTAGTAAAGTTGTTAGAGCAATACTTAAAAATAAAAAATGTGATAATAATAAGATGAGATCCCAAAATGATTCTTCAGCATAATACTAAATGCTATTACAAGGTGTAAGAAATAGATGAATGTCGACGCAATGAAGAACGATGAATGTCTTATCAAACTTTACTTATACTTCTAATCAAAGATATAAGTCAATTTACTATACATTCTAGTGATGGCTAATAAAGCAAATACAAGAACAAGTGAGTCAACTTTCGTTGTACTCTCATACAACTTTTGTTGTCATGAATTGTCACTGCATCTTTCAATGGTAATGATTGCAATAAACACTTTTGTGCATAAAAATGTTCAAACCCAAAGATTAAACAATTGAAGCAAGCAGAATAAAATAACATTCAATCTAAAAATCAAATATACTTCCATACAAACTTGAAATAAAAAGCATTCATCAACATTGAAAATAAAAATGCAAAAGAAAAATAGGATTGTTATTCTTAGATGTTCTCGACTCAATTTCACATTTTCTCTTTCTATTGCACTTAAAATTTCTCATCAGAAGTTGATATGCATCCGTTTAAGCTGGTTCACTTACGAGAGAGCTTAGACCGTCAAGGCCAAGAGAGAAAAAGTTCTCCAAACAAAAGAAAAATGATAAGATACGAGCCTCTCTTTTTAGGGTAAGAATATATATATATATATATATATATATATATATATATATATAATCTTTATCACTTTTCAATTGGGTGTTTATAGGCGTCCTTCATAAATTTTTGGATAAAATTTCGTACATGATAGATGTATTAATGGACAACTCATAATTCTGTGATCTTATCCTGATAGCTGTCAATGCAGCGATAATGATTGTTTTAATGTGTTGACATCATGTCTCGACAAAAGTTGTTGTAACTATCTGCCAGCTCATTGTCCTTTGATCTTATCTTCTTACCAGCGTCATTTGATCTTATCTTTTTGACAGTTATCAATGCAATGACAGTCCTAGATGCAATCTAAACAATGCTTATGCAACAACATTAGTATTACAGCGACACCCAAATACGATGACAGTCCTGACTACAATTCTGAAAGAACTCATGCATGTCACATTAGCAGCAAAATGTGATAAATTCAAGGAAAATTCAAGAAAGAACTAATGAGTTAAGAAAATACAAATACAAATATGAAAATACTAAAATAACATGGTGGGGACAAATTAATCTATAAATAAGATGAAAACACATGTCTTTTAAAGTACCATCATAGCCCTTGAGTCTAAATTTTACATCAAATTTTACATTTATTTTAATTTGATTCTTATTATAAAAATTAACCATCATCATTTTAATATTGAGGTATTATACCATGCATTGACAGTAAATTTTTTTCAGAATTATGATTAGTTTTACTATAAAAAGTAAAGGCACAATGCCAAAAAAGTGCCCTTAACATTTGATTGAATAATCATTTTGCCCCATATTTTTTAACCAATTTAACTCTCCAAGCGTTTTATTTTTGGTCAAAATGATCCTTTCACGGATGAAAATTGTTAGTCAACTGACGATAAACAGCTTGAAATAATGTGACAAACCTACATGTCAGTGCACGTCGCGATAGCAATGTGTCACAGCCCAACTTCCCACGACCGAGCAAGCCGCACCCATAGGGGCTTGCCTTAGCACACCACGTCCTTCACCCGACCGAGGGACCCAAGTAGATACCAACACCACACACAAATGTGCTGTAACCCCCTTAACCCGGCCTAGACGATTGGCCCGAATTAAGAAAGTCACATGGGGAAAACCAAAGTCAACCCAAAAGTCAACCTTGATTAACGACCCTTTTTTTTTCTTTTTTAAAACTTGTCTAGATGCACATTAACCTTAGTTATGATCACTCAAACAACATGCTCAAAGACCATGAACATCAGAGATCAAACAGGGACCCAATTGAACAATTTACAACTTTAGGGACCAAATTGTAAATTCTGCAAATTATCAGGTCTTAACCCAAATTAAAGTTACCAACTTGTAATTAGTCAAGTTCCATGCTTCTCTGCCAAATTTCAACTCAAACGGACATCCCAAGCTCATACAATTGCTCAAACAAGATTCAGGACCAAAATGCAAACATTCCAAAACATTTAACTGCCAATAACAGCCCCCAACGGTCAGGTGTTCCGAAACAGGGAGAGCCTGTTTCGAAACACGGGGACGTTCCGCAACGCGTACCGAAACGAGGGCTGGCAGAGGGCTTTCCGTTTCGAAACGGTGTCTCCCCGTTTCGGACGCCTAGGCTCGTACAAGGCACCCGTTCCGGAACGGTAGTCACTGTTCCGAAACGACCTGCACAGAATGCAGAAATATACTTGCTTAAACATGCAATTGATCAACCAATCATGCTCCAATTGCTACCAAACTTTACCAGCAACTCATACATCATACAAGAGACATATAAGTATTAAAATCTAGATATATGATCACTCCTAGGTGCAACAACACATTTAACACATCCAAACTCATTCATGCTTTTAAACAAGAAGCATAGCAAATCAACTCAAGCTTAAGATGATCCAAACGTTGCAACATTAATCCACATGATTCAACATCATATACCAACTTGTCCAACATACATAACCTCGTTACACATCAACATAAGATGTTCTTCCCCATTGCCTTTAATAACTATAGTTATTAACCGAGACATACATCTCAAGTGGAGTTCTCCTTGAATCCCTTGCTCCTCGTTGTTCCAACTTTAATTATCTGCATTGATGGACAAAAAAAAGAGCGTAAGCACATAATGCTTAGTGAGGAATGCTCAAAACCAAAGCACCATCAATGCAGCGGGTCATAAAACCATTTTTAAAACAAACCCGATTGATAAACCAAAGCAATGTTTGAAAACCCTTTTCAACAACAAGCTTCAAAACCGTGCATTGCTCAAACATGAAAACCAACCCTTAGCTTAACAAGCTAAGTAAACCTTTTTAAAGCATAACTTGCAAAAACATCAATTTAACCACTCTATGCATAAACACCAAATGCAATGTTAAATTCAAAACCTTGGAAAGCACTTCCACCTCACAACATACCTTTCTTATACTTGATTTTCATTTCAAGCAAGAAACCCTTTTAAAACCATTTACTCATTCAATCCAACACATGCATTAAACAAATGCAACATATGAACCACATCAACAACATTTGCATCATATGCCTTTAAAAACAAGTCTTAGCAAGGTTCCAATGCACTAAAGAGATTTCATGCACACATGCATCACTCTCAATAGATAATCAACACTTGTTCAAACTTAACAAGTAAACATGCGTTCTTAACACATTAAACATTTCTCATGCAACCATGCATCATTCCAAGCATCTCATGCTTCATTATAAACATGAACATTATATTGGCTTTCAAGTGATAACCAAATCCACTTTTCAACTCAACACCCAATCGGATACGCGGATCACAAGCGTTGTCCCTACACTTCATACACACTACCAATCCAAGGTCCCCAAATGGACTTTTAAACACCATTTGACCTTACCAAACACAAGGTTCCCATGTATGGACTTTTAACCACCATACAACCTTAACTTTCACAAGGTTCCCATGTATGGACTTTTAACCACCATACAACCTTAACTTTCACAAGGTTCCCATGTATGGGCTTTTAACCACCATACAACCTTAACTTTCACAAGGTTCCCATGTATGGGCTTTTAACCACCATACAACCTTAGCTTACACAAGGTTCCCATATATGGACTTTTAAACACCATATAACCTTAACATGTACAAGGTTCCCATGTATGGACTTTTAACCACCATACAACCTTAGCATCACCGATTGGTAGTTGTATAACATCACTAACGAGATCTGGGACACCCTATACAAGATCCACACATGGACTTTACACCACCATTGTGATCTTAACAAGCACAAGGTCCACCAATGGAATTTTAACCACCATTATTACCTTTGCTTACCCAAGGCCCTCGAATGGGAACTCAACCTCCATTATGACCTTAACCATCTCGTTAGGATACTTGGATGGAGTTTACCGATTCTCACTTAACCACTCCACATCCAAGGCGACTTTATTCACGGTGCACCCAATCCTATAGCCGGCTAACTATATCCGATCAAAGAAACCAAGAACCACTTACATCACTTGCCAATATAACCATCTTACCACAATAGTCCAATGTTTCACATGCATAACCATAATGCAAAAACCATCATTTACCGCCATCAATTCACTGTTTTTAAAGCATTACACAAGCCATGAAACAACATGCAACATTATGCAACAATTCCACAATTTCAATGTCCAAAACCAAGGATCCCTTACCTTGAGCATCCTTCACTTATGGCTTTCAAAACCAGCATTAAACCATGCTAAAATATGCTTTAAAACAGAATTTAAAACATGCAAATCACATGCATTACAACCTTCAATCACACTTGCTCTTAAAGCCAAAATCACAACACAAACCAAGAGCAAAAATCCATTTACTTACTCTTGAGCTTAGCAAAGTTGTTTAGACTTAAGCTAAGCTCCCAAAACCTTCAAACCTTGGTTTAAAAGCTGAAAACCCAACTTCACTCACCGATACACAAAACAAGGCTAACCAACAAGCCTTCCAAGCATCCGAAACCTTCCGCACCACCTCTAATGCTCACGGATCAAACTCCCATGTTTCAAGCACACAATAACAGAGGATTAATGCATCATTATGCATTAAAAACACCAGCAACACAACTCAACTCGCTGCTCATCACAAATCCAACATTTCGGCTACCAAACACAACCGAAATTACCTCCAAACACTTCCAAAACTTAACCCAGCCAAGATCCATCACTTCTAACCATTTTTAAACATCAATTAACATCCAAAATGATCACAAACACGTCCTTGTACCTCCAGCTATAACAGATCAACAAAAACACTCCAAAAACAACCAAAAACTCAAGCAAAACTTAGGAAATTCAACTTATTCGGGATTGCATTGATTAAACCTCAATTCCTAATCAATTTAACATTCATTTAACACCTCAAAACACTGCTCAAACAGATCACACGAAATTTCACCAAAATCAAGCAAATCTTGCATTTTAAAGCCAAAATCAAGATTCCAATTGAAAAGCCTTTAACAAATCACAAATCAAGGATTGAGAACTTAGGAATTTCAGTAAAGAACTGAGAGTTTAGAGGAGAAGGACGTTCTTACCTCCAAACTTAAGTTTCTCCTCTTTTAGGACCAAAAAGCTTGAAGAATCACTTAGCAAATGGTGAGGTTTTGTTGATGTGATGATTAGCAATCAAAAGAGGATTGAAAAGAGAGATTTAAGTGACAAAATCAGAAGAAAAACTCTGGAGAGAAAGTGTTTGGGTTGAGAGAAAATGAGAGAAAGTAAAATTGGAAAATATGGAAAGTTAGTTGCAATAACTTCCCTCCACTTTTCTTTTGTTTTAAAATCAGAATTAAATCACTAAATATCTTAGAAAAATCTGGAGAAACTCCCTTTGGGTAAATAGCTCCTTAAAGATTCAAAGTTTCAATCCTTTCTAAAATAGTCACGCAACTTTCAAAATTTACATTTTGGTCACTAGCCAAAATGTCACCCTTCCAAGCCTCATTTTGTAAAATTGATTTCACAGTTCACTTATATATATTAAAAGAGGATTTTAGAACATTTTTCCATATTTTTAATGCAACCCGAACTAGGCTTTCCTAATTTCACCTTTAAATATTCGAACAACACTTTGACCGAACCGGTCCAAACCCAAAACTTCTAAGCCCAAAACCGGGGCGTTACAACTCTCCCCCTCTTAGGAAATTTCGTCCTCGAAATTTTAACTGGCGAAAAGAACACAACCAAACTTCTCAAGCAACACACAAAACAACCCAGGAGACTTAACCACCTCTGAACATTCTCCTAGCAAAACTCCACCCAAACTCAACACCATCACATACTGTTCACGAATTCCGGAACACTCAAAGTTAAGCACAACTTAACCTTTCACAACTCCGGACTACACATAGCCCCATCAATAACCTGAAGAACCTCAAACTCTATCAGCATACAACACCTTAACCCACAACTCTCAAAACCTGTTCACACAGTGGTGCCAACCAAACCAGTTCAGCCACTATGTAATCCACAACCTCGTATGCTTCCAAACTCTTTGCCAAAACTACTCAACCTCCTTCAGAAATTTACACCACAAGCAAAAATTCTTAAGCAACAACTGCTTACCCAAATTTCTCAACGTATTACTGTCCCTACTTCACATCCACTGCAATCTTTATCATCGATTCACCAGGACTACTCACCCGAAATCCAAAAATTATATCACAACCCTAACTTGACTTCGCCAGCCGTTCCATTACATCACCAGCTGACTTCAGACGAAACTTACTTAACCACAACCAGCCAACCATTTCTCACAAGAATCCGTCCCACCAACAATGGCCTTCGATCTTTCATTACCTTTCTACTTCAACTTTGACCACAACACTTGCCTTGCAAGAACATCGCCCAGCTTAAACATACATACCATCTTCTCAACTCCTCAAAGGTTGCTAAGAACCAACACTTACATAAACAACCCTTCTACTACAACATCAACGCTAAGCTATCCCAGCATTTTAGAAACACATCCTCTAACCTGCAACATCACTTAACACCAAGGAACCACCACCTCTACTAGCTATTCAAACCACTCGACCGTCTCTAACCTCAATCGGTACTCCTTACCACCAACCACTAACCCTTCAAGCATCAAACACTTTCCCTTCTACCAACAAGCTATACCACACTCACTATTACTAGCAACTAGCCTAATACTTTCCATTACTTCTAATTTCCACTCAGCACCAACACAACCTCTAAAAACCCATCATCCAACCTAACCCAACCACAACACTAACAGATTCGATTAGTTATTAGCGAGTGTGAACGTTCGTATGCATGGTCACCAATATGCCCTATCAATGCCTGATGTACATGTATGCAAAACCTCTAATGTCATGCCACATGTATGCATGGACCAACACATATATAATATAACATATAACAAATGATTTTAACTGTGCATGAATGCCAGTTCACACTCTCCAATAACATCCTCAGAATTCGTCTAAGAACAACCTCCTACCTCACTTTTAACTTGTCTAACTCCACCACTCCAACAACCATTAACCACAAGATACTCACTAAAACCCTCTTCACACTAAAGTTGTTTCCAGATCAACAACTTCCACTACCCCAACATGCTAGCAACGAAACCATACCCACTACTCAAGAAGACCAAACCAAAACCAACAGATACCAAACCAAGGTAACTAGGCAAAGGTTACTTAGCAAGGTTACCTGAAAACACATCACCACCCTGGAGCTCCAACAGACGAGCTCTCTTCCTCGCAGAACCATCATCCTCCAGCCGCACCACTGCAGCATCAGCTAACACACTAAGGTCATCACCAACTCCCTGCGGTAAGGAACCCCGGCTGTTCCGAGCCAACTTCAAACAATCACGCCTCCTATGTCCAGCAGACCCACATTTCCAACAGGTTTCACTTCCCAAACTCTTCACAACATTCTGCTCTTCCTGCCACCTCCGAACCTTGCCTCGGCCGTGCCCACGACCCTTCAGAGACCCTTTGGCTACCACTGAAGCTGACTTCACCCCAAGAGGACAATCACGCTTCACATGCTCTTTAGAACCACAGTTCCAACAAGTACCTGCACCCCAACAACCTCCAACATGGCACCTTCCACAACGATTACACACCGGTAGCTGAGCCTCCACTCCTTGTTCAACCAGCACTTGCTCCAGATCTGCATCACCTTCACACTGCTTAACCCTTGGGAATTTCTCTCCAAGATACCTTTCATAAAAAGCAGACACAAAGAAGTCCCAATCAATATCATGGATGTGCGATGCCACCGCCACAGATGTCCACCAGACACATGCATCCTCCAACATCAAAGAGACAATGCTCCCCAGCTTACAGGCATAATCACAACCTTCCTGGTCCAAAATCAGAATCACACTGGCCAACCAGGCCCCAAACGTCTCAGGTGTCGAACCATGATATTCCACAGCACCCAGATCAAGCAAACGCTGCTTCGACAAACCCGCACATCCCACAGCCAGCACATCTACCGACTTTACTTTTGCCACAACCTGAGATGTTCCCAACACCTCTTGAGCAACAGGTGATGAGCTCTTCATCACAGAACCAACTTCTCCCTCCTGTCTCAATACCTCAACACCAAACACAGAAGACTGAGACGAAACACCTCCATTAAAAGGTGAATTCCACGCCTTAACAACCTGCCCTAAAGCAGCAACCATCTCACCTAACTGCCATTCTTTCATCGATTTCGCCATACTATTAACAACAAGCAATCATAACAAAACAAACTAATCAGTTAGACCAACTTTAAGCAAGGATTCAAACTCCAATTCCGAAATAACACAATAGCTATAGTATTAAGGCAATGGGTATCCCCTATTCTCCCCTTTTACATGACATAATTGTCAACACAAGCATGGATATCACAACATCATGCATATCAAGCAACACATTCGATTATGCTTTCATCAAACAACATCCACTTACAACAGCATAATATCAACATATCACACCCATTACACTTTCATCATTCACAAAACCAGCTCACAACATCAGCACGAATCCACATGAGCTCACTAAAGATTCACAATCAACAAGCATGCTTAGAAACATCATCAACAATTCACTCAAAACATGCAATTCATCCAACTTTCAACCACACATCAGAATAAACATCATACACATAATACCACAACTTACCATTTCCCAAAGCATTCGCAACTCAGCTCTGATACCACCAAATGTAACCCCCTTAACCCGGCCTAGACGATTGGCCCGAATTAAGAAAGTCACACGGGGAAAACCAAAGTCAACCCGAAAGTCAACCTTGATTAACGACCCTTTTTTTCCCCTTTTTTAAAACTTGTCTAGATGCACATTAACCTTAGTTATGATCACTCAAACAACATGCTCAAAGACCATGAACATCAGAGATCAAACAGGGACCCAATTGAACAATTTACAACTTTAGGGACCAAATTGTAAATTCTGCAAATTATCAGGTCTTAACCCAAATTAAAGTTACCAACTTGTAATTAGTCAAGTTCCATGCTTCTCTGCCAAATTTCAACTCAAACGGACATCCCAAGCTCATACAATTGCTCAAACAAGATTCAGGACCAAAATGCAAACATTCCAAAACATTTAACTGCCAATAACAGCCCCCAACGGTCAGGTGTTCCGAAACAGGGAGAGCCTGTTTCGAAACACGGGGCCATTCCGCAACGCGTACCGAAACGAGGGCTGGCAGAGGGCTTTCCGTTTCGAAACGTGTCTCCCCGTTTCGGACGCCTAGGCTCGTACAAGGCACCCATTCCGGAACGGTAGTCACTGTTCCGAAACGACCTGCACAGAATGCAGAAATATACTTGCTTAAACATGCAATTGATCAACCAATCATGCTCCAATTGCTACCAAACTTTACCAGCAACTCATACATCATACAAGAGACATATAAGTATTAAAATCTAGATATATGATCACTCCTAGGTGCAACAACACATTTAACACATCCAAACTCATTCATGCTTTTAAACAAGAAGCATAGCAAATCAACTCAAGCTTAAGATGATCCAAACGTTGCAACATTAATCCATATGATTCAACATCATATACCAACTTGTCCAACATGCATAACCTCGTTACACATCAACATAAGATGTTCTTCCCCCATTGCCTTTAATAACTATATCTATTAACCGAGACATACATCTCAAGTGGAGTTCTCCTTGAATCCCTTGCTCCTCGATGTTCCAACTTTAATTATCTGCATTGATGGACAAAAAAAGAGCGTAAGCACATAATGCTTAGTGAGGAATGCTCAAAACCAAAGCACCATCAATGCAGCGGGTCATAAAACCATTTTTAAAACAAACCCGATTGATAAACCAAAGCAATGTTTGAAAACCCTTTTCAACAACAAGCTTCAAAACCGTGCATTGCTCAAACATGAAAACCAACCCTTAGCTTAACAAGCTAAGTAAACCTTTTTAAAGCATAACTTGCAAAAACATCAATTTAACCACTCTATGCATAAACACCAAATGCAATGTTAAATTCAAAACCTTGGAAAGCACTTCCACCTCACAACATACCTTTCTTATACTTGATTTTCATTTCAAGCAAGAAACCCTTTTAAAACCATTTACTCATTCAATCCAACACATGCATTAAACAAATGCAACATATGAACCACATCAACAACATTTGCATCATATGCCTTTAAAAACAAGTCTTAGCAAGGTTCCAATGCACTAAAGAGATTTCATGCACACATGCATCACTCTCAATAGATAATCAACACTTGTTCAAACTTAACAAGTAAACATGCGTTCTTAACACATTAAACATTTCTCATGCAACCATGCATCATTCCAAGCATCTCATGCTTCATTATAAACATGAACATTATATTGGCTTTCAAGTGATAACCAAATCCACTTTTCAACTCAACACCCAATCGGATACGCGGATCACAAGCGTTGTCCCTACGCTTCATACACACTACCAATCCAAGGACCCCAAATGGACTTTTAAACACCATTTGACCTTACCAAACACAAGGTTCCCATGTATGGACTTTTAACCACCATACAACCTTAACTTTCACAAGGTTCCCATGTATGGGCTTTTAACCACCATACAACCTTAACTTTCACAAGGTTCCCATGTATGGGCTTTTAACCACCATACAACCTTAGCTTACACAAGGTTCCCATATATGGACTTTTAAACACCATATAACCTTAACATGCACAAGGTTCCCATGTATGGACTTTTAACCACCATACAACCTTAGCATCACCGATTGGTAGTTGTATAACATCACTAACGAGATCCGGGACACCCTATACAAGATCCACACATGGACTTTACACCACCATTGTGATCTTAACAAGCACAAGGTCCACCAATGGAATTTTAACCACCATTATTACCTTTGCTTACCCAAGGCCCTCGAATGGGAACTCAACCTCCATTATGACCTTAACCATCTCGTTAGGATACTTGGATGGAGTTTACCGGTTCTCACTTAACCACTCCACATCCAAGGCGACTTTATTCACGGTGCACCCAATCCTATAGCCGGCTAACTATATCCGATCAAAGAAACCAAGAACCACTTACATCACTTGCCAATATAACCATCTTACCACAATAGTCCAATGTTTCACATGCATAACCATAATGCAAAAACCATCATTTACCGCCATCAATTCACTGTTTTTAAAGCATTACACAAGCCATTAAACAACATGCAACATTATGCAACAATTCCACAATTTCAATGTCCAAAACCAAGGATCCCTTACCTTGAGCATCCTTCACTTATGGCTTTCAAAACCAGCATTAAACCATGCTAAAATATGCTTTAAAACAGAATTTAAAACATGCAAATCACATGCATTACAACCTTCAATCACACTTGCTCTTAAAGCCAAAATCACAACACAAACCAAGAGCAAAAATCCATTTACTTACTCTTGAGCTTAGCAAAGTTGTTTAGACTTAAGCTAAGCTCCCAAAACCTTCAAACCTTGGTTTAAAAGCTGAAAACCCAACTTCACTCACCGATACACAAAACAAGGCTAACCAACAAGCCTTCCAAGCATCCGAAACCTTCCGCACCACCTCTAATGCTCACGGATCAAATCCCCTGTTTCAAGCACACAATAATAGAGGATTAATGCATCATTATGCATTAAAAACACCAGCAACACAACTCAACTCGCTGCTCATCACAAATCCAACATTTCGGCTACCAAACACAACCGAAATTACCTCCAAACACTTCCAAAACTTAACCCAGCCAAGATCCATCACTTCTAACCATTTTTAAACATCAATTAACATCCAAAATGATCACAAACACGTCCTTGTACCTCCAGCTATAACAGATCAACAAAAACACTCCAAAAACAACCAAAAACTCAAGCAAAACTTAGGAAATTCAACCTATTCGAGATTGCATTGATTAAACCTCAATTCCTAATCAATTTAACATTCATTTAACATCAATTTAACACCTCAAAACACTGCTCAAACAGATCACACGAAATTTCACCAAAATCAAGCAAATCTTGCATTTTAAAGCCAAAATCAAGATTCCAATTGAAAAGCCTTTAACAAATCACAAATCAAGGATTGAGAACTTAGGAATTTCAGTAAAGAACTGAGAGTTTAGAGGAGAAGGACGTTCTTACCTCCAAACTTGAGTTTCTCCTCTTTTAGGACCAAAAAGCTTGAAGAATCACTTAGCAAATGGTGAGGTTTTGTTGATGTGATGATTAGAAATCAAAAGAGGATTGAAAAGAGAGATTTAAGTGACAAAATCAGAAGAAAAACTCTGGAGAGAAAGTGTTTGGGTTGAGAGAAAATGAGAGAAAGTAAAATTGGAAAATATGGAAAGTTAGTTGCAATAACTTCCCTCCACTTTTCTTTTGTTTTAAAATCAGAATTAAATCACTAAATATCATAGAAAAATCTGGAGAAACTCCCTTTGGGTAAATAGCTCCTTAAAGATTCAAAGTTTTAATCCTTTCTAAAACAGTCACGCAACTTTCAAAATTTACATTTTGGTCACTAGCCAAAATGTCACCCTTCCAAGCCTCATTTTGTAAAATTGATTTCACAGTTCACTTATATATATTAAAAGAGGATTTTAGAACATTTTTCCATATTTTTAATGCAACCCGAACTAGGCTTTCCTAATTTCACCTTTAAATATTCGAACAGCACTTTGACCGAACCGGTCCAAACCCAAAACTTCTAAGCCCGAAAACCGGGGCGTTACATGTGCCATGCCCAATGCCCCATGTGTTGTCCACGAGAGTAGAACCCGAGGGGGCACGCTGCACGCACCCGGGGGGGCCTTGCCGAGCACCCTCCATGTTGCCCAAACCATGGACCCCGAGTCAGCACCCGACGTGCACACCAAGGAGGCCGAGCCAACATTCGACGTGCACACCAAGGGGCCTAGGGTAGTCCCATTCGAGTTACCCACACCCATAGGGCCCGATTTAACACCAAACATGTTACCAAGGGGTTTTGGACGAGTCCATCGGGCAATGCCAAGCCCAATCCACCCAAGAGGCCAAGACCCTTGTTGAGTTGTCATCTTTTGACCAACACACATGAAAGGTTGTCCACCATGGAGCCATACTTGGGGAAAGTCTTCTATGCCACCTAAGCTATGATGTCATAGCTTTGTATTCTAGGAACTATGCATTTGTGTGATAATCTTTCCATAGTTAGGAGATTTGTATCTTGGAGATTCATCAATAGCCCTTGGATTGAATCTTCCTTAGCCAGGGGGCAAGCCTATGAATATAGGCCTTCCCTCACCATTGTAAATCATTCCACTCTTTTTTGTTTTCTTGAGTATTGAGTAAGAGTTTACATTTTCTCTTAATCCTTGTTTTCCCTCGTTGTCTAGCCATCACTTTTCCCACAAAGCTTCCACCCCGTCAAGTTCTAAGCGCTCTAGCTTAGATATTCGAAGGCTGACTTAGTCATCGACTTAAGATCGTCAACTAAGGCCGCACGGGCTAGCCTGTCCGACCCTAGCCCCGTGACAAATGGTATCAGAGCGAGTTTCTGCATTCGTTCGAGTTGAGATGGCACGAGAAACAAGGATCGTTGCGACAAGGATAGAGGTGGAATCACCAACCGTTGCGCTTGGAACTGAGGTGAGGAGATCATAGTTTTGTTATCTTTGCAAGGACAACCATGATGCCAAAGGCTGCCTAAGGGAGAGGCCGCCAAAGTGTTGGATTTGTAGAGATCTGCACAAAATGTTCGATTGTCCCGATATGAGAAAGTTCGCTGCCCACAAACGAAGAATCGAGGAGCGACTAAAGTGTTACCATTATGGCGAAGCCTACCAGTTTTACAATTGCCCGCACCGAGCCAAGCAGTCCAAGGTACAGGACGAGCCCAACGAGACCGAGGCTTTGAAGCTTGATTCGAGGTGCAAAGAGCTACCAATGGGTTCAGTAGATGCGTTCGAGGAGCAAGGCTTGCCCGATGAGACCGAGGCCACAAAGCTTGTTTCCTTGTTTGATGAACCACAAGTGAGTGGTGGATGAAACATCAAACTTCGGGAGTGAAGTGTTGATGTGCGAGAGATTGCCAAGAGGCAATGAGTCCACAAATCCGTGGGAGAAGCCCGGTTCCGTGGAGTGTTCGAGTGAGCAAATCTGCCCACCTCAAGCCAAGAGTGGCCGCGAAGAGGAGGAGCGCGAGTTTGTGAAAATAGTGTTTCCCGACATAAAGCTAAGTGCACTAGTGGATCCAAGTGCATCTTCATTGCTTGTATCCGAGCGAGTTGCCAAGTGGTTAAACCTTCAAGTTTAGAAGGTAAATGAACAAGTTGCGACAGTCAATTTCAAAGATGAGACAATTGTGAGAATCGCAAGGGATGTGTACCATCAAATTGGAGATTGGTGAGGTACAACAATCATCAAGGTATCATCTTGTGATTTTCTTGATAAATATGAAATTATTATTGGGTTATCTTGTCTCGAGCAAATTGATGCACTTTTCTTGCCAAAAGCCGAAGTTGTGGTTGATGTGGGTTCAGAACAACCCGGTGTTGAGTCGTTGAACCATGAAAAAGGTGAGACGTTGTCAAGCATCAATTCTCATGAAAGAGTGTGCGAAACAAAGATATCCGACGATGACGAGACCATGGAAGTTCCCGAGGCAACGAGACAAGTCCTTGAAGAGTTCGAGGACGTAGGGGCATTCGAAGTTCATACATTCGCAAGTGCCAACACCATCGAAGGAATTCTCTTAGAGAAGGGAGTTATGATTGCTTGAGAGAGCCGAGTGCTCAACAAGTCCGATGAGAGGTACTCGGATCTTGAGAAAGAAGTGATTGCCCTGGTGCACTTCCTACACACATGAAGACATCGTTTACTTGGGTCAAGGTTTGTCGTCTATACCAAGAGTGGTTTAAAAGATTATTTTCTAACCCAAGAAAAGTTGTCTCGTAAGCAGGTTCGTTGGTAAGGAAATCTTGCAAAATTCGACTTTACTTGGAAGTGCAACCTAAGGTTGTCGAATGACGTAGCCAATGCCCTAAGCCGAGGGTACGATGTGGAGCGTGCTAAGAACCCACCAAGAAGTAAGGTGGTTCGTGAGATTGAGCATCATCTGAGTGTTGAGCCACCACCCAAAGCATAACATCGGATAACACCAATGGAGTTTAGTGAAGAGGATCAAGCCAAAGAAGGTGAGCCAAAGGCGTTTCCAATCCATGACGAACCATGGATGCCCAAGGAAGAGGGGCTAGCACTTTTCTACGAAGAGTTGCAAGCCAAATTTGCCGAGTGGTCAGAGCCCATGGACGAGTGGTATGAGCCCATGGAACCGAGCCAAAGCACCGTGATGGAAGGAGCAAGACGAATGTCTCCAACCATTATGCAAGCCGAGGGAGAAGTGCTAGAGAGCACCTAAGAGGGGCTATCCCACGATCCCGCCATCATCACTTGCCTTGAGTATCAACAAGGCATAGTGAAGCCAATCGACAAGGACCTCGTGTCCGAGGTGAGTGTTGAGTGTGTAAAAGTTCTATTATTTACACCCTTTTTAACCCATATTTCTGCTGCATTCAAGCATTATTCATTGCATTTAGGTTAGTTTACAGCAAAACATCACAAATATATTAAAGGCATAGATTCTACTAAAAATGGTTGTTTTTGCAGGTAGCTGCCGTAGAAGACGAAGAAGGCAGGCGCGGGGCAGAGAAGCAGAAGAGCTGAACTGGACAAGCAGACAAAGAGGACGATGCTGCCATGGTGCTGCCGTGACAGCAGAGGACGACAGCAAGTTAGTGGAGAAAAAGCAAAGTGGACCTCGATAGATAGAGAAAATTTTGCTCGTCTGTCGTGTGAAACCCTTATATTTTTCCAAGCCCCGGATCAAAAGATATGTCAAGCCCAAAGCTCAAGGAGAGAAAATCCCAAGAAACAAGGAGGACGCCTGGAAAGTAGATTCCTTGAAGATTAAGTCTTTATTAGAATCATACTTTTAATTAAAGTTGTAATCCTTGTTAACTTAGATAACTTGAGCCCAAAGCTTATATAAGGGCATGTATTTTAACCTAGGAAACATCTCATATCCGATTACCCCATAACCGACAACCAAAAACCCCTAGCCGTTTACCCGCCGCCGACATGTTCTAAATTCCCCTTAGGGCCACAGGTTGATTTGTAAAGTAGTGCAAGGGTTGTTTTGTTTTAGAAATTTTCAGTTCAATAAAATAAACTTCAAGTTCTCTTATTTTGGTTATTAATATCTTGCAAGAGCATCGGGAGAGCATTGTGAGGTTATCTATTTACTTAGCATCGGGAGAGTTAAGTATACGAAAGAAATAAGAGCAAGTTCTCTAGTTTATAGTTGAACTATCTCGTGCCTAGGGATAGGGCGAGGTTAAGTGGCTAAAGAAGAATTCATACACATCGGTGTTCATCCTTCGATTCACGCCGGGAGGTATCATCAAGACGTGATCATCGACAGACTTGGACCTAGGGATATGCCAAGGCAGACCTGGGATTCTTGCCAAACTTGAAAGTACTGAGTTGAGCGTTTGCTGCCGCGACGATCAACGGACTGCTGCCGCGACGGGCGCGACGACAGAACTGGATTTCCTAAACTCTGCAATACCTGCACTACTGAGCAATTCAATACCAGCCCATTCTCTCTATCTTGATATTTCTACTCTTTTATTTAAGTTTACTTTATTATTTTCGTGACAGCTCTCAAATATTTCCTTTACTTTCGTGCAGTAAATTAAGGTGAAGCTATTAGCCCAATCCCTGTGGAGACGATATCCGATACTTCGTATCACTTTACTACTTACGTCGTGTACACTTGCACTACCATTGCGATAGACTATTTTACACGTAACAAGTTTTTGGCACTGTTGCCGGGGATTGGCAACATAACTCTACCTTTTCTTTTATTGCACTTTTCATTTTTATTTTTATTTTTATTTTTTCTGTTTTTCTTTTTTTCTTTGGTGCATTCAACTCTTGCTTTTCACAAGGTTTCTTGTTTATGCGCAGGTCGAAACGAGGTGAAAATCATGAGTATCCATTAGATCCGGAAATCGAACGATCATTCAATCTCAAGAAACAACTTCGGCACTTACTAGCACGGAACGAGTACCTTGAGGAACAGTTAGAGATAATGGCACACCAAGGAAACGACCCTCCTGTTGGAGATGGAGAGGGCAGACCGCCTGTCGGCAACCCTGCTGCCGCCGGAAGACGGTCCTGTCGTGACTACATGTTGAACGATCATGTAGAACTGGAAACCACGCTGCCGGACATTGATGTTGACAACTTCAAGCTGAAACCTGTCATGTTTAGTATGATCAACAATGCCGGGCAGTTTAGTGGTGCTGTTACTGAGGATGCTAGGGAGCATCTCAAAACGTTCCAGGAAATCTGTGGTTCGTTTAGACTGCCAGGAGTTAATCCGGAGATACTGAGGCTTCGGTTATTTCCCCATTCATTGAGGGACAGAGCAAAAACTTGGTGGAATAAACTTACACCGGGTTCAATTAGAACTTGGGCAGATTTATCTCGTGAATTTTTATCTCGTTTTAATCCTTCGCATTTATCTGAGCGATTACGTAATGAAATTGCTACTTTTCAACAGGAAGATGACGAGCCGATGCACGAGGCCTGGGACAGATTTACTACTCTTCTACGGAACTGCCCAATGCATGGATTCCCCGTCTGGAATCAGGTAACAAAGTTTTATAATGCTGCCAACTTACAAACTCGTATTCGGATTGATTCAGCAGCAAACGGACTATTATTGGATAAAGATCCAGACGAGGCAATGCAAGTATTGAAAATTTTGGCTAAGAATGAGGAGCAGTTTCCGACAGCAAGAAGAGGGGGTAAACGGGTACTAGCTGTCAAGGATTATGAGGCCGACAGCACGATGAAATCACAGGTAACATTCCTTACTAAAGCAATGAAACGGTTATTGAATGATGATGGACAACATGGATTTGCTGTTGAGGAGGTATGTGAAATCTGTGAGGGAAATCATAGTTCGGATGAGTGTCCTATACAGTTAGAAGAGGGAAAATATGTTGGAAACTACAAGCCAAATTACAATTCCAACAACTATAATCCCAATTGGAGGAAGGATCCCAAGTTTTCTTGGAGTAATCCTAATAATGCCCTGAATCCTCAAGCACACAATCAGAATCAGGGAGGACCTAGATTGCTGACGCGACAGCAACTACCACCGCAACTGCCGCCGCAACAGCAACAGCAGCAACCAGCTGCTACGAGCAGTATACTGGAACAGACTCTGGCCACTTTTATGTCTCAGACAGGTACTTATATTTAGAATATGAATCAGTTTGTCAAGAAGACAGAGAATTTCATGGATAAAACAAAGATGCGGATGACGAATCATGAAGCTACTCTGAAATCTTTGAAGACACAAATGGGTCAGGTTTCCCAACATATTAAGCGGAGGCAGACTGGAGGATTCCCTAGTAATACTGAAAATGCTAGGCAGCCCACACATGAGCAATGTAAGGCCATTACTACTAGGAGTGGGAAGAAACTACCAGGGCCGGAAAAAGAAGCTGAAATAGTAAAGGAACCAGCCTTGGACAAACCTGCCGAGGAAGCTACCCCGACAGGTAAGAAACAGACTGCTGCCGATGAGCCTGTCACGACAGCAGAAGCGACAGAGGAGGAAATTGATGAACCTAAACCTTCTCAGATTCGTATGCAGTGGGAAGGACGTATTGCTGACTACTGTCCCCCGCCACCTTTTCCTCAACGGATACAACAAGCTAAGCAAGAATCTCAACTCAAAAAGATTTATGATATTTTTAAGCAGGTTCATATTAATATCCCGCTGTTAGATGCCGTTAGGGAGATGCCCGGTTATGCCAAATTTCTCAAGGATGTCATGTCAAAGAAATCTAAACTTGGGGAATTTGAAACGGTAAAGATAACAGAAGGTTGTATGAGTATTCTTCATCGGCAGCCACCCTAGAAAAAGAAGGATCCGGGGAGCTTTGTCATACCCTGTGTAATCGGAAATAAATATGTGGGTAAGGCACTTTGTGATCTTGGTGCTAGTGTTAATTTAATGCCAAAATCTGTTTTTCAGAAATTAGGTATTGGAAAGGCGCGGCCCACGACAGTAACTCTGCAGCTGGCAGACCGCTCTTATGTTCATCCGGAGGGAAAAATCGAAGATATTCTGGTAAGAGTGGATAAATTTATTTTTCCTGCTGACTTTCTTGTTTTAGATTGTGAGGCAGATGAAAACGCACCAATCATCCTTGGGCGACCCTTCTTAGCCACGGGAAGATCACTGATTGATGTGGACAAAGGAGAACTCACCATGAGAGTGAATGATCAAGAGATTAAGTTGAATGTTCTCCAAGCTGTGAAGCATGCTGATGCAGACGAGGAATGCAAGGCTATCACTGACGTTGCCTTTGATCAACCCTACATCAGGTCGGGCTGTCACGATATAAAAATTGGGCACTGTCTCGACATCCACCTACAGGGCTGTCACGACAGCACCGACAACAACAACTCCTCTGATTTCGATACATCTGATACTGAAGATCAGGAGGAGGTACACTGGTTAGGCAATCGTCCAGGTAAGTTATTCGAACCTTTAAATTATACTTCGGATAACCATTTAATCCAAAAGCCATCTACTATTGAACCACCTGCCCTAGAACTGAAGCCCCTGCCAGGGCAGCTAATATATGCTTTTCTTGGTTCAAATGATACGTTGCCCGTAATCATCTCTTCTAAGCTGCTGCAGGAACAGGAACGGCAGCTAATAGGCATGCTACGGCAGCACAAAAAGGCGATTGGATGGACGATCGCTGATATTCAAGGCATTAGTCCGGTGTTATGCATGCACAAAATCCTTTTAGAGGAAGATCATAAGCCGACTATAGATGCCCAAAGACGGATAAACCATGCGATGAAAGAAGTGGTGCGTAAAGAGATAATCAAATGGTTAGATGCTGGTATTATTTACGCCATCTCCGACAGCAAATGGGTGAGCCCGGTGCAATGCGTTCCAAAGAAAGGAGGAATGACTGTGGTGACCAATGAAAACAACGAGTTAATCCCAACCAGGACTGTGACCGGTTGGAGGGTTTGTATGGACTATCGGAAGCTTAACAAAGCTACCCGAAAGGACCACTTTCTTTTACCCTTTATTGATCAAATGCTTGATAGATTAGCGGGTAAACCTTACTATTGTTTTCTTGATGGTTATTCAAGTTATAATCAAATTGCCATCGCACCGGAGGATCAGGAAAAGACGACTTCCACATGCCCCTAGGGAACGTATGCTTTTAGAAGAATGCCGTTTGGATTATGCTGCACCCGCCACCTTCCAAAGGTGCATGATGGCCATATTCTCCGATATGGTGGAGGACTTGCTTGAGATATTTATGGATTTTTAGTCTTTGGGGACGATTTTGAGAGCTTCCTAGCCAATCTACAAAAGGTACTCGAAAGATGTGAAAAAGCAAACCTAGTTTTAAATTGGGAAAAATGCCACTTTATGGTGGATGAAGGGATAATCCTTGGCCATAAGATTAGCTGCCGTGGGATAAAAGTCGACAGGTCCAAGATAGAAGTGATCGAGAAGCTGCCGCCGCCGACCACAGTCAAGGGTATTAGAAGTTTCTTAGGGCATGCTGGTTTTTATCGGAGATTCATTGCAAATTTCTCAAAAATCACCAAGCCCCTATGCCATCTCTTGGAGCAGAACCGACCCTTTGACTTTAATGAAGAATGTACTGAAGCATTCAAGGTTCTGAAGGAAAAACTAGTAACAGCCCCAATAGTACAGCCACCAGACTGGACACAGCCATTTGAGATTATGTGTGATGCTAGTGACTATGCTGTCGGAGCATCACTTGGGCAGCGGAGAGACAAGCTATTTCATGTCATATATTATGCCAGTAAGACATTGAATGATGCCCAAGTAAACTACACCACCACAGAAAAGGAGTTATTAGCTGTGGTATTCTCCATTGACAAGTTTCGTTCTTACATACTTGGAACGAAGGTAATAGTGCACACAGACCGTTCTGCCCTGAAGTATTTGTTCGCAAAAAAGGATGCAAAGCCTCGATTGATACGGTGGATCCTGCTATTGCAAGAATTCGACCTTGAAATCAAGGACAAGAAAGGGACAGAAAATCAGGTGGCAGATCACTTGTCAAAGTTGGAGAAGGGACAGAGTCTACCAATAGATGAGACAAACATACTGGAGACCTTCCCAGATGAGCAGCTCTTTGCTACCGCAATCACTGCCGCGACAGCCATGGCGGCAGGTAAGTCTTCTGAACTCCCCTGGTATGCTGATATCGTTAATTTAATAGTTCACGGAATACTTCCTTCTGATCTTAATTATCAAGCCAGGAAGAGGTTCCAAAATGATGTTAAGCATTATTATTGGGACGAACCTCTTCTTTTCAAACTATGTGTAGATCAGGTTATAAGGAGGTGTGTACCACAAGAAGAGCAAGAAGACATTCTTCATCACTGCCATGCTTCACAATATGGAGGTCACTTAGGAGGCAACAAAACTGCTGCCAAGGTGCTGCAGTCAGGGTTTTATTGGCCGTCACTGTACAAAGATGCACAACTCTTTTACAAGATCTGTGACAGGTGCCAACGGACAGGAAACATCTCAAGGAGAAACGAGATGCCACTGCAGAACATTTTAGAAGTCGAAATCTTCGACGTTTGGGGGATTGATTTTATGGGACCTTTTCCATCTTCATGTGGAAATCTATACATCCTCCTGGCAGTAGATTATGTCTCTAAGTGGGTTGAAGCTGTCGCCACTTAAAAGAATGATGCCAAGACAGTCCAACGGTTTTTATTTAAAAACATCTTTTCTAGGTTTGGCATCCCTAAGGCAATTATCAGTGATGAAGGGAGACATTTTGACAATAAGGTTATTGCTGCCGCCTTGAAGAAATATGATGTCAAGCATCGGATCGCGACAGCATATCACCCACAGACCACTGGACAAGCTGAAATATCTAATAGGGAAGTTAAGAACATTCTTGAGAAGATGGTTAAGCCAACTAGGAAAGACTGGTCTTTACTCCTCAATGATGCATTATGGGCATATAGGATAGCTTTTAAGACTCCATTGGGCATGTCTCCATACCGATTGATTTATGGGAAAACCTGTCATCTGCCTGTCGAGATAGAGCACAGAGCATACTGGGCAATCAAGGCAGTAAATATGGACTTGGACAAGGCAGGACAGAAAAGGCTGTTAGATCTGAACGAGATTGAAGAAATACGGACAATGGCCTACGACAATGCACGAATCTACAAGGAGAAAACTAAGAAGTGGCATGACGGAAAGTTGCTGCCACGACAGTTCTGCCCAGGGCAGCTTGTATTGTTGTTCAATTCTAGACTGAAACTTTTCCCAGGGAAACTGAAATCTAGATGGTCTGGCCCGTTCCAAGTCGTACAAGTTTTTCCCCATGGTGTTATCACAATCTGATCATTAAAGGACGGGCACCAATTCAAAGTCAACGGACAACGCCTCAAGCATTATCAGGGGACTGAAGCCCCAGGAATACAAGAAGTGGTTACCTTAGGAGATGCCCCACAAGGCATCCCTAATTTAACCTAAATTTTATTTTTATTTATTACTTATTATTTATTAGGAAATAAGATTTATTTTATTCGAATAATGTTTTTATGTTTACTGTTTTTAGGAAATAAAGGAGGCAAGAAGAATAGGAGAAGTGACCCAAGCCCACCATCCATCCATCAGCCCAACAAAGCCCAATATTGAAGCCTGTCGTTCCAACTGCCGCGACAGACACGAAAAAGACAGGCTATCACCAGACTGTCACGGCAGACGCGGAAACGTGTGACAGACGCGTAACAGACGCAGAAACGCGTGTCAGACGCGTCAGACACGCTAAAGCTCAACAGTCGCCCCGTTATTCACGCCTGCCGTTACAACTTCAACGATCAGCAACTTCTCTTTTATAAAACCCCGATTCATTTTCATTTCTTTCACTTCTGTTGTTCTTACTTGCTCTCCCCTTTAGTTTTCATTTGCTTTCTTTTGCTTTCAACAACCCTTGCACTAACATGTCTTCCAGAAGAACCCGCCGCAGTGCTGCTTCAACTTCTTCACCGACAGCACCTACCCCACAATCCTTTGCTACTAGAGATTTATGGGAAGAAAGAGGTTTCATTTACACTTGAAAGGCAGTCAATATGGGCCTCAAGCCTTTCATCGCAAGAACGATTAGAGCCCTATTGTGGGAACAATTCGCGGAGCAACCAGCAGAGATGAATGAGACGCTGGTGAGGGAATTCTATGCTGCCATCGGCAGCAGGACGGCAACAACAGTGACTGTCCGAGGGACAGAAGTGCAGTTCACAGCCGAGCACATCAACTCTTTCTATGGCCTCTACTTCGGCCCCAACGATGATGCTCACCAGCAGTTCCTTGACACTCTAGACGGTGCTGCCTTCGACGCTGTCATGGCAGAAGTGACAAAAGAAGGGACTGAATGGAACACGAGCCGTAAAAATCCCCACACAGTGAAGAGGGGGCAGCTGCTGCCAAAGGCCAAACTGTGGAACGCCTTCATTAAGAAGAGGATTCTGCCGTCCTCACATCACACCACCGTGGACCAGCAGAGGTTAGCTCTAATACACTCCATTATCAATAAACGACCCATTAATGTGGGGAGTTATATACGGGAGAGTATTTTGGACTGCGCCCAAAGATCGATGGCCCTCCTCTACCTTCCCTACCTTATCACGTCCCTCTGCCGCTGCTCTGCTGTGCCGGAAGCCAACACCGATTGCATAGTGAAGGGACGGGGCTGGACAGACAAAAATATCATCAGCCTCATGGAGCTGACAGTAGCAACCCCCTATCTTCTTTCAACCCTACTGCCGCCCCAGCTGAATCGTCAGAGCAGCCCAACCCTGAACCTGCCGCAGTAGCTGCACCGACAGACCCATCCACTCAAATCCTTGCTGTTATTCAGAGGATGGAGGACAGACAGCTGGGTCTAATGACATTCATCAAGGATTTTGCCGCATCCACGGTAAATTTCATTCACCATACTTTAAATTTTCCTGATGTTGTCTTTCCCACCTTCCTTGCCCACTACTTCACCGTCCCCACCCCCGCCCACACACCTACACCTGCTGCCACACCACATACACCATCTGCCGCCTCCATTCCATCACCTGCCCCGACGGCAGCCGTCAGCCCTCAGGCCGAAACATCCGCCCGAGGAACAAAGTGACCGGCACCCTCGGATGACATTGCTGCCTTTGTAGCTGGGTTCTCTTCTTCCTCCGTCTGGGCAGAAAGCGACGTCGAACCCTCTATTCGGAGGAACTTGGAGAAAGAATTTACACATGTCAAGAGGCAGAAAAGAATGGCCAACAAGAACACTCTGCCCAAGGCCAGCAGCAGCAGCAGCTCCGACATTCAGGTTGTGCAGAAACCAACCCAGCCTGCCCCAAAGCCCAGAATCCGCCGCCAAATCCGGCTCAGCAGCAGCAGTGAAGACAATGCTTAAAATTTAAGTTTCTTATTTTCTTATTGCTGCCTGCTATTTATATATTTTGTGATGTACTGCCTTCATTTTTTTCATTTTGTCATTTACATTGAGGGCAATGCAACCCTTGAGTTTGGGGGTGGAAACCCTCCATATTAATGGAGTCTGAGTACATCTTAGTTTATTGCTGTGTCTTCTACTTATTTATAATTTTTCTCTAAAAAAAACTGAAAAACTGAAAATTTTGGCTTAAAACTAAGAATTGAACTTGCCTGTCGTGGCAGCATCTTTAGGATAATTTAAGGAGAAGTTTAGAGCCTTCCTATAGTTCTGAAAAACTTAAACACCATTGTGACTGTTATACTGCTTAGACTTCTTTTAGCCAAACTAGAATAGAAAACTTAGCACTTAGAGTAGAAAAGAGACTAGAATCTCAGGAAACCTAGAGGTGCCCACCACTGGCTCTAGGGAGATAACCAGAGAAAAACTTCTAGAGGTGCCTATCACCGGCTCTAGACAGTTAACTAGAGGTGCCTGAAATACTGGCTCTAGTAGAAAAAGAGAAGAAATTAGAAAAAGGAAATAACTAGAGGTGCCCGATTCTGGCTCTAGTAAGAAAAAGAAAGAAATCAGTCTCGTAAGAAAAACTCTAAACAAGCTAAAGTATAATATTCTAGTGAAACTAAGAGAGTCTTAGCATATAACTGTTCACAAGCATGCACACACTGCACGAGGACTATAGTGAGATTCTGAACAGATCCTAAATTATCCGACAGGTTGATGCTATCACAGGGAACGAACGACGGGTAAGGGAAAGTTCATTGTTTGAAAGCCAAAACAAAAATATTTCATTTTTTTAGGTCTTAGTTGCTTGAGGGCAAGCAAAAACTTGAGTTTGGGGGTGTGTTGAGTGTGTAAAAGTTCTATTATTTACACCCTTTTTAACCCATATTTCTGCTGCATTCAAGAATTATTCATTGCATTTAGGTTAGTTTACAGCAAAACATCACAAATATATTAAAGGCACAGATTCTACTAAAAATGGTTGTTTTTGCAGGTAGCTGCCGTAGAAGACGGAGAAGGCAGGCGCGGGGCAGAGAAGCAGAAGAGCTGAACTGGACAAGCAGACAAAGAGGACGATGCTTCCATGGTGCTGCCGTGACAGCAGAGGACGACAACAAGTTAGTGGAGAAAAAGCAAAGTGGACCTCGATAGATAGAGAAAATTCTGCTCGTCTGTCGTGTGAAACCCTTATATTTTTCCAAGCCCCGGATCAAAAGATATGTCAAGCCCAAAGCTCAAGGAGAGAAAATCCCAAGAAACAAGGAGGACGCCTGGAAAGTAGATTCCTTGAAGATTAAGTCTTTATTAGAATCATACTTTTAATTAAAGTTGTAATCCTTGTTAACTTAGATAACTTGAGCCCAAAGCTTATATAAGGGCATGTATTTTAACCTAGGAAACATCTCATATCCGATTACCCCATAACCGACAACCAAAAACCCCTAGCCGTTTACCCGCCGCCGACATGTTCTAAATTCCCCTTAGGGCCACGGGTTGATTTGTAAAGTAGTGCAAGGATTGTTTTGTTTTAGGAATTTTCAGTTCAATAAAATAAACTTCAAGTTCTCTTATTTTGGTTATTAATATCTTGCAAGACCATCGGGAGAGCATTGTGAGGTTATCTATTTACTTAGCATCGGTAGAGTTAAGTATACGAAAGAAATAAGAGCAAGTTCTCTAGTTTATAGTTGAACTATCTCGTGCCTAGGGATAGGGCGAGGTTAAGTGGCTAAAGAAGAATTCATACACATCGATGTTCATCCTTCGATTCACGCCGGGAGGTATCATCAAGACGTGATCATCGACAGACTTGGACCTAGGGATAGGCCAAGGCAGATCTGGGATTCTTGCCAAACTTGAAAGTACTGAGTTGAGCGTTTGCTGCCGCGACGATCAACGGACTGCTGCCGCGACAGGTGCTGCCGCGACGGGCGCGACGACAGAACTGGATTTCCTAAACTCTGCAATACCTGCACTACTGAGCAATTCAATACCAGCTCATTCTCTCTATCTTGATATTTCTACTCTTTTATTTAAGTTTACTTTATTATTTTCGTGACAACTCTCAAATATTTCCTTTACTTTCGTGCAGTAAATTAAGGTGAAGCTATTAGCCCAATCCCTGTGGAGACGATATCCAATACTTCGTATCACTTTGCTACTTGCGTCGTGTACACTTGCACTACCATTGCGATAGACTATTTTACACGCAACAGTGAGTGAGCCAAACTTTGATGATTTGGGTCTAACTTGCTCTATTTCCATCCACAGGTTGTTTGCGAGATCAAGCAAGGAGCCGAGTCGAGTCGTGGAGCAAGTAGGCGAGAAGGCCCACGAGATGGAGTTACCATCGAGAGAACAAGTAGACCTTGCCATCATTCATAAGTCGTTGGACAAGGATGCCGATGGCCAAGAGTGGAGCAAGTCGAGCCAAGCACGAAACAAGGCGAACGTCTCCCTTGACGAGGAGGCACCATCCATCGAGACGGATCGAGAGCCAAGGCACGAAGGCCTTACACTTTGCACGAGAGTTCCCTTAGCCGAGTGGGAACTTGACGAGGAGCCGAGGCCGTTCGAGGACGAGACGACCGAGACTCATCATCGCCTAGCGACGAGGGTGTCGCTAGATTCAATGGGGGAGAATGTCACATCCCAACTTCCCACGACCGAGCAAGCCGCACCCATAGGGGCTTACCTTAGCACACGACGTCCTTCACCCGACCGAGGGACCCGAGTAGATGCCAACACCACACACAAAGGGGCTATGCCCGACGCCCCATGTGGTGTCCACGGGAGTAGGACACGAGGGGGCACGCTGCACACACCCGAGGGGGCCTTGCCGAGCACCCTCCATGCTGCCCAAACCATGGAGCCCGAGTCAGCACCCGGCGTGCACACCAAGGAGGCTGAGCCAGCACCCGACGTGCACATCGAGGGGCCTAGGGGAGTTCCATCCGAGTTACCCACACCCCTAGGGCTCTATTTAGCACCAAGCATGCTACCAAGGGGGTTTTGGACGAGTCCATCGGGCCATGCCAAGCCCAATCTGCCCAAGAGGCTAAGACCCTTGTTGAGTTGTCATCTTTTGACCAACACACATTGAAAGTTTTCCACCATTGAGCCATACTTGGGGAAAGTCTTCTATGCCACCCAAGCCATGATGTCATAACTTTGTATTCTAGGCAACTATGCATTTGTGTGATAATCTTTCCATAGTTAGGAGATCTGTATCTTGGAGATTCATTCATAGCCCTTGGATCGAATCTCCTTTAGCCGTTAGATCGAGGGGGCCAAGCCTATAAATAGAGGCCTTCCCTCACCATTGTAAATCATTCAACTCTTCTTTGTTTTCTTGAGTATTGAGTAAGAGTTTACATTTTCTCTTAATCCTTGTTTTCCCTCGTTGTCTAGCCATCACTTTTCCCACAAAGCTTCCGTCGCGTCAAGTTCTAAGCGCTCTAGCTTAGATATTCGAAGCCTGACTTAGTCCTCGACTTAAGATCGTCAACTAAGGTCGCACGGGCTAGTCTGTTCGGCCCTAGCCTCGTGACAAATGTCATATAGAGAAATATGTCGACTTTATGCTAAAATTTAAATCCTAAACATATTCTTAAAACCCTAACTCCTAACCCTAAAACCTAAATTGAAACCATAACAAAGAAATTTAAATCCTAAAACATAAACCTTAAACTAAACTCTAAACCCTAAATTAAACCCACTTGTGAAAAACAAATTCTTCAACGCCCGTACATAAAATATGTTCCCTTAATATTATACCAAATTTGCCTCTTTACTAACTCATCTTTATTTTTTCTCCCTTCCGTCTTCAAAACCAACATCAATAACTCCAACCACTTTCGTTGTTGAATCCATTCAATATGCGACAAATATAACAAGGATATTTGTCCATATATTAGGAAGGGGCGGAACACAATAAGATCTGTAGTGTCACAGTTTCCTTAGAATTTATAAAATATTAATTTGACTCCCACAAAATTTTTAAAAAATCAAATTAAACTTTAAAATTTTTAAACGTTCTTAACTAAATTTCTCTTATAATTTTTCAAAATTTTCATTAAACTTCTCAAAGTTTTAAAAAAATTGGCCTCCAATTTTTTGAAAAATAATGTAAACTGCACCCTTGAAATTTTAATTTAAACCTTTAAAATGACCGCGAAAACTCTACTACCAATATTGGGGCAATGCAATTTGCCGGTTAGAAACTTGGAATCAGATAGTCTTGTTGTCATGGTACTCAATGAATTAGGGCAGAGAAGGAAGCTTGAAGAGGGAGGTCAAGGGCACGAAGGGGATAATGGAAAGTCAACCCTGTCTTCAGAGTTAAACGACAAAGCTCGAGAGCGTCTAAAGACTCGGCCAAACGGCGTTGTCCCACTTAATGAGGAGCCAGCCCAATAGGAGATCAGTGGAAACGGCCCAAATGAAGCAACTGACTCATTATTAAGGAGTGACTCAATTCAAGTCTTGTTTTTGTTATTTCTGTTATTTCCAACTGTAAATTAATAATTTTGTGAGCTGGTATATCAAGACATTGAATGAACAAGTTTTTCTCTCTAAAAACCTTATTCTTCTGCCTCTCATATCCTTTCCTCTAATCTCTTATACCCTTTCTTCTTGGATTTACACTCGGGTTGTGACACTTGTTTAGTGGTATGTTGCCTGTACAAAACTTGACAGTTTTATCCTGAGTTGCCTTCACTTGAGTGTTCAATGAAACCACAAGTCCGCATCAGAACAACCAGCTTTTTGCAAAACACAAGGTGGATTCTCCTGAAAGAGCTACTGATTTTATTTATTTGTCAAATTCGAATTGTACATCCACAAAGATTTCAATATTCTAAGCACGTCCGGAAGAACCAAATATCCAAAAACACCGAGAACAAGAAGAATGTTCAACGACTGAATATAGACCCACACTAGGAAAAAAATAAACCAATGAACCAAAACATCACATAGACTCACTCTTGTGCCATTTACAATTGAAACGGCCATATCGTCTAGAATGAAACAAGCCACTATCAACTTGAATCCAATTGCTCATTCAGGTATCATCAACTTGTGAGTGGAAAACAAAGCTTGGGAATGTTGTGGTGATGTCCCTGCTCAAGGAAACAAATAAGTACAGTTCAAAGTGAGCACATATCACGTGTGCAGCAAGTATTTTATCGGTTATCGACTGCCAGTGGAGTTCTGTATTCGAGAGTATATGCGGAACTCACTTAAGGTATTGCAGGGTCATATTTTTTAGAAGGGATGGATGTTGCAAAACGAGGCTTCTCCACTCTTCCTTGTCAATCTTTCCATCATGTTTTGTATCAGCTTCCTCAAAGGTCTGTTGCAAAGCTCCAAAACTTAACATGTTGAAACGAGAAACAAGATAATAATAAAAAAAGAGATACAACTTCAATTAAATCATATTGGGTGATCACCTTGTCAATTATACTTTCTATGACATCATCCGAAAGGTTCATGCCAGATTCAGCAAGGGTTGCGACTACCATTTGCTTTACCTGTATATAAAATATATCCGAAGTTATTAAAGGATGGAAGAAATGTAAAATACATAAGATTAAGTGATTAACATCAAAAAGAGTGATATTTACCTCCTGCCTCTCAATAAAACCTTGCTGCTTGAGATCGTATAATTGAAAAGAGACTGCAAAAGCCCATAAAAATAATTATGACAAAAAGTATCCGCAGATTGCAACATGAATCATCGTCTACGTGCTTAATTTCATAATTCCATTTCCATACCAGTCATTCACATTCAACCACTATGTTAACATGATTACGACATACAACAAGAGAGGTAAACAGAGATCTTGATACGGACAAACACATACACTCAATCTTATCATCAATGGGTGCATTTGGATGGAAGACCGAGAGAGCACGAGCGAACTCTTCGAAACCTAGAATTCCATTATGCTTTGTATCAAACAAGTCAAATACCTGCAGTGAGATCAGAACTATATTGACAGCTGCTCAAGCAATATGCTAATAAATTAAGTTAAAATATTGGCATGATGAAATTAACAAACATAATTCTATCGAAAATGGAGGTAATATTAATTAACATTAGATAAATATACCCGATCAGCAAACAAACTCTCCTTTTTATTCGTTTTGAATAGAGCCAATTGAAACTCCTCCTGCCCAGTAGTAATATAAGACAAAACACAAATACTATAAAGATGAGTGGGGAAAAACCAACTTGAGATAGGACTTAGGAGTGATCATCAAGCCCAAAAACTTCACAAACATAATATAATACATAAACTAAGAAATAATAATAAAATAAACAAAAAAAGACCTTGTTAATCAGCCCATCATCTATAACAGCACTGCTTATCTTCTTGAAAAGCTCATAAAGTGCTTCTATTTCACTTACACTAACTGCATCGGGATAACCAAAGAAGCAAATTTCAGTAGAACAACTCAATAACTAAGATAACACAGCCCAAGTCTGAAAAAATGTTATAATCGCGCAGAAGTGTGAACACTTGCACAAGCAATATAGAAAGCTTAACAATATAATTTAAAAAGAAAAGAAGAATGATAGCATACAAACTGTCTCTCTTGCAAGAAGTTCAGGATCAACAAGACCTCCTGATTGCTTGTTCAAATCGATACCACAGCATTGCAGCACAGAAGCACATAAATGCTTCAATCCGTCCATGCACTGCAACATGATATTCTCCTCGCATCAAAACACTCCATACCTAGACAACAGCAAAAGGAGGCCAGAAATCCCATCCATGTCATTCTATCTATACACGCAATCAGTCTAAAGGCAAACAACAGGATATACCTTTTGACCATTTCCTGATTCTGAAGACTGAATACCCGAGACTGAATCAGGTAAAGTCGTGCGCTTCGAAACCGCAAACTCAGAGTCAAATCAATACCTGTCTTACAAAATCAAACTGATATTCACCAAACACAATCAGGCAGCAAAGCATAAAGCAATATTCATGAACCATGAAACACAAGGCAGAGGAAAAAATGACTGATCCTACCAACAAAGAATTAGTCATCCCATTCATCCTACAAAATTACATTGACCATAAATCACTAATCTTTGTTAACACTCTTGTATCAAGACTAATTATTTCCTACAATTGAAGTATATAGATATTCTAATAAACAGAATTCGTTCAAATTCAAATACCCATCAATCAAACAAATCAAAAAGTCCCAATTCAAACACAAAATCAAGACTTCATACAAATAGAACCTCGTGATCCAATCTAATCGATTCCAAAAAAAGTTCTAAGAACAAACCACACAGAATATTAATAGATCTACTGAAGCTTAAAAGTTTATTAAAGTTACCTACTTTAAGCTCACGGAGATTCAGAAAATGTATTTTCTTCTTAATTTTATCGGCGAACAGAGGAAAAAACGAAAAGATGAAAACAAAATATTATAACTTTTTCTGTGAGGAGAGAGTGCTTAGGGTAGTATAGAAAATCTGTGAAATCGGCAGTGATTTTAAGCGAATATGGTGATAGAGGTAGAACTGAAAAAAGAGTCGATATTTCAATAATTTCTAGACATGAAAAATAAGTTTTTTTTTTCTTTAGAATTTGTCTACAATATAGAATTTTAAAAAAAAAATCAGTTTTTTCACCGTCGATTTCACCATTAAATTCTAAAAATTAATTAATCTAATTTTTTGATTGACGAAATTCGTCGTTCACCGTGAAGGCGCTGACAAGTTAATTCACGGTACTGACGTAGCAGTTCACGTGTGAATGATAATTTTATTAAAAATTTTGAGGGTTTAATTGATTTTGTTAGAAAGTTTGAGGGCTTATTTAATCTTTAAAAAAAAATTAAAATATTATTTGAATTAAATTGAAATATAAAAAATATAAAGAAATATTACAATACTAAAAAAAATACTAAAATAAAAAACAATATCAATAAATTTTTAGAAATATAAAGTTAAATTTTCTAATATAAAAATTTTTCTTCTTTAACCAAAAAAGTGATCTCATTATAAAAATAATGCTTGGATTTTCCTATCATACTACTACTTGGATGCATCGAGCAAGATGAAGTTCATTGTTCGATCGGATAAAAAAAACTCTTTAATAAGTCAAACACCATAGAGTTCTTGTATGCTGCAAGAGTGTTTCTTAATTTTTCTTATACTCTTAACTTAAATTTCATAAAAATTGTTGGTTCAATCAAATTAAAGGCATGTAACTATATTATGACATGAGTTTGCATCATATGTATTGGAATATATTTTAGATTTTACACAACTTATTAGGTTATAATATAATTTTATTCTTATTTTGTTATTACAATGGTCATATATATTTTTATTTTTATTTTTAGTAATTTAATATTTATTTTTAAAATATTTTAATTATTTTTTATTTTTTATTTTTTCTTAAAGATTAAATAAGCCCTCAAACTTTATAAAAAATCAGTTAAACTCTCGAACTTTAAAGAAAATCAATTAAGCTCATCTTTCACATCATCACTTTTTTAACATGGACCGCCATATCAGCACCGTCACGGTCGACGACGAAATCTATTAGTCAAAGGATTGAATTGATTAATTTTTAGGATTTGATGGTGACATTGAATACGAAAAAAACTTTAAAAGCTTAATTAGTTCTTTTTAAAGGTCAGAGACAACTTTTTTTTTACCTCAATTTTTTCCTAAAAAAACATTTTAACCTTTGCCGTTTTTTTCTTTCTATTTTACTCAACAATCTATTATACAAGCAAAGAAACCCATGTTTTCCTCTACCAAAGTTGAATAATATATAATAATAGACCTATGAGTCTGGTTCATTTTAGATCGGGCCTATCTGATTAAATCAATTCAAATTAATTTAAATTTAGATTATTGATGTTTTTATAATCAAATTGAACTAGATCGAGTTTTAGTTTCCTATAAAAGATAGTTTCCATGGTGCATGGTAGGGTGGAAAGACTTAACTTCAAAATACCGATTATTCGACTCTATTCGATGCGAAAAAAAAAATTGACTCAAAATTTTTTTTAAATAAAATTTAAATTATAAAATAAAATTTTAATAACTCAAAATTTTTAATTCAAACGTACTACAGAGATTAATCTCACAGAAAGACTATTACACAGTTTACACTACATGAGGATAAAAAAATAGTGTTATATCAAATATAAATTAAAAGATATCAACCGGTTGGACTGCAAATTAGCTTGTAGTTAAACAAAGGTTTGGTACATTGCATCCATGGTCCCTCCTTAGGCCCATTGCGTCCATGGTCCTATTATATCAAGTTTAAATATAGTTTTGGGACGACGTGTAAGTCCCCTCCTTAGGCCCATTGCGCCCATGGTCCCTCTTTAGTAGAGGTGACAAATGAGTCATTCGAGTCTGATTATTTATTATTTAGATTAGGTTCAGTTTTAGTTCGGATATATGGTGATTCTGTTCGAGTATTAGGTTGATTTTGGTCATATCGGGTCAGGTGACTTCGGCCGAGTCAATATCAGGTCAATATAAGATCGATCGGTTTCAAGGCGGGTCAGTTTTTACACCCATATATGGTTTTATAAAGCGGATTTATGTCCAACACACTGGCGGTGGAAACTTTTAGTTTCCACAAGCGCCTTTGTTTTAGGGTTTAGGGACTTAGTTTAGGGCGTAGGGTTTATGGGTTTAGGTGTAGGGATTAGAATTTAAGGATAGTGGTTAGAATTTAGGGGTTAGGATTTAGGGTTTAGAGGTTAGGTTTAGGTTTTAAGATAATATGTTGAGGATTTAGATTTTGAACCTATAAACCCTAAATTCTAACCTTAAACCCTAAATTTTATTCATAATCCCTAAATTCCAAACTACTAAACTTAAACCCCTAAATTTTACATTTAAACCCTAAAACTAAGGCATTTGTAGAAACTTTTAGTTTCCACTGTCGATGTATCAAAAATTTATCCTTATAAAACTAGTATATTTGGCTTTTTGGTTAGTAATGTGGCAGTTCACATCATATTTTTCTTTATTTTTTTAATATATATATATATATTTTTTTTATTTCTAGTTACCTTCGGTTAAGGTCTATTCGGCTTAGTTAAAAATCGGTTCGGGTCTATTTCAATTTAATTAAAATTCGTTTCGACTTCAACTTTGATTCGTTTCGTTTCGATTTATTTTAGATTTCGAGTCAATTTTAGATTGATATCAGGTCGAGTAAATCGATTCGGACCTCGAGTCAAATTTGTCACGTATACTCTAGGCCCATTGGGTCCATGGTCCCATTATATCAAGTTTAAATATAGTTTTGGGACGAGGTGTGGGTCCCTTCCTTAGTCCCATTGAGTCCATGGTCCCTCCTGCCGGATTCTGTTAATGTCAATTTTTGCATGCAAGATTTGGTTCTCGTAGATGGATAATAGGACATTGATGAGCTCTCTACCTTACTAGTTTTGAAAGCCATTCCATATGTTATAGGAGTGGTTCCATTATGTCATCTTTGTGGTCATCTTCGTGAATCAATCCTTCATGTGCTACGTGATTGTCCTACGGTTCGATCTCTATGGCTCCACCTCCTCCTTGTAGAAAACCGTGATCTGTTTTTTCCCTCCAGTTAGTGGAATGGCTTTCCTCAAATCTGGGAATCTCTACTCCTATGAATGATGATGTAAATATTTGTAACAAATATGTCACATTTAATTTAAAAGCAATAATTTTAATTATTTAATTAAAATTTTGTAACAAACAAGTCACTCAATTATAATTATGTGATAAAAATGTTATTATGTCGTTAAAATTTAAACAAACAACTTGGTATAGTAACAATTTAGTCCTTAAAATTTATACATTTTATTAATTTGGTCATATTCAATAAATTAATCCATTATTTAAAATTCTATTTGTAAAGTGATTGTATCTACTAAGAGACGATGTTAAGGTTATAATGGTTTTGTTGCATTAGTCCGTCATTTGTCTAGTAGTGAAATGATTGTGTCTGTCGAGCTACACATATGTCGGTTAATGAGCTGGTGGACAATATTACAGAGTGCGACAAGTGGTCGAAAGGTGCAGTGTCAAAATTTTTAAATATGAATGGTAAGTTTATTGAATTATTTTTAAATTAGGGCCAAATTAATAGAATGTATAAATTTTCGGACAAAAATTATTATTATATCATACCATGTTTTAATTTTAATGACAATATGTCACAATATTTTGATTGAATGACTAAATTATTTTCTTAAAAAAATGATATGTACGTCACAAAAATTTAATTAGATAACTAAATTATTATTACTAAATCTTTAATTAAATAACATCGAGTGTATTTTACCCTACGATCTATTATGCAAGCATATAAACCCATGTTTTCCTCGACCAAAGTTAAATAATATATAATAATAGACCTATGAGTCTGGTTCGTTTTGAATCTGACCTATTTGATCAAATCATTTCAAATTTTAAAATTTTAGGATAATGTTAATTTAGATAAATTTTCGGTTTGAGACTAAAGTTTTTTTTAAGTAAAATCATTTTTTATGATCGATTTAAATTTTAATTGTCTGGTTTAGAATTTTTCAATTAAGAATTTGAAAATTAAAGTGTTACTGCCGCAGTTAGGGGTGGCAATCAGGTGAAGAATAACCGAAAACCGTAAGAATCTAAACCGACAGGTATGAAAAATAACCGAAATCTTCACCTATAAGGATGGAGGTGGGGAAGTTTTATAACCAAAGTTCAAATGGGGATGGGGACGAGGAAGTTTTATAATCAAAGCTCAAATGGGAATGGTGACGGAATTGTTATATCCGAACCGTGGGAATAATCGAACCGCACCCGTAAAAATCACCATAGAGATCCCCGAAAAATATCCGCAGGGATCCCAATATATTTACAAATTTGTATGGCTATAAGGGTAATTTATCTACTTTTCAACAAAAACATAGCCTGAGTATGGTCAACTAAGAGTAAGTTTAGAAATTCTCATGTAAATTTTATAAAATGATTAGAAAATTGTTTATACATCGCTGTAAACATGATTCATTCTAATTTTATTTAAAATACAAGGTAATTGATTTCAATATGTATTTAAAAAAATATTTGAATGTTAAAGGTCATAAAAATTTGATAACACATTTCTTAGAAAATAGTTTTACCAGTGGCTTTGAAAAATCACCAAAAAATCTACAAGATAAATAAGGAAGCAAGCCATATATTTCTATAACCATACATAAGTCTAGATTCTTTTAAAACAAGCAGTTTTTTATTTCGAGTTATATATTAGAAAGATTGTACTAGTAAAATTTGCAGAGGTAATTTATATGGTTAGAAAGATTGTTGAATTTAGTTCTTTTTAGAACAAACGGATCATGATTTGAAATTGTAGATTATTAGTTACATATTTCTTTTAAATGTACCGTAGGATATCATGTTTTAATACTTAATATTTTAGTCAAGTTTTATAGTTTTGAAATAGTTTGTTTGTTGTTGGTAAAATTAAATTTATGATTTATGTTTGTAATTTTAGTGATTTAATGTTGAATATTTGTTTTAATGTATTAATTTTGTTTAATTTTTTGGTTATAAGATTAACTGAAAACCGCGGGGATCCGTAAGAGGTGAGTATCAGGACAAAAAAATACCCGAAATGTTTAATGAGAATTTTTCAAAACCGTAACCGTAAGTGTTGGGGACGGAATAGAGAATACAAATCCGTCTCCGACCCGCCTCATTGCCACCCCTAGCCGCACCCTCCTTTTTTAACCTAATTTTTTCTTTGCACCATTCTTAGCGCCACAACTTTCTTCTTTCTTTTGTTTCCTTAACCGTAAGATAAGTATCGCTGAAAGGAAAATTATTTGAAGTAGAAATCGTCTTCCTCTTTTCACTTGCCTTGGTATCTCTGTTAGATAGAAACAATTTAGATTCACAATTTGTTTAAAGCATAACTAGCTTACTTTTCTTCAAATCTTATTACTATGATTTTCATGATTACACGTTATACAATGATTTAATTACTTATAGAAAATATTTATATATATTTTCAATTACTGATCACATGGTAAGGAATGGGAATCACGTACAGATCTTGTCTTTTAGCCGTGACACCAAAGACTTTAGCCATCTTCAAACCCTCATTTCTCATCTCATTAGGGAGTTTCCAATCAAAATGGTACAGTAAGTGAGCAAGGGCAAGCTCAACAACAGCCATACCATACGATATGCCCGGACATATCCTCCTTCCTGCACCAAACGGAATATATTCCAAGTTAACCCCTTTATAATCCACCGAACTATCCGCGAATCTCTCCGGATCAAACTTCTCCGCTTCATTCCAGTACTCGGAATCTCTTCCGATCGCCCATGCATTAACAATCACTTTGGTCTTCACCGGTATCTCATATCCGTTAATCTCACATCTCTCTGTATTTTCTCTTGGAAGAAGCAAAGGTAGAGGAGGGTATAATCTTAGAGTTTCCTTGATCACTGACTTCAAGTATTTCAGTTCATTAAGGTCTGATTCATTGACATCCCCTGTTCTATCGTAGACTCGCCTCACCTCGGCTTGTGCCTTTTCCAGGATCCTAGGATTTTTCATCATTTCCGACATCGCCCATTCTGCTGTAGTTGAAGATGTCTCGGTTCCTGCTGCAATCATGTCCTGAAAAGCAGTTTTACTACATACACAAATAAACACGCATGGTACATACTATTAGGTACTTACCAGGATAACAGCTTTGATGTTGTTAGTTGTCAAGGGAAATTCAAGGCCACCTTGGTCCTGAAGATTCAAAAGAACATCAACTAGATCATCACCGTTCTTCGGATTTTCATTGCTGGCTCTATGTTCTTCGATGATGCTTTCGAGCATCGCGTCTAAATCACGGTGAAGCCTCTCGATTTTGGCTCGCATCCCACTGATTATAGGAAGCAATTTCACGGAAGGAAACAGATCGGTAATACTAAAACCGGTTCCAAGTTCCACTAGCTTCCGAATACTCGAAAGGAATGTTTCGTGTTGCTTGCATCTTCCACCGGTTGCAATCCTTAAAGTGATGCTATATGACAAGTGCTGTAACAGTTCTCCGAGGTTGATTTCCGATCCTGCACTCGAACGGATGGATGTAACAAAACCCGATACCTGCTCTTCTCTGATCGATCGGAACGATTGTACACGCTTCGTACTCAACAGCTCCAATGTGCAAACTTTCCGAAGCTGCCTCCATGAGGCTCCATATGAAGCAAAGGCAATATCTGAACAACCATACATCATGATTTCTGCAGCAAGGAGAAAGGGCCTGTTGGCGAAACTGATATCATGTGTTTTCATCACTTCTTTCGCGGCGGCCGGAGAAGAAACAACGACGTGTGGTAGTTCACCGAGTTGAAGGTGCATCACGGGACCATGCCTTTTGGCTAATTCCGTCAACCGGTGATGGGGAAGAGAGAAAAGTAGAAGGTGCAGGTGGCCTATAATAGGTAGTTTCCATGGTGCAGGGGGTAGATTTTTGGGAGAGTCCTTTGTTTTGGATCTCATCCGTAGCTTAAACGCCATGAAAATGAAGACTAGGAAAGTGAGGAACAATGGAAGCAGCTTGTATTGGTTATCCATGGTTAAAACTTTGCATAGAATAGAGGAAAAAGTGCTGATCAAATTGCATTTTATTCTGAATTTATAGGTAGTTTCCAAAGGTCATGTTTGGTAAATAGTTGTTTGAACCAAGATGTTTGAGCTAAAATTAGAGGTTTGATCGGTCAAATACGGTAATTTGAATGTTTGGTGAATAGCGGATTGTCGTGAAATTTCTCGTCTTGAAAAAGTTGCTAATAAAATTATTTATCATAATCAAATTAATATTAATAGATACAAAATATTGATAATTCATAAACTATTCAAACAAGTATCAAATATAATCATGTCATTATATGTCATTTTTCTTGTTTAAATAATCAAACAACTATCAGCTAATTTTACCAAACACTTTTATACAATCAACTAATACAATCTGCTATGCAATCAGTTGTCAGCTAATGTAATATGCTATCAGTTATCCGCTAATTGTCAAACAAGACCTTAGATACCTATCGGTCAAGCCTGAGTTTTGGCTTAAAATATTGGAATTTCGAGAATAGAAATCCTTTGCCCCTTGTCGGTATCCTTATTTATGCTCTCACTCGGAAAAAAAAATTATGTTTGAGCTTTAGGATTAAGTATAAGGTACATGATGCATGGTTTATTTTTTAGGGTTTAAGATTTAGAAAGTATGATTAGGGCTTAAGATTCAGACGTTTAGTGTTGGGCATGAATAGGAACACAAAAAAGGACTGGATATTTTTTCAAATTTCGAATGCTAAACGTGTCTCGGATTCTATCAACTAGTTTCTTCGACATGTCGTTAGATGTGTATTTGTGTATTTAATTAGGATTTATATCTAATACACTGACGGTGAAAACTTTTAGTTTCTACAAGTGCTTTAGTTTTAGGGTTTATGGAATTAGTTTAGGGAGTAGGGTTTATGGGTTCATGTGTATGGGTTTAGAATTTAGGAATAATGGTTAGAATTTAAGGATTATGGTTAGGGTTTATAGGTTATGGTTTAGGTTTTAGGGTAATATGTTGAGGATTTAGGTTTTAACCTATAAACATTAAATTCTAACCCTAAACACTAAATTCTATTCACAGCCCCTAAATTTTAAACTATTAAACCTAAACCCCTAAACCCTACACCTTAAACTGAATCCCAAAACCCTAAAACTAAGGCACTTGTGGAAACTAAAAGTTTTTACCGCCAGTGTATCAGATAATTATCCATTTAATTATGTGTAATTATTCCATGCAAAAACACTTGTGGAAACTTTGTTTATGCAAGTGTTTTAGTTTTAGGGTTTATGGGTTCAAGTGTAGTAGTTTTGAATTTAGGGGTTGTTGATAGAATTTCGGGTTTAGGGTCAAAATTTAGGGTTTATAGGTTAAAATATAAGTCGCTAACCATATTATCCTAAACCATAACACTAAACCTTACATTCTAACCATGAACCCTAAATTAAAACCTCTAAATTATAAACCCTAAATTAAAACCATAAACCATAAAATTAAGATTATGGTGTTGATTTAAAAAAAATTGGGTTATGGTGTAACTTATCTAATTTAGTATTAATGAGGGTCTGAAAATATGTAAACAAAAAATGAGGTTGTTTTTTTTAATGAATGAGCAGGTTGAATTAATAGGATTTAAAAGTAAATTACAACTAAAACCAAACAAACAACAACTCTAAAAACCAAACTAAACAACCACACAAAGAACCCTACTAACAAACAAAACTAGCAAATTCCCAAACTAATAGATATCGGAGAGCATATAACGAATGCAAATAAAGGAGTTCTCCGAAAACAACCAAAAACCAAGACTCAAAACAGCAACCATGACCTAATCACCCCATATTTTCTGCATTCAAAGTTGCTGTCTCTGTTGTCCTTGGTGGAACTTCTTCAATCCAATAACAGTCGCATTGTTGTTCTTTACCCTCTTTAGCTAGGATATGAGCAGCTTGGTTACTCCGTCTATGAACAAACTGGAAAGCAATACTCTCAAACTGCCTAGCAACAGACTTGATGTCATGGATAATTGGACTAATCAAAGATCCTTCAACCGATGAAGAACAGACTTTCTTTATCACAGTGAGATTATCGCCTTCAATAACAACCCTACTGAAACCAAGGTCTTTTGCATAAATTACAGCCTGCAAACACCCAAAAGCTTCAGCCACAAATGTGTTTAGAACATATGGTGAATTGCACATGAAGCCATAATGAGTCCTGCAGGATCTCGCCCAATAACTGCAGATACAAATTTCTTTGTACTTATATCAAACGCAACATCAAAATTGAACTTTATAATGTTCATTACAGGAGCCTGCCACTTATCCATCCGTTCCACTGTTACTAGAGAACAAAGTGAATTAACAGTTTCATATTCTCGAATAAAAGCTCTGATAAAAGACTTGGAGCCATTCACTGAAGCTATAGTTCCATCATGAATCAACTTATTACGCTCATACCACACCGCCCAGAACGTCACCATCATTACAACTTTGAGCTTAGGATTTAGACTACAGAAAGTTCTTGCCAACCATTCAAACCAGTCAAGGCCAGGAGGGCAACATGTGAAATTAACATTTGTTCTATGAACAACTGTTTTATAAAGTTACAGTCCCTCATTAAATGTTCAACAGTTTCACCAGGGACACCACAAAATGGACACACATTATTCACATTCAACCTACGAACTTGAAGATTAGCAAAAGTAGGAACAAAATTATTTGCAATTCTCCAAAAACTAATATTCACTTTAGCAGGTAATCGAATGGCCCACATTTCATTATAGAATTGCTCAACCAAGTTTGAAAGTGATGGATTATACATACCATTAGAATCAGGAAGATCATCTCTCAATAGACGATATCCACTCTTCACAGAATATACCCCAGAACCATTTAACCTCCAAACAACAACATCGGTCTTACCAGAATTAGATAGGGGGATTGAAGAAATAGTGGCTACTTGTGTTTCATCAAATAGAGCTTCTAAAACATCCATCTTCCAAGAAGAAGTAGGAAGATGAATTAAATCTGAAACATGTGTGTATCTGATATCAATAGAATCCCTTTTAACTCTCTCATCTCCTATACCTGGAAGCCATGCATCGTTCCAGATGTTAACATTTTTCCCCGATCCAATTCTCCATCCAATTCCTTTCTCTATCATTCCCCTAGCACTCCATAAGCTTCTCCAAATGTAAGAGGGATTGGAGTCTAGATTGGATGACAAGAAATCACACGCAGGGAAATAACGTGCTTTTAATACCTTAGCAAGGAAGCAACTAGGCTGTGTAATCAGTCGCCAACATTGTTTAGCAAGCAGGGCTACATTGGATTGAGCAAGCTCTCGAAAACCAAGACCACCGTATGACTTGGGACGTGCAAGAGAAGACCAAGTACTCTAATGAATTCCTTTCTTAGTTCTATTGCTTCTCTACCAGAATTTTGCCATAACTTGCTCCAAAGCTCGACATAATGAAGCTGGCAAAAGAAAACAGTTCATTGCATACACAGGGATAGATTGGAGAACACTCTTAATCAAAACTTCCTTACCCCCCATGCTTAGAAATCGAACTCCCTAGTTGTTTGTTTTCTTATTATAACGATCCAGATAAAAATTGAACACTTCCCTCTTATTTCTCCCAACCATAGCAGGTAGCCCCAACTATTTTTCTGGATTTATCGACACACGAACTCCTAATAGTGTCCCAATCTGCTCTCTTAAAGATAGATCAACATTAGCACTAAAAACACATGTGACTTTCCAATGTTCACTCTCTGCCCTGAAGCATTACCATAAGCAAGCAGAAGGTCTTTCATGTTTGCAGCTCCTACAATAGATCCATCACCAAATAAAATGCAATCATCTGCAAATAATAAGTGTCCAACTTCTAACCTTTCTTGTCCAATAGTAACAGCTTTAATCGAATTCAAAGAATTTGCTTCATTCAAAAGAACAGACAACCCCTCAGCACACACTAAAAATAAGTACGGGCTTAAAGGGTCCCCTTGCCTAAGGCCTCTAGAAAGAGAAAATTGATTGCCATTACTCCCATTCAAACAAACAGAATATGATACAGTACGGACACACTTCATGATCAAACTCACCCAGCCTTCCGCAAAACCAAGATTCATCAACATACCTTCCAAAAAGTCCATTCCACTCTATCATACGCCTTACTTAAGTCGAATTTTAATGCAAAATTACCTATTTTACCTACATGCTTCTTTTGCAACGAGTTCAACACTTCATAGGCAATTATGATGTTGTCTGAAATTTGGCGGCCTGGGATGAAAGCACCTTGAGCTTTATCAATGCAAGTTTCTAGAATCGGAGCTAATCTACAAGCCAATACCTTTGAAATAATTTTATAAAGCACATTACAAAGGCTTATTGGCCTGAAATGAGCCATCTTTCGAGGTTGTTCTACTTTAGGAACCAAAACAATCTGAGTGTTATTGATTGCTCTCAAATCAGCATCTCCATTAAGGATTGATAAACAAAAATTAATAATGTCTGTACTAATAATCCCCCAAAACTTCTGATAAAACAGTGCTGGAAAACCATCCAAACTTGTAGCTTTCATAGGAGCCATACATTTCACTGCCTGCCAAACCTCAGTAGCTGTAAAGGGTTGCATAAGTACATCATTCATCTCAGCTGTTACCCTAGGCACGGCTTTCTCAAAAATTACAGAAGCATCAGATGGTGAAGATGTCTGAAAAAGATCCATAAAGTAGTCACTCGCCACATTAAGTAACTCACGATCTCCAGTTACCCACTCCCCGTTGTTATTAAAGAGCCCTTTTATTGTGTTCTTCCTCTTACGGTACGTTGCATGGTTATGAAAGAACGTTGTGTTTTGATCACCATGTTGAAGCCAATTCGACCGTGATCGTTGCTCCCAAAAATACTCTTCTTTATCAGCTTCCAAATTCAGTCCCAACTTTACATCAGTCAACTCACAAAGGGTCTCCTCATCCGGGTCACACCTTTCTAACTCCTTTAACCTACGCATCATGGCACGCTTATGGACTGTCAATTGCTTCTTATGTTCTCTACTACACGACATCAAAGCACGTCCCAAATCATGTAACTTCCCTGGAACATCAACAATTGAACTCTCCCAACAATTCTGTGAAACAAGTATTTTAATTTTGATATAACTAAAAACCTAAGGACTAAATTGAAAAAGTCAAAACAAATTTTAAGTCCTCAAAAGATCCCCATATAATTTTAATATTATGCCCAAAGTTAAAAACAAGTCCTTCAAATATTTTTCTAAGTGTTTCAAGCCAAAACAATGAATTTTAAGCACCCGTTCCGAAACGGCCCTCAGGCGTTTCGAAACGTTTTCATCACTGTCGACCATCGTTCCGAAACGTGTATCGAAACACTTCCACTCGTTTCGAAACGGATTCACTCATTTCGAAACTGTTCTTCATATTTGATTTAAAAAGGACTACAACGGTTCAAATATATGCTGAATTTTTAAATATTAAGAGGGTGTTTCGAAATGGATCAAGCCCGTTCCGAAACGATCCTTGACAGTAGCATTTTCGTTTCGAAACGGATACAAAACGTTTCGAAACAGGTTTCTATATTATTTTGAAAATATGACCGTTGTAAGATTTTAACTAACTTTTTGGAAACCGTTAAGGCGTTTCGAAACGGGCTAAGACCGTTCCGAAACGACCCTTGACAGTGGCAAAATCGTTCCGAAACGGCCATAAGGCGTTTCGAAACGGGCTCTTAAATGCATCCCAACGGCTCTTTCTATTTTAGTCTGTTCCGAAACAGGTTCCCCGTGTTCCGAAACGGGTTGGTGCAGACTGCATTTATGGTGGCAAGAGAGGGTTCCAACGGCTCCATTTATGTTCCCAACCACCCAAACGGCTAGAAATCAATGAGAAGGTATAAAAGAGACATCCAAAAGCATCAGCAACAACTATTGATCCTAAAGCAAACATCCAAACATCAAATTCAAGCAATTGAGCAAAAATCCCACTTTGTGTAAAAATCCCAATTTGTGTTCTTCATTCATATTTTGTAAAATTGGGTTGAATGCTTGTATTGAGACTATCATTTGTATTGAGAGATACCTAATTAGCCTACAAATTTCTTTGTTCTCTTGTGTGAGGGTTGGGTTGATTTTTGGGTAGAAAAATCAACCGAAATTGTAAAGGGTTGCCTCCTTGTCCTAGAAAAGGGGAAGATCAATTTAGTGAAATTGTTGCAAATCCTTAGTGAGACTAAGGTAGTGGATGTAGAGTTCATTTGGAACTTGAACCACTCTAAATCTCTTGTTCATCATTTTTAATTTGCCAATTTCCTCCACAATCCTTTAAAATTCCAATTCACCCCCCTCTTGGTAATTATCGATCTTTCGATCCACTCAACAATTGGTATCAGAGCTTAACTCTTTGAGGATTAACAACCACAAAAGGAGATCCTTGGAAGAGTGTGATCATCAAATTATCAAGAGATGGCTTCAACCTCCGATTCCGGCATGTACGAGTCACAATCAACCACCAAGCCTCCTTTCTTCAATGGTGACAACTATTCTTTTTGGAAGAATAAAATGAGGCTATTCATCAAGTCTAGTGACTATCTTGTATGGGATGTCATTGAGGATGGGCCATACATTCCATTGAAGCAAGATGGTGAAGGCAAGATGGTGTTGAAGAAGAAAGCCGAAATGAGTGAAGAGGAGAGGAAGAAGATTCAAGTCAACGATAAAGCTCTCCACATGCTTTTTTGTGCTTTCGGTCCGGACATCTACTCAAAGGTCTCATCCATTGAAAGTGCCAAAGAAGTGTGGGACACTCTTGAGACCACTTATGAAGGCACCAATGATGTCAAAGAAACTAAAATTGGACATCTCAATCTTAGTTATGAAAACTTCAAGATGGAGCCCGATGAGACGGTGTCAAAAATGTTTGATCGATTCTCCACAATTGTCAACGGTCTAAAGGGATATGGAGAGATCATACCGGAAGACAAGCTTTTCCGGAAGCTACTCTATTCACTTCCCGAATCTTGGGATGGGAAGAGAACCGCTATCATCGAAGCAAAGAACTTGAAGACATTAAAGCTTGATGAGCTTGTGGGTTCTCTCCTTACTCATGAGATCATGAAGCAAGGAAGGGAAGATGAGAAGAAGAAAGAAGAGAAAAGGGTAGAGAAGCTTGAGGTTGAGAAGAAGAAGAAGATGAGAATAGCTCTCAAGGCTAAAGCTTCACAACTTGATGAGAGCTCATCTAGTGATGAGGATGAACTTGAAGAATTGGCTATGATAGCCAAACGGTTCTCACGCTTCATGAGGTCCAACCGGGGTAGAAAAATCCAAAGAAAGATGGACTTCAAAGGGAAGAACAAAGAAGAGGGAAAGGATCCCATCATTTGCTATGAGTGCAAACAACCCGGCCACATCCGTTCGGAGTGCCTTCAACTCAAGAAGAAGGGCTTTGAGAAGAAGAAGAAACTCAAAGCCAAGCTTGCTACTTGGAGTGATGAGGAGTCACCGGAGGATGACGAACAAGAAGTGGCTAATCTTTGTTTCATGGCACTTGAGGAAGATTCCTCCTTGGTAACCTCTAACTCATCTACTTTATATTTTTCATATGAAGAGTTAAATGATGCATATGATGAGTTACAAGAGGTATATGATGAATTAGTTGAGAAGTTTAAAGAGTCGGTCATTAAGAACAAGAAAATCATTTTAGAACTAAATGAGAAAAATGACTCACTCACTCAAGCTAATTCTAAATTTGAGAAAAAGATTTTAGAATTAAAAGATGAACTTAATTTTTTTCAAGATGAAAATGTTGATCTTAATAATCTTTTGTCTCAATGCAATAGTGAACACCAAAAGGTGTTATGTGAGCTAAATGAGCTCAAAAAGTCCTTAAAAAATGTTGGTAGTGTCAAGCATGAAGTAGGAGAATCCTCTAGAACATACCAACCTAAGAAAAGGACTAATTACTACAAACAAGGTAGCTACCCTAGACATAGTAGAGCTAAAAGAATTAGAAGTGTATGGGTTCCTAAAGAACTTGTAAAATCTAATAATATTGTTGCTATGTCATCTTGGATTCCTAAGGGAACCAAGGTTTTGGGAGCTAACACTCATGGACCCAAAATGATTTGGGTACCAAAAACCAAGGTTTAATATCTTTGTTTGTAGGGGGAGCATTGCTTCAAGGCCAAAGCACAAAGTCAAAACTCATGGTACCTTGATAGTGGATGCTCGAGACACATGACCGGAGACAAGAGTCGATTCATGGACTTAAAGCCAAAAAGTGGAGGAGTAGTAACTTTTGGTGACAACTCCAAAGGCCACATTAAAGGTATTGGCTCCATAGGTAATCACTCTACCATTCTCATTGAAAATGTCTTATATGTCGATGGTCTTAAACACAATTTATTGAGCATAAGTCAATTATGTGATAAAGGATTTAATGTTCTTTTTGATAAAAATGAATGCAAAATTTTAGACATTAAATCTAATAGTATTATGCTCATAGGTCATCGCATAGGAAACATATACATGGTGCATTTAGATGACATTCATACATCTCATGCATGCTTAGTTGCTCAAAATGAAAATGATGCATGGTTGTGGCATAGGAAGCTAGGACATGCTAGCATTAGTGTTTTGGAAAAACTAGTCTCTCTAAATCTAGTTAGAGGTTTGCCTAAAATAAAATTTTCAAATGATAAAATTTGTGATGCATGCTCAAAGGGTAAACAGCATAGGTCTTCCTTTAAATCCATTAATGATGTTTCTACTAGTAGATGCTTACAATTAATTCACATGGATTTGTTTGGGCCAATTAGGACTATGAGCTTGGGTGGTAAATCTTATGCTTTTGTACTAGTTGATGATTTTTCTAGATTTACTTGGGTTCTCTTTTTAAGTACTAAAGATGAGGCTTTGGAAAAATTCATCACATTTTCAAAATTAACCCAAAATGATCTTGAACTTAGAATTTCACATATTAGAAGTGATCATGGAACCGAGTTTCAAAATTTAGGGTTTGAAGAATTTTTGAATGAAAATGGTATTAGCCATAATTTTTCGGCTCCTCGAACTCCTCAACAAAATGGGGTAGTTGAGAGGAAAAATAGAACTTTACAAGAAATGGCTAGAACTATGCTTTGTGAAAATAATTTACCTAAATATTTTTGGGCGGAAGCCACAAACACCGCTTGTTATATTGTAAATCGAGTAATGATTAGACCAATTTTAAAGAAAACACCTTATGAGATTTTGAAATCTAAAAAGCCTAACATTAGCTATTTCCACCCTTTTGGGTGCAAGTGTTTTGTTTTAAATAATGGAAAAGACAACTTAGGTAAATTTGATGCAAAAAGTGATGAAGCCATTTTTATTGGTTACTCTTTAACCTCTAAAGCCTATCGAGTATTTAACAAAAGAACTTTAGTAGTAGAAGAATCTATTCATGTTGTATTCGATGATAACCTCCTTCCTAGGAAGGATTCTTGTGATGATGATGATATTGGAATCATAAATGCCTTTGATGGAGGTCAAACTTCAAAGGAGGATGAGATTCCAACAAAAGAAGAAGACACACAAGAACCACCTCTTGAAGCCTTGAAGGACTTGGCAATTGAGGAAAAGGAAGTGAGCTACCCAAGGGAGATGAACTATGTCAAAGATGGTGAAATCTTGGGTGATCCATCCAAGGGGGTAACCACTCGTTCTTCTCTTAGATTAATGAACCATGTTGCATTTATCTCATGCATAGAGCCTAAAAATATAAAAGAAGCATTGAAAGATGACTTTTGGATTATGGCTATGCAAGAAGAGTTAAATCAATTTGAGAGAAGTAATGTATGGACATTAGTTGATAGGCCTAGTAATCAATCTACAATAGGAACTAAATGGGTCTTTAGGAACAAACTAGATGAGAGTGGTAACATTGTGAGAAATAAAGCTAGACTTGTAGCACAAGGTTACACTCAAGAAGAGGGAATAGATTTTGATGAAACCTATGCACCCGTAGCTAGAATGGAAGCCATTAGGATGTTGCTTGCATATGCATGTTATCATAATTTCAAGCTTTTTCAAATGGATGTTAAAAGCGTATTTTTAAATGGTTTTATAAATGAAGAAGTGTATGTGGAACAACCACCGGGTTTTGAAGATTCAAAATTTCCAAATCATGTTTTTAAACTTACCAAAGCTCTTTATGGTTTAAAACAAGCTCCTAGAGCTTGGTATGAAAGGCTTTCAAATTTTTTGATTGAAAAAGGATTTGAAAAAGGTAAGGTGGACACTACACTCTTTATAAAAATGTATAAAAATGACATCTTAGTAGTTCAAATTTATGTTGATGATATTATTTTTGGTTCTACTAATGAATGTCATTGTCAAGAGTTTGCTAAGTTAATGCAAGGTGAATTTGAGATGAGCATGATGGGGGAGCTCTCATTCTTTTTGGGACTCCAAATCAAGCAAAAGAAGGATGGCACCTTCATCAACCAAGCAAAATACATAAAGGATATGCTCAAGAAGTTTGGCTTGGAGAATGCAAAGCCTCAAGCCACTCCTATGAGCTCATCTACAAAGCTTGACAAAGATGAAGGAGGTAAGTGTGTTGACTCTAAGCTTTATCGTTCTATGATTGGATCTTTGCTTTACCTTACCGCAAGTAGACCGGATATCTTGTTTAGTGTTTGCTTGTGTGCTAGGTTTCAAGCTAGTCCTAGAGAGTCTCACCTTATAGCCGTTAAGAGAATCTTTAGGTATCTTAGAGACACTCCTTGTTTAGGTCTTTGGTACCCTAGAGACTCTACCTTTAACCTTCATGCTTACTCGGATGCGGATTATGGGGGTTGCAAAATTGATAGGAAAAGTACTTCGGGAACTTGCCAATTCTTAGGTAGTATGCTCATATCTTGGTTCTCTAAGAAACAAAATAGTGTAACCTTATCTACCACCGAAGCCGAGTACATATCCTTAGGGAGTTGTTGTGCTCAAGTCCTTTGGATGAAGCAACAACTCTTAGATTATGGAATTAAAGTTGGAACCATACCCCTAAAATGTGACAACACTAGTGCTATTTGTTTAACAAAAAATCCCATCCAACACTCTAGAACCAAACATATAGAAATAAGGCATCATTTCATTAGAGATCATGTCCTTAAGGAAGATGTGGTTATAGAGTATGTAGACACCTTGAATCAATTAGCGGACATTTTTACAAAACCCTTAGACAAAGAGCGTTTTTGGTCCCTTAGGAGAGAGTTAGGTCTAGCTAGCCTATCTTGACCTTTTAGGACCTCTTTTGTGCTTAAATATGCTTGATTTTGTGAAATGCCATGTTGATGTGCTTAAACTCCTAATTTCATCCATGCTTATAGTTAGGGGGAGTATGTTTATGCTTAAATATGTTTTGCCTGCTCATTCATGACATTTATGCATGTTAGGCCTCTTAAAATTTCATTTTTCTGCATTTTTAGAGCCTCATCTGCACTTCCAGGCCCAGGTGTATCGAAACGGGTGAACCTGTTTCGATACGGATACCTTAAATCCAGCTCTGAGAGAAGGGCGTTTCGAAACGCCTCCAAGGCGTTCCGAAACGTTTTTGCTACTGCCAAGGGGTGTATCGGAACGCGTTCCGATACGGGTCAAAGGGGTTTCGATACAGTCAACACCGTATCGAAACGATCTGTTTATGGTTTTAAAATGGTCAAAACCCTAGCCGCCCGTTCCGAAACGGTCCTGACCGTTCCGAAACGGCATCGCGGACTGCTTTAAATTAGGGCTTTTAATGATAAAGTTAACTTTATATCAAACTCTTAAAACCCTAAACCGCCTCCCTCTCTATAAATACCCTCTCAAACTCTCTGATTTTCACAAAATTGTGAGGGGTTTTACTCTACAACTCAAGTCTAAGCAAGTTTCATCAATCTTGTGCAAGGATTTTTCTCAAATCATCCAAAATCCCAAACTAAGGTAATTTTTCTAGTTTTCTTTTTCTTTCAATTTATGTTCGAATCTTAGGTTAGAAAATTGTATTTTTGTATAAATTATATGTTTTTAGTTGTGGGTTTTCAAAATCTTGTAATTTTTTTTTCAAATCTCAAAATTTTTGATTCGAATATAAAATTTTTCAATCGTATTTTTTTAACTGTTTTTTTATTATTATTATTTTAATTTTGTTTTCAAAAACCTAAGTGGGATTTATTATTGGATTGATTTTTAATTATCAATGCATACACTCTATTTTAAAACACTTGCTTAATGTTTTTAGATGGCGGATCAATCGAACAAAAAGCGCAAGGCCGTTCAATCCGGCGATTCGAGTATTCGTCCAAATATTACGATGCTTTTTCAGAAATCTCTTAAAACTCCGGAGGCACGTGCTCGTTTCTCTTATGTCAAGGATTTTGCAATTCGCAAGGAACGTGTCATTGATCTTGAGTTCCTCAATTCCGAGCGATTCCTTTTCCGTTATCTCGCTCGTTTGGATGAGTGGAATCTCATGCATCTCTTGAGCCTTCCGGATGTTCGCTACAAAAACATGGTACTCATCTTTTACTCTAATGCTCGTTTTCTTTATAATGAGACCAAAACCGAGATTATAGGAATTGAGTCATCCTTATTGGGCAAAAAGTTTGTTGTTAATGTTGCTCTTTTGGAGTCTGCTCTTAAACTTAAGGATGAGGGTCTTGAGGATGAACGCCACTTTGGCAATTTTACCGGCAATGCTCTTTTCTTGGATGTGCACGATCGTGTTCTCCACTTGATGGTTTCTTGGTTCATTCGACCTTCCGGAGGTAAATACTCCCACATCCGTCAAACCGATCATTTTTGGCTAGAGTGTTTCCGTAAGGGTGAGCGCCCAAATGTGCCTAAGATTATTTTTGCCGAGATAGTCAATAATATTAAGCTTATTGACACAAATGAGTTGAAGTCTTTCACTTATGGTATAGTCTTGAGCGCCTTATTTCATGATCTTGAAATCGATTGTTCTTATGACTCTCTGGAACCTCGCAAGACCAAGATTGGTGAGTCATCCCTTCGCAAGTCCGGGTTCACATATGTGAATGGTGTTTGGGAAAGAGTTGATAGAGAAGCGGATCCTCCTCTCGTTGCTCCTCCACCGCAAGTTCAAGCCGCAAACAATGATGCCCTCACGGCTTTCCTTACCGAGCGATTCAATGCCTTGGACTCTCGGTTCGATGCTTTGGACACTCGCATTACTTCGGGCTTTGAATCTATGGGCAATCGGTTGAAGAATGTCGAGGATCGTCTTCATTCTCTTGAGACTTCTCATTCCAACTTGGACCTATCCTTCTCCACGCTTTATGGGCAATGGACGAAGTTTCACCGTTCTCAAGCCAAGAGCGATGATGACACTTCGGATGATGAGGACGAGGCTTAGGATGTTTATCTCATATCATATCATATTATCTATGCATTTTAGGATTAAGGGTTCATCTTTATGTTTTCTCATGTCTTAGGAACCTATGCTATTTGGTTTTTTTTATTTGGGATTTTATGTTTGAACTTAATGTTTGAATTATGTTTTGGATATTTTGATTATGAATTCATAATATGGTTGCTTATTATTGCTTATTGGTACTAATCATTTATCTTCTCTATGAGCTTTTATTATTCTTTTTGATCTAACAAAAAGGGGGAGAATAAATTTAAGAGCCACACTTTAAACTAAAATTCGTTTTAAAATGTTAAAAGGTTTTTAAAGGTTTACAACTTGGATTTCAAATCAAAAATTTATTTTAACTTTAAAAACCTATCTTAAATTAAGGGGGAGTTAGAATATTTTCAAAATTCCCAAAAATTCTAACTTTGGTTTTGTTATATCAAAAAGGGGGAGATTGTGAAACAAGTATTTTAATTTTGATATAACTAAAAACCTAAGGACTAAATTGAAAAAGTCAAAACGAATTTTAAGTCCTCAAAAGATCCCCATATAATTTTAATATTATGCCCAAAGTTAAAAACAAGTCCTTCAAATATTTTTCTAAGTGTTTCAAGCCAAAACAATGAATTTTAAGCACCCGTTCCGAAACGGCCCTCAGGCGTTTCGAAACGTTTTCATCACTGTCGACCATCGTTCCGAAACGTGTATCGAAACACTTCCACTCGTTTCGAAACGGATTCACTCGTTTCGAAACTGTTCTTCATATTTGATTTAAAAATGACTACAACGGTTCAAATATATGCTGAATTTTTAAATATTAAGAGGGTGTTTCGAAACGGATCAAGCCCGTTCCGAAACGATCCTTGACAGTAGCATTTTCGTTTCGAAACGGATACAAAACGTTTCGAAACAGGTTTCTATATTATTTTGAAAATATGACCGTTGTAAGATTTTAACTAACTTTTTGGAAACCGTTAAGGCGTTTCGAAACGGGCTAAGACCGTTCCGAAATGACCCTTGACAAGTGGCAAAATCGTTCCGAAACGGCCATAAGGCGTTTCGAAACGGGCTCTTAAATGCACCCCAACGGCTCTTTCTATTTTAGTCCGTTCTGAAACAGGTTCCCCGTGTTCCGAAACGGGTTGGTGCAAACTGCATTTATGGTGGCAAGAGAGGGTTCCAACAGCTCCATTTATGTTCCCAACCACCCAAACGGCTAGAAATCAATGAGAAGGTATAAAAGAGACATCCAAAAGCATCAGCAACAACTATTGATCCTAAAGCAAACATCCAAACATCAAATTCAAGCAATTGAGCAAAAATCCCACTTTGTGTAAAAATCCCAATTTGTGTTCTTCATTCATATTTTGTAAAATTGGGTTGAGTGCTTGTATTGGGGCTATCATTTGTATTGAGAGATACCTAATTAGCCTACAAATTTCTTTGTTCTCTTGTGTGAGGGTTGGGTTGATTTTTGGGTAGAAAAATCAACCGAAATTGTAAAGGGTTGCCTCCTTGTCCTAGAAAAGGGGAAGATCAATTTAGTGAAATTGTTGCAAATCCTTAGTGAGACTAAGGTAGTGGATGTAGAGTTCATTTGGAACTTGAACCACTCTAAATCTCTTGTTCATCATTTTTAATTTGCCAATTTCCTCCACAATCCTTTAAAATTCCAATTCACCCCCTCTTGGTAATTATCGATCTTTCGATCCACTCAACAAATTCTTTATAATTTGAACAGCTTCATCCTCTAAGATCCAGTTTGCATCAAACTGAAACACATCAAACCTGGCCACTGGGCCCTGCATAACCTGACCCTCAGTATCAACTAAAATGGGACAGTGATCCGAAATGGCATGCGGTAAATGAGAAACTGAGTAATCCTGATGCATACCCCACCAACTAGGGTTAGCTACAGCTTTATCCAGACGTACCCGGACATTATTCTTCGGTAGACGTCCTCTTTCCCAAGTGTACCATACCCCATTAAAACCGAGATCACTAAGATCACAGTTATTTAGCACATCACAAAATCCAGCCATATTACGCTCAGATTGGATCCTTCCTCCTTGCTTCTCAAAGGAGTAAGTGATTTCATTAAAATCTCCCACCACAACCAATGGAAGTGATTGTTGAGATTCTAAATGTCGCAACAAGCTCCATGACTCTGATCTCCTATGCTCTACAGGGTTTCCATAGAATCCAGTGAACCTCCATTTAACTTCATCCTCTTTAATTATAACATCAATATGTGAACCCGAAGAGCTTTACAATGTTACATCAACATCTTGTTTCCAGCCTAACGACAATCCGCCCCTCGATCCCACAGCCCCTACATCAATGCCAAACAAAAAGCCGCAACTACGACGCACTCGCTACATTCTCCTTGTGTCAAGTTTTGTTTCCATTAGAAACAAAATGTGGGGATGGTTACCTCTCAGTGAGTTCCTGAGTCGGTTAACCGCCCGTGGTTTCCCCAACCCACAGACGTTCCAACTAATGAGCTTCATGGCATCCAGCTGCCCTTGTAACGCCCCGGTTTTGGGCTTAGAAGTTTTGGGCGTTGACCGGTTCGGTCAAAGTGCTGTTCGAATATAAAGAGGTGAAATTAGGAAAGCCTAGTTCGGGTTGCATTAAAAATATGGAAAAATGTTCTAAAATCATCTTTTAATATATGTAAGTGAACTGTGAAATCAATTTTACAAAATGATGTTTGGAAGGGTGACATTTTGGCTAGTGACCAAAATGTAATTTTTGAAAGTTGCGTGTCTGTTTTAGAAAGGATTGAAAATTTGAATCTTTAAGGAGCTATTTACCCAAAGGGAGTTTCTCCAGATTTTTCTAAGATATTTTATGTTTTAATTCTGATTTTTAAACATAAAGAAAGTGGAGGGAAGTTATTTTCTAACTAATTTTCCTAAAATCTCATTTTCCTTTTCTCTCATTTTCTCTCAACCCAAACACTTTCTCTCCAGAGATTTTCCTCTGATTTTGTCATCTAAATCACTCATTTCAATTCTCTTTTGATTGCAAATCATCTCATCAACAAAACCTCACCATTTGCTAATTGGATCTTCAAGCTTTTTGATCCTAAAAAGGGAGAAACTCAAGTTTGGAGGTAAGAACGTCCTTCTCCTCTAAACTCTCAGTTCTTTACTGAAATTCCTAAGTTCTCAATCCTTAATTTGTGATTTGTTAAAGGCTTTTCAATTGGAATCTTGATTTTGGCTTTAAAATGCAAGATTTGGTGATTTTTGGTGAAATTTCGTGTGATCTGTTTGGGCAGTGTTTTGAGGTGTCAAATTGATAGTAAATGAATGTTGAATTGATAAGGAATTGAGGTTTTATCAATGCAATCCCGAATAGGTTGAATTTCCTAAGTTTTACTTGAGTTTTTGGTTGTTTTTGGAGTGTTTTTGATGATCTGTTATAGCTGGAGGTATAAGGACGTGTTTGTGATCATTTTGGATGTTAATTGATGTTTAAAAATGGTTAGAAGTGATGGATCTTGGCTGGGTTAAGTTTTGGAAGTGTTTGGAGGTGATTTCGGTTGTGTTTGGTAGCCGAATTGTTGGATTTGTGTTGAGCAGCGAGTTTAGTTGTGTTGCTGGTGTTTTTAATGCATAATGATGCATTAATCCTCTGTTATTGTGTGCTTGAAACAGGAGAGTTTGATCCGTGAGCATTAGAGGTGGTGCGGAAGGTTTCGGATGCTTGGAAGGCTTGTTGGTTAGCCTTGTTTTGTGTATCGGTGAGTGAAGTTGGGTTTTCAGCTTTTAAACCAAGGTTTGAAGGTTTTGGGAGCTTAGTTTAAGTCTAAACAACTTAACTAAGCTCAAGAGTAAGTAAATGGATTTTCGCTCTTGGTTGTGTTGTGATTTGGCTTTAATAGCAATTGTGATTGATGGTTGCAATGCATTTGATTTGCATGTTTAAAATTCTGTTTTGAAAGCATATTTAAGCATGGTTTAATGCTGGTTTTGGAAGCCATATGTGAAGGATGCTCAAGGTAAGAGATCCTTGGTTTTATACATTGAAATTGTAGTTTTGATGCATAGTGTTGCATGATGTTTAATGGCTTTGTGTAATGCTTTAAAACAGTGGATTGATGATGGTAAATGATGGTTTTTGCATTATGGTTATGCATGTGAATCATTGGACTAATATGGTAAGATGGTTATATTGGCAAGTGATGTAAGTGGTTCTTGGTTTCTTTGATCGGATATAGTTAGCCGACTATAGGATTGGGTGCACCGTGAATAAAGTCGCCTTGGATGTGGAGTGGTTAAGTGTGAACCGGTAAACTCCATCCAAGTATCCTAACGAGATGGTTAAGGTCATAATGGAGGTTGAGATTCCCATTCGAGGACCTTGGGTAAGCAAAGGTTATATGGTGATTAAAAGTCCATATAGGAGAACCTTGTGCTTGTTAAGATCACAATGGTGGTGTAAAGTCCATGTGTGGATCTTGTATAGGGTGTCCCGGATCTCGTTAGTGATGTTATACAACTACCAATCGGTGATGCTAAGGTTGTATGGTGTTTAAAAGTCCATACATGGGAACCTTGTGCATGTTAAGGTTATATGGTGTTTAAAAGTCCATATATGGGAACCTTGTGTAAGTTAAGGTTGTATGGTGATTAAAAGTCCATACATGAGAACCTTGTGGAAGTTAAGGTTGTATGGTGATTAAAAGTCCATACATGGGAACCTTGTGAATGGTAAGGTCAAATGGTGTTTTAAAGTCCATTTGGGGACCTTGGATTGGTAGTGTGTATGAAGCGTAGGGACAACGCTTGTGATCCGCGTATCCGATTGGGTGTTGAGTTGAAAAGTGGATGTGGATGATCACTTGAAAGCCAATATGATGTTCTTGTTTATAATGAAGCATGAGATGCTTGGAATGATGCATGGTTGCATGGGATGTGCATAATGTATTAAGAATGCATGTTGCTTGTTAAGCTTGAACAAGTATTGTTTAACTATTGAGGGTGATGCATGTGTGCATGAAATCTCTTTAGTGCATTGGAGTCTTGCTAAGACTTGTTTTAAAGGCATATGATGCAAATGTTGATGATGAGGTTCATATGTTGCATTTGATTAACGCATGTGTTGGCTTGATCGATTAAATGGTTTTAAAAGGTTTCTTGCTTGAAATAATATCCAAATATGAGAAATATATGATGTTCAATGGAAGTGTTTTCCATGGTTTTGAATTTAACTTTGCATATGGTGCTTATGCATGAAATGGTTAAATTTATGGTTTTGCAAATTGTGCTTGAAAAGGTTTACTTAGCTTGCTAAGCTAAGGGTTGGTTTTCATGTTTGAGCTATACATGATTTTGAGCTTGTTGTTGAAAAGGGGTTTTCCAAACATTGCTTGGTTAAACAAATCGAGTTGCTTCTCAAAGAGGTTTTATGACTCGCTGCATTGATGGTGTTTTGGTTTTGAGCATTCCTCACTAAGCATTATGTGCTTACGCTCCTTTTTGTCCATCAATGCAGATCTTTGAAGTTGGAACAGCGAGGAGCAAGGGATTCAAGGAGGACTCCACTTGAGATGTATGTCTCGGTTAATAGCTATAGTTAATAAAGGCAATGGGGAAGAATCTTTTATGTTGATGTGTAACGAGATTGTGTATGTTGGACAAGTTTGGTTTATGATGTTGAATCATGTGGTTTAATGTTGCAACGTTTGGATCATCTTATGCTTAAGTTGATTTGTTACGCTTCTTGTTTTAAAGCATGAATGAGTTTTTGAATGTGTTAAATGTGTTGGTGCACCTAGGGGTGGTCATGAATCTAGATTTTAATGCTTAAATGTTCCTTGTATATGGTATGAGTTGCTGGTAAAGTTTGGTGGCATTTGGGGCATGATTGGTTGATCATTTGCATGTTTAAGCAAGCATATTTCTGCAATCTGTGCAGGTCGTTTCGGAACAGTGGCTACCGTTTCGGAACGGGTGCCTTGTAGCAGCCCAGGCGTCCGAAATGGGAGACACCGTTTCGAAACGGAAAGCTCTCTGCCAGTCCTCGTTTCGGTACGCGTTGCGGAACGGCCCCGCGTTTCGAAACAGGCTCTCCCTGTTTCGGAACGGTCGACCGTTGGGGGCTGACATTGGCAGTTTAATGTTTTGGAATGTTTACGTTTTGGTCCCGAATCTTGTTTGTGCAATTGTATGCGCTTGGGATGTCCGTTTGAGCTGAAATTTGGCAATGAAGCATGAAATGTGACTAATTTCAAGTTGGTAACCTTAAATCGGATTAAGACCTTATAGTTTACAGAATTTACTTTTTGGTCCTTAAAGTTGTAAATTGTTCAATTGGGTCCCTGTTTGATCTCTGATGTTTATGATCTTTGAGTTTGCTGTTTGAATGATCATAACTAAGGTTAATGTGCATCTAGACAAGTTTAAAAAGAAAAAAAAGGGTCGTTAATCAAGGTTGACTTTCGGGTTGACTTTGGTTTTCCCCGTGTGACTTTCTTAATTCGGGTCAACCGTCTAGACCGGGTTAAGGGGGTTACAACCCTGCTTAGTAGAGCTAGCCGATATCTCATTCACAACTCCAGGCGTAGCAAAATCATTAGTATTAGAAACTGGCTGCACCTCCTCAATAACACGCTGCCTTTTCATTCCATCTGTAACAGGGATAGGGTTATCCTCACTATCCAATTCAATTTCCATGCAGGCACCATTAGATGTACCCTTATCAGGGTTAAAAGGGCCACAATATTTTTACCACGTGGGGATTGAGGCAAAGAAGGAATATCACTAGCCCTCCCACGTACATTTAACTGCCCATACACGTTAGATGCAGCATGTATGCCCACCAATGAAGTCCTAGTAACTTCCTCTCTCAACCACATGCTTGGTGTTAGCAGTCTCCACCGTGTCGCAGCCCGAATGGATAGATCCCAACCAAACACCACCTTTTTTGGATCTAGAGACAATCGTAAGCCACAATAACTTTCACCATGGCCAAGCTTACCACAAATGAAACAGAACAAACTCAGCTTTTCATACTGGAAACGAGCATAAACAGACCGATCCTTGCCCAGAGCAATTTTCTTCTTCCGTTTTAATGGTTGGTTAACATTAATCAATGCTTTAACTCTCATGAACTGCTTCCTTCCAGTCATCACCAGTTTCGAATCATATTCCATAAACTGGCCCAAAAAGATTCCAAATTATTTAGCCATTTGCTCCGACACCAGGCCAGGAGGAAGATCATGAACCTGGACCCAGAAAACGGCATTCTCTAATGGTACCTTTAATGGGTCTTCCCCTCTACTCATCCTATGTAATAGAAGCATATGATTAATGAAGAACCAAGGGCAACCATCCAAAACCCTAATGAGGTCCACCTCATGGTAGAAACGAAAGCAAATCCTCTTGTCACCTAAATCAGAAATTGTGATTCCTTCTAAGGGGTGCCAAACATCCGCCAGAGTGTTTCTCATAGACAGAAAGTGAATCACACTTGAAGTTAAGAAACGACCAACTAGATACAACGCATAGTCATCGTCAACCTCCTCCACTTCATCTAGAAGAACTATTGCCTCCTCCTCACCATCATTAATAGACAACGAAGCCAAATTACTCTCCATAACCAACCTTTCAATAAAAAACGATAATGACAAAGAAATAAAATTTTATATTAAAAAAAGAAATAAAATTTTCACTAATATTAAAAAACACAAGAATACAAAATTATTTATAACTTAGTACAAATTGTAAATTTATTAACTATATTGTTGAGTTGTAGGGTGCTCGATTCCTTCAACCGGTGTTGCTCACCAAGTGGTGGAGAGGTGAATTTTTGGGTGGATGTGGTGTGGAAGCTAGAACAAAGATGACACAATGATTTTAGAGTGGTTCAACCTTCTAACCAAGGTCTACATCCACTACCTTAGCTTCCCATTAAGGATTTCCAATCAATCCAATATTGATTCGTCCCCTTTTCTAGGCTTAGGAGGAAACCCTTATACCCCGATCAAGCTTTCTACCCAAAGCCTTAATCAAACCCTCTTTACAAGAGAAAGAAAAAATGCAAACTTAAATCCCTCTAATAGGTATTTGTTTGCTCAATAATGCACTCACCCAAAACCTAAAACACTTGAGCAAATTTGACAATTTTGGCTCACTAGTGTTTGTCTATACAAGGAATTGACAATTTAAGTACAAAGACACTTTTTGATCATTTGTTGATTGAAAATTGAAGCATTAACCATATCTTGGTGCTTGGAGGTCCCTTTTATACTCCTTGATGAGTTTATAGCCGTTACTAGCCGTTGGGGTTGATTTGGAGCCGTTGAGAACTTTATTTCCCACCATAAATGCAGTTCTGCTGCTACCCGTATCGAAACGCTCGAACCCGTTTCGATACGCTCTTTAAGTAAAAAGAGTCGTTGCAGCCTGATGAGCATCCGTATCGAAACGTCGTGGGCCATATCGAAACGCCCGTATCGAAATGCTAGGCAACGTATCGAAACGCTCTGCATTTAAAAGTTAGTTGCAGAATAGCCGTTGGGGTTAATGACCGTTGTGGTCGATGCCACGTAGGTGTATCGAAACGGCATAGCCCGTATCGAAACGCTGGGCAAAAATCTCATCCAGGGAAGGCCCGTTTCAATACCCGTATCAAAACGTTTTTGCTACTGGAATACACTGTATCGAAACACCCAAAGGTGTTTTGAAACGCCTAGAAGGTTTTGTGAAGTTTGGCTTTGAAAAACATGTTAAACTCTTTTAAAAACATCCCTAAACATAGTTTCAAGTTATTTGGACTTTGGAAATAGTTTTGAATTCTTTTTAAAACAGTCCAAAACATTTTTCAATTATTACATCAAAACATTAGTTCTACAATCTCCCCCTTTTTGATATAATAAAACTAACTTGAAAAATTGTTTGAGATTCTCCCCTTTAACTTTAAAAATGTGAATAAGAGATTAAAGATATGAAATCAAATAAAGCCCCCCCTTATTTATTTGAAAATTCAATTTTTCAAACCATTTCTCCTTTTTTTTTGTTATATCAAAAGGAATTTAAAACATTAAGTTCAAAATAACTATAGAGGAAAATTTTGACAAAAATAAGAATTTGGTTTTAAAATAGCTCCCCCTTACTCAAAGCATCATTAAAAATGTTAGTCCAACATATATGAGCATCTAGTTGTCATAAATGAAAATAAATCAAATAAAAGCAAAAGCAACTAGATTTTACCACACTTGAACTCAAGGGAGGATGTGAAGCCTTCCTTCTTCAAGTGTTCTTCCTTGTGTGCATGGAGCTCCCCTTCAAATTTTGACTTGTTGATCACTCTTCATCACACCTAGCAAAAGACAATTAAGTGATTTTTGGTATCCAAATTGCTTTGGATCCATAAACGTTAGTAGCACAAAACTTAGTCCCCTTTGGAATCCATTTTTCAATGTCATCCTTTTTGGTTGAAGTGGTTAGTCCTTTTGGGACCCAAACACTTTTAAAACATTTACCGTTTACAATTCTAGGGGCACTAGATTGCCTTACATAGAAATTTGATTTTCCAAAATTGTTTTTCTTTTCTAGCTCTTTGGAAATCAAATCCTTTTCTTCTTGAACTTTTTGAAGCAATTTTTGTAAATCAAAACATTTTAGTTCAAACTCTTCGAGTTTTGCTTCAAGTTCAAGTTTGGTTTTAGAAATCAAATCATTTTGAATTTTCAACTTTGAAATCAATTTATTGTTTTTCATCCTCCTCTTCACTTGAATAAACATGATGGCAAGTGGAGGACTTGAGAGCAATGGCATTGGTGTTGATGCCAAGCCCCTTGAGCTTCTTCTCTCCTATAGCTCTAATTTCTTCCTTCTTCTTCTCATCTTCTTTATTCTTCTTCATGATTTGATGAGTAAGGAGTGACCCCATGAGTTCATTAAGCTTCAAGGTCTTCAAATTCTTTGCTTCGATGATGGCGGTCCTCTTTGAGTCCCAAGACTCGGGAAGTGAGTAGATGAGCTTTTGGACAAGTTTCTCCTCCGTAATGGCTTCTCCATAGCCCTTGAAACCATTGGTGATAGTGGAGAACCTATCAAACATCTTCTCGATGTTTTCTTCCGGATCCATCTTGAAGTTCTCATACTCTAAGGTGAGGAGCCCAATCTTGGTCTCCTTGACTTCATCGGTTCCCTCGTATGTGACTTCAAGCTTGTCTCATACCTCCCTGGCACTCTCACAAGAAGATATGTAACCCCCTCGTCCCGGTCTGGCCGGATGACCGGTCCGAGTGAGCTACACGGGGAAAACCGAGTGAAAACTCCCTAAGGAACTCTCCCTCGGTTAGCAACCCTATTTTTTTTTAATATTGTCTAGATGAGAATTACATCCCAGGTGATCATACAGCGGAACAATATTTACGAAACAATCAATCGAACCCAAACTAACACTTAAAAGCCCATTTTTAAAGTTAAACTGCAGGCGGTATCGATACCCTTAAAGGGGGTATCGATACCCCTTTGACTAGGTCAACAGGGTTTGGTCAACCTGAGGAGACAGTATCGATACCCCAGATGAGGGTATCGATACCCTCCCCTAAAGTTGACTTCCCACGGTCAAAGCCAAGACAACGGTATCGATACCCTAGAGGCCAGTATCGATACCGAAATCGACAGTGGCTCCAGTGGCCAAAAAGGTATCGATACTCCCCTCGAGTATCGATACACGAGGCCTGAAACCACAGGGTAGTATCGATACCAGATCAATGGTATCGATACCCCAGCTACGAAACTGCAGATTTGAGCTGATTTAGAGCACAAGGAGGCCCCTAAATCCCTCTAACACTTCAACCAACACACTATCATCAATCCCTAAGACAAGCCAACCATACAAGCATGCATATTTAGGCCAAGGGAGTCAATCAACATGGATTTAAGCATTCATACATAGCATTCTAGTTTAAGAGCAATTCATGCAATATTGGCATACTCAAAACACAAAGGACCTTAGAAGAAACAAGACATCTTGAAAGGTTTGCACTCATACACTATGCAACCTAAGCATTCTAAAACATGCTATCAAACATCAAACATTCAACATAGTATAACATGCTTACAACCCATGATCAAACCAAAAACAGCATCAATCAAATGAGTCACACACGCTCATACGAAGACCGTTGCCACATTGCTAGCTATTACAAAATCGATAACCATACTTGAGCTACAAACTTGGATGCCCTTCTTGCCTTGCCTCGAGCTAACACCACGCTAATGATCTGCATTGTTGAACATTGAGAGCGTAAGCTATAAGCTTAGTGAGGGTGCTCTAAAACGAAAAACAACAACAATGCAGGGTTCAAGCATGTAATCCTAATCTCATACATATCAAGCATTGCATATAACCAAGTAGACTTAGCTAGTCTTTCAAGTGGCAATTATGGTCTCTCAATCCTAGCAAGATTAAGCATCATTAGAGATCATCATGCAGTACCATATATCAAAACCACATATCACCATCATATATCACAATTCATGAACAAGTTTAATTGGCCACTTTAATTACCCCGATTGTGCGGATTAAAACCTTGACAACACTTTACCTCGGTGGGATTCCACTCATCACCGGACCTTGCATGTGCGGGATTCCACTCATCGCCACATGCCCTACGGATGGGATTCCACTCATCATCCCGTAGAAATATAATAAGCTTCCGGTGGAATGCTACATCACCGTACTCCTCCTTGATGACTTAACGCCATCAAGGCCACGTACGTTTTGACTCAATTTGTGTGCACACTATCCTAATGATCGATCATTTACAACCGGTAATTATTTAGTGCCAATTACTATAACCACAACATGTATCACCAACCACATATCATCAACACATTCATGCTCAACACATATATCCACATCATGATATACATATACATGCACCATCTAATCACAAGCATTTGAGCATAGTCATCAAGCACATAGCATTTAAGGAAATTAGACTAAGTTAACTACTTGGATTAAAAGGAAGTGGCCTACCAAGCACACTTGCACACACACACACTACTCATGCTCGAACCAACTTTAAAACAAGTTTAGACCACTCACCGCCCTTCCTTAGCAAATCGAACAATCCTCCTACGCACCCGGATTCGGTCCCAAAGCTCCTTCAACGTTTCCCCTTGCTTCTAGCCAAGCAAAACACACTTATTACACCACAATTCAATGCTAAAGCTCAACTATCAATTCACTTCACAACATAGACCAAATTTCACAAATTCCCCAAATCATAAAATCTCCCAAAACTCAATTTTCGTGCTTCCCAAAACTCTTGCTGAAAAACCCACTTCCAAACACCCAAATGGCTTCCAAGGCATCCCAAAACACTCTCATACCATAGGTAAACCAACAGCCCATCAATTTCAACACAAAACCCACCAAAAACTCAAGTTTTACAACCTTAAATCTAACCCTAAGACATCACTACGAAATTCTATCAAAATTCAACCAAATTAAAGTATGTGGTGTATTTCATCAAGCTTAAACAAACCCCCAACATAATTTAACAAAACAAATTAAAAAGCCCCATCAAAATCCCCAAATTTCATATGAACCCTAATTTTCAAAACCCACAATTTTTGAAATTCAAGACCATGGTTAGATAGAGATTGAACAGGAGAGTTAGAAAATATAATTACCTTTGAAAAACGTCTTGGATTGAGGAAGAAAATGAATGGAATAGGGTTTGTAGTGTTGGGAGAGTTTGAAAAGAGAAGATGGGGTTTTAACATGAAAAGGAGATAGGAAAGAGGGAAGACAATTTTTTTGTTAAAGTAGTCTAGCTTTTTAAAAGTTTTTGGTAAAATTGCAACATTGGTCCCTCCCCTTTCAAATGAAGCTTAATTAGGTCACTACTTGTAGTTGAATTATTTTAATTAAATTTTATTGACTCGAATTATAACCCGGCTAACTCCTAGGCCCAAGACACGGGTGTTACAAGATATCTTCTCATAGATGGTTGGGCCAAATGCACAAAAGATGACGTGCAAGGCTTTGCAATTTAGCTTCATCTTCTTGCGATCATCGGCACCCCACTTTGCTTTGCTTCGTTGAGGCACGAACGGACCATCTTCAACTATGTCCCATAGTTTGTAGTCTCTTGACTTTATGAAAAACTTCATCTTGGTCTTCCAATAGGCATAGTAGGTTTCGTCGAAGAAAGGCGGTTTGTCGATGGATTGTACCATTTGAGTCGGTTGGTGAAATAATGATCGAGCTTGCTGGATCCTCTCAATAGGATGTTAATCCTCTTCGATTGAGCCAAGCTCTGATACCAATTGTTGAGTTGTAGGGTGCTCGATTCCTTCAACCGATGTTGCTCACCAAGTGGTGGAGAGGTGAATTTTTGGGTGGATGTGGTGTGGAAGCTAGAACAAAGATGACACAATGATTTTAGAGCGGTTCAACCTTCTAACCAAGGTCTACATCCACTACCTTAGCTTCCCACTAAGGATTTCCAATCAATCCACTATTGATTCGTCCCCTTTTCTAGGCTTAGGAGGAAACCCTTATACACCGATCAAGCTTTTTACCCAAAGCCTTAATCAAACCCTCTTTACAAGAGAAAGGGAAAATGCAAACTTAAATCCATCTAATAGGTATTTGTTTGCTCAATAATGCACTCACCCAAAACCTAAAACACTTGAGCAAATTTGACAATTTTGGCTCACTAGTGTTTGTTTATACAAGGAATTGACAATTTAAGTACAAAGACACTTTTTGATCATTTGTTGATTGACAATTGAAGCATTAACCATATCTTGATGCTTGGAGGTCTCTTTTATACTCCTTGATGAGTTTATAGCCGTTACTAGCCGTTAGGGTTGATTTGGAGCCGTTGAGAACTTTATTTCCCACCATAAATGCAGTTCTACTGCTACCCGTATCGAAACGCTCGAACCTGTTTCGATACGCTCTTTAAGTAGAAAGAGCCATTACAGTCTGATGAGCATCTGTATCGAAACGCCATGGGCCGTATCGAAACGCCCGTATCGAAACGCTAGGCACCGCATCGAAACGCTCTGCATTTAAAAGTTAGTTGGAAAATAGCCGTTGAGGTTAATGACCGTTGTGGTCGATGCCACATAGGCGTATCGAAACGGTATAGCCCGTATCGAAACGTTGGGCAAAAATCTCATCCAGGGAAGGCCCGTTTCGATACCCGTATCGAAACGTTTTTGCTACTGGAATACACCGTATCGAAACGCCTGGAAGGTTTTGTGAAGTTTGGCTTTGAAAAACATGTTAAACTCTTTTAAAAACATCCCTAAACATAGTTTCAAGTTATTTGGACTTTGGAAATAGTTTTGAATTCTTTTTAAAACAGTCCAAAACATTTTTCAATTATTATACCGAAATATTAGTTCTACATATATGAACCTAAAGAGTAGTCCTAGTGAAAAAGATGATGATGTTCGCCCTAAGAGATCTCAAGCTTTTAATAATATGGATGTGATATGTCATTACGTGTGACTATCACCGCTATAAAAGTAATAAAAGGAAAGAAAGAACAAATATAATAGTAAATAAATACGCTAGTAAGCAAATACTAAAAAATAGGCTTTCTACGTGTTACATCGCCCAAAAAACGATTTTTATCAGCTGTAACAACAAAAATCATAGAAGTCGAAATATAAGGATGCCTTGATACTTTATTCTATGAATAAAGATCTAATTGTTAGAGGATGCGCCGTAAAGATCAATTAGCGAGGCTTTGGGCCGATACAATAAAGAAGAACTGTTTATTTATGTCATGATATGATATAAAAATTTTAAATCAACTTATGTTGTGTTCGAGCATCTTTGTCTGTAAGGTGTGTGTACGTTATCAAAGAATTAAAAAAATTATGAACAAATACTACCTTGTATCACATTAAGCATGACGAATCTTGACACTAAAGTTTGAGGCGGCCTATTTAAAAATTTTAAATTTTTTGGAGGTGTAAATTAAAGTTTTTAAATTTTTAACGGGTTCAATTTAAAATTTTTGAAAAAAGTTGGAGTCTAACTAAAATTTTTATAAATTTTAAGAATTATCGAGACTTTTGAATTTTTTAGAAGAAGATTCAATTAAAAATATTCTAAAATTTAAAATATAATAAAAATGTTAAAATTTTGAGAGGGGCTTTTAAAAAAATTAAAGGTTAAATATAATTTTTTTTAATAAAAAAACTATATATTATCTCCCTTCGTACAAGTAGCTTTGTCCATGGTGCGTATCTTGTCTTTTAAAAGAAAGGAAGTGGGAGCCGAATTGTGTACAATTTGTTAGGCGATATCTATATTTGTTTACCGTTAATCGCATCACACGTCTTCGAAATTATGAATTTCACTTAAAATTGAATCTTAAATTTTAAATATTTTTAGTTTTATCTTTAAATTATAACTTTCATTTTAAATTGGTCCCTAAAATTTTAAATATTCTATTTTCATCCTCAAACTATGACTTTCATTTTAAATTAGTCCCTAAACTTTTTGAATATTTCAATTTCATCCTCAAATTATTGTTTATATCATATTCTATTATTACATAATACAAATAAGTGTTTCATAACAATTAAAATTTTTTATAACGATTTTATTAACATAATATATGATTAGCATATAATGATAATTTGGGGATGAAAGTAGAATGTTCAAAAAGTTTGAAGACTAATTTAGAATGAAAGTTGTAAACTGAAATGCTCAAAAATTTGAGGACCGATTTAGAATCAAAGTCATAGTTCGAGAATAAAATTAAAATATTTAAAAATTTAAGGGCCAATTTAGAATGAGTGAGACGTGTGGTGGGAATGGGATTAACTGTTGTTTTTATACCGGCGATCATTCCAAACCTCTTGATTAATGGCTTTTAACTTAGTTACAACTTACAAAGGACTGGTTGACTAGGGAATTATATATAGAGTAGCGCATAACCCATAAACAATTATTGTGTAGGTTGATTAGGGTATATATTTTGTTCACGAAAAAAAAATTATCTCTTAGTATTATAATTTTTAAAATGTAATTTTTTTTACAATATTAGAAATGTTATATTATTTTATCAATGGATTGGTCTAAGTGGTAAGCATTTTGCTATCGTTTAAGTAGGTCTCGTATTCTAGGTCTTGTGTATGCAAAAAATATTCGTTGGGAGACTCACTCACCAAAGCCACACGTACGATGCGAGTCGGTCCGAATTAGTCAGGGCAAAGCCTTAGGAAACCAGGAGGACAACACACACAAACAAAAAGAAATGTTATATTATTTTGTTTGATTTATTTGCAAGGGTGGAGCTCCCTTGGGGCCTAAGGGGCCCCCGACCCCTGTTGTAAAATTTAATTATTTGGTATTGGTTTAATAAAAATTTGGCCCCTATAAAAAATAATTATTTAAATAATTTATTATATTTTTTAATTTAAATAATTATTTGATGGTGTTTATATTTAAATTATTTGGTAATTTTGGTTTAATAACAATTTGGCCCCTGTAAAATTTTAAACTTGATATTAAAATTCTAAATGAACCGAACTTGAACGAATAAAGTTTTTTTCATGTTCGTTTATTTATATTTGATGATGTTTATGTCCGGTTCGTTTAAAATTTTAATATCAAGTTTGTCTTTGTTTATTTATTTATGAAGATATTCGTGTTCATTTGTTTAACGTTCATGAACATGTTCGTTTAATGTTCGTGAACATACTTGTGTAATGTTCGCAAACATATTCATCTATATGTTCTCCAAAATAGTGGAATTACACCACTAGTCTTTAAGCACATTAGGTTTCACAGTTTGAACTCAAAAGTTCAGCACGTGTTCAATTTAGTCCATGCATTCACCGATATTAATTTAAAATGTAAAAAAAAGGGGAAAGAGAAACCAAGTAAACGAGCTTATAAATGAGCCAATAAACGAGCTTTCTCGTGAACATAAACAAATAAAATACACCTTAGTTCACATTCACTTGTTTATTAAACGGACATAGAAAATGGTTCATACTCATTTATTTAGCTTAATAAATGAACGTCATGCAAACGGTTCACTAACAATTCATCGAACGCTCTATTCATTTACACCTCTATGTTGAACTAAAGAAGAATGATCATGTATCCTCAAGTTTTTTGGTCCAATAGCAATTTAGGTCATTATAAATTTAAATATTAGACAAAAGGCATTGCCCCATAAGTTTTGAGTTTAAATACGTAATAAGCCATTGCATTTTTTAAATTTAATATTTTGGCCCATGTCAATATTCAATCCTGGCTCCGCCACTGTTTAATTATTTTGTAACAATATAATATTATTGTGGTTGGTTAAGAGAATATAAGACTATCTGAGAACATGTTTTATCAAATTATCCTTGTGATATACTCTATATTTTTAAACAATTTAAACTTGATATTAATTAAAAATATTTACATGAAAATTTATAAAATTATATTCGTTAGACAATCTACGTTTTACAAAAAAATATACTTTACATATTATTAATATAATTAGTATATTAAACAATGTTTAAAATTTTTACATAAGTAAATTATATATATATGCACAATTTATCTAAGTATATACATAAATTTACTCAAATTGAAATTGTTAAATTAATTAATTAAATTATTGACTTTTAAACAATTTGATAGAGAGTTAATAAAATATTACATACTCTTTCTGTATGGAGAAAAAAATTGATACATGCGTTGTGTGTTTTAGGGTTATGAGTTTTGTTTAGAGTATAGAGTTTGAGTTTAGTTTGTAAAATTTAAAGTTTAGAGTTTAGGATTTATAGTTAAAAACTTTTGTTTAGTAAATGTAATTTTGCATTACAACATCTTAGTTTAAGACTAAAAACGACAAGTTTCAAAAATTGTTCAAACAACCTAAAATGTTATACTTTTTATAATATATTAGGTTGGTTTTTTTATAGTTTTTCTCAAGTTTCGAAACTTATTGAAAAAACCACCAACCTGAAAAAACTAAGTTTCGAAACTTGTTAAAAAAAAACAACCTACAATGTTATCAAAAAGTATAACATTTTAGGTTGCTTAACAAGTTTCGAAACTTGCCGTTCTTTAGACTCGCCCGTTTAGTAAGAGTTCGCTTTTACTCACCAATTTCAAAAAACTAACGCAATGGTCACTTACGTTTTCGTTTTTAAATTGGTCACTCGGGTGTTAATTGTCGTCAGACAACTGACAGCGTGCTGACTTGACACCGTAAAATAAAAGGTAAATTACCTAGATAGTCACTAAACTATTCCTCCACTCCTATTTTGACCACTAAATTAAAAATAATTTATATTAATACAAATTAAATCCTCCATTTTCTCACTTTTTTTTGAATCTTCTGCAATCTTTCCAACCCTAAGTTCAAGTTCCATTTTTCATTTTTTGCAAAAATAAATTAAGAAATACCCAAAATTAAAAATCCAACGAGCAAGCTAGGAAACATCTTACAAATTGACAGAAAATTATAAACATGCAACTGAAAAAACAAATATGAGAGTTTGATGTGAAGAGCAAGGCTAAGACATTTGAAAGATGAAAGCTTTGGTAAATAGAAGTTAGTTGTGTTCTTCTGTTGTGGTTTCTTCACAACCACTCAATTGCAAGGAGATCTGGAAAGGTGAGGGAGCATGTGCCTTTGTTTTATGTAATTGGTATTACAGAAAATATTTTCTTTTGAAATGTTTAGTTTGAGGCGTTGTATATGCAGAAAATTCTCGCCGGGAGACTCACTCAACAAAATTATGTGTGCGATGTGAGTCTGTCTGGATTAATTAAGAAAAAGTCATGAGAAACCAGGAAGGCAACCAAAAAAATCAATTATACCTTTTAATTTGTGAGTCATTTTTACAACTTATTTTAAAATATAAACATTTAAAAATAATATAATATTAAAGTATAATTTTAAAAAATATTAATAATTAAATTATTTTTTATATTTTCTTCCTCAACCTTAATCACTTTAAATTATATTTTATATTTAAATTATGATTAAATTGATTGTAAGTATAAATATGGAGGCTAAATGTGTAATTATACATGTTGTTTTTAGTTCAGTGGTAGTGAATTAATAGTTTAGTAACTATCTAGATAATTTATCTTTTGTTTTACTGTGTCAAGTCAGCACATCGCCAGTTGTCTAACAACAATTAACAACAAAGTAACTAAATATTTAAAAAACGAAAACGTAAATGACTATAACATTAGTTTTTTGAAATTTGTGGGTAAAAGTGAACACTTACTAAACGAAAATGACCATCTCGGTAATTTACCCTATTTTTTAAGTAACACATGTATGTATAGGTTGGTCAAAACTCCGGGTGAGTCTAACATAAGGCATGCTACAATGCGGCACCAACCGAAAATGTTACAAGACACGTAACACGAAACTAAAAATCTTACTTCTAATAATATTTTCAGTTGGTGGTTAAGTATCAAAACTTAACTTCGACTATCATTACTTATCGCTTCTGATAACATGTTAGGTTTCTGTAAGTATTGAAACTTGTCTTTAAGTATCGCTACTCTCGCGAGATACCAACTGAAAATGTTATTTTTATAACATTTTCAGTTTTGTATTCAATATTTTGTAACATTTTCGGTTAGTGTTGCACCGTAATCATACCACGACTATTCCACATAGTAGACCTACCCAAAACTCTCCCAACTCTATTCTCATGGCTAGTGCTGCCACTCTAGTCTTTGGGCTCAATGTAAATTAATCTCTTGCTATTACTATGCTTGATCTACTTAATCTCAGATAAAGGCTATTATTTGGCTTTCAACTAATCAATCTATGTGATTCATGTGTATTTTTTACACATCAATTAGACAGTTTTATTGATGAATAAAAATAAAATTAGAACATAATCTAATTTAGATTTTAAAAAATTTATAAAAATAATAAAAAGAAAAATATTAAATCCGAAAGAAAAAGATAAGCGATGCTCAGTCAAATCAAACATTTTTACTATACCAAAAAAAATTTACAGTCCATTGTAGAAAGGGTCTCTAGGAGTTATCAAAACACAAACTAAATTAAATTTCAAAAATCAACAACCACCTTTCACACCTATTATTGAAAACGACAATCTACTACAGATTACATCGGCAAACAACCCAAAAGAGAATGAAACTCCGCGTGACCACTGACAAACACAAATAAAAAACAATCGACGTGAGGGTCACCGCACGAACACCAAAACCTCGCAAACTAACCATAGAAATGTGTCATAAAAGCAGAGAAAATGTGTCAGGGACAGAAGAAAGCACAATAAGATGTGCGAAGAAAAAAACAAAAAATAGAAGAAAACAAAAGAAATATGAATCACCGACGTTTGTCAACTGTTAAGTATGACTCATATATTATAAAATGACAGATGTTGGGTACTTTAACTAGGATTACAATTGTTCTAATCCTTCGGGGAGTAGTATTTCTTATCCTAGTTAGAATATGACTTGGATGTAGGGGGCTATATAAAGAGGCTTACCCCCACCTCATTAGACACTTCATCAATTGTTCTTTAGGCTTTACGGAACGAGAGCATCTGTCCATCAAAGGAGTACTCGAGTTTTTTATGGGCTCGGATTAAGTGGGTTGGGAGTGCGGGGTTCGCCCCCGCAGTACGGTATGGGGTATCTTTGTAATTATACCGGGTCTATAAATAGATGTGTTATTTGTAACCTAAGGACCATTGATTGAATAAAAGAAAACAACCGCTCTTTGCTCCCCGAGGACGTAAGCACGCTGCTGAATCTCGTTAAATCTTTTGTGTTCTTGCTTGTTTAATTTTCTTTTTCGTTTGTTGTGTGCATAACAGCAACTAACACTAAAACTGAAGCCAGCGTCGATTAGACAAAAAAATACAAGTCGCTAAAGTTTAAAAAAAATTAAATGTGCGAGAAAAGCATGATATTTTATTTTTCATCTTACTAAACATACTCTTAACATGTGCATCTCATATCACATTTGTTAAAATAAGCACCGCAGGGGAAGCATACGAACAAATTTAACGAACACATATTTGAATCCAACACACGACTTCAAATCCTATGATATTAATTGCAGTTGCAAGAAAATATATTCGAATCACTAATTTCAGACTATGATAAAGTGTGCCATGCTTGGTTAAGTCATCACTTGGGAACTAAGATAAGGGTTGCTACAACACTTTATATTCAACATTTTTTGAAATGATTATTATCTTGTATATTGACCATGAAAACCTTTTGTTTTTACATGTTGTTTAAGTTTTAAGATTTAGGGTTTCAGCTAAGGGTTTTGATTTATGGGTTTAAGATTTAAGGTTTATAGTTAGATTTTATGGTTTACGGTTAAAATTTAAGGTTTATGATTTATGTTTTAAAGTAATATGGTTAGAGATTTAGGTTTTGACCTATAAATCTTAAATTTTAACCCTAAACCTAAAATTTTATCAACAACCCCTAAATTCAAAACTACTACACTTAAACCCATAAACCTTAAACGGAGTCCCTAAACTCTAAAATAAAGACGCATGTGTAAATAAAATTTTTCACAAGTGCTTGTGCGTAGAATAATTACCCTTATTCAAATGGGTAATTATTCTATACACAAGCGCCTATAGAATTTTTTTTACACAAGCGCCTTAGTTTTAGGGGTTAGGGACTTTGTTTAAGGTTTAAAGTTTAGGGGTTTAAGTGTACTAGTTTTAAATTTAGGGGTTGTTAATAAAATTTTGGGTTTAAGGGTTAAAATTTAGGTTTTATAAGTTAAAACATAAATCTCTACTCGTATTACCCTAAAACTTAAACCCTAACATTAAATTTTAACCTTAAAACTTAATTTTTAACCATGAACCCTAAATTCTAAACATCTGTACTAAAACTCCTAAACTTTAAACTAAAACCCTAAAATTGAGGCGCTTGTGAAAACAAAAAAGTTCACCGTCTGTGCATAGGATAATAATCTTATTCAAATACGTATTTTGTATTATTTTCTCAATGCGAAGCGTATATTTGAATATATACTTAATTATTGAAGTAGGTAAAACAAGTACAGCTAAAGTCAATCATATGGCTGACAAGGTAGGATCCGAATTTCATCCATTTATATCTAATACTCAATTAAATTATGACACGTGGATTATTAATATCTAAAGACTAGGATTAAGTCTATTAATTAGCGTCAAATATTCTGTTCAAAAAATAAAAATTAACGTCAAATATAATTAGTATTAAATAGGCATGCCAGTGGAACGAGTTTTGCGGAGATTTGCCCTACTTTGCATTCAATTAAGCAGGGATGATTACAAATTTTGCGGGTTGTGGGGCGAGGATGAACATAAAAATTAGATTCGATGGTGGTGGGGAAGGTGTGAATACGCCTTTGTACCCGCCCCATTCACACCCGCCTCGCATCATTCTCACCCGTCCCAACAAATTTTATAATAAGTTATAATAAATATTACTAAAAATATAATATCAGCATGGAACATAGTAGGTAATTCATATTAACTTGTCTTGGGATATTATTGAAAAATTCAATATATATAATTGAGATTGCGATTGATCAGATCAAATATATAAATATTTTTTAAATATCAGTTTAAATTAGAATTGAGTTTAAGATAATTTATATTGACTTATCTTAGAATATTTATGAAATATATATATATATACACACGTTGTGAATAAAATAACAAAGAACAATAATAAGAACAAAGAACAAGAATGGAAGAACAAAGAGATGAGAGAAAGAGGGAGATTTGTATTATTCTCAAATATAGAATTGTGTACAATGCTTTCAATGAATCATCTATTTATAGGCATAAGAAGTACATAATACATTAAACTCTAATTTATAAACTCTAATTTATAGAGATAATATTCCTAATAATAAATAAATCAAACTCCTTTGACAAAGTTCTAATCATGATAGACATCCACATAGATAAATATTCATAACACTCCCCCTTGGATATCTATGAAGATAATGTGTCTCGTTAAAACCTTACTAAGATAAAAACTCAGTGGAAAAAAAATTCTTTAGTGAAGGAAAAAGAGTACACACATCTTTGATACGCATAACATGTTGCCTCATTAAAAACCTTACCAGGAAAACCCATTGGGACAAAACCTCGGTTAAGGGAAAAAGAGTGCAACGCGTATTTACTCCCCCTCATGCAAACATCACAGAAGATCTTTGAATCTTCATAATTTAATCTTGAATATTATTTTTCTAAAGATCGTGAGAGATGAAACTTTGGAGTAATATGTTCCATGATGTATCCACTTTCAAACTGAGATATACATCTTGCATTATCTTCACACAAGATAGCTTTTATCATATCTTGTAAAAGTAAATTCACATATCTTTTGGATATGTTGGGTCAATAGTCTTAGTCAAACATATTTTTGGCTTGCCTCGTGCATAACAATTATTTCTACGACATTTGAGGAGGCATCAATGAATGTTTGAAGATCTAAATGTAATGATATTTGTATATTCATAGGTATTTCTTGACCAACTAATATATAGTGCTTCAAGACCAAGAAAAGATATAATTATCTTTATTCACATCCAACAATCTTACAACTATTGGGGTACTCAATAGATATGCTCTATTCATATTGAATCTTCTTTAAGATTCTTTCAGCTTATGTCTATTCATAGACAAAAGAAATATATAAAAATGCTCGATCTTCAGGTCGAGATAAACTTGATGTCAAGATTCAAGTACTTGTATTGAAAGTACTTCATGAATTTCCAATTTAAAGCTCTTTAGGAGTTCTAAAATTATCATAATGGATCTTGATCCAAACTCCTTTATAAAATACATAAGGAAATCTGATCATTCTTATAATATTTTCTCAATTAGTATTTACTAAGGCGATTATACCAAATGCGCCAAAATATTCATGAGACATGTCTAAATAAATTTCCTCGGAAATTTCCAAATGCTTATAGCATTTTAGATCCTTCAAGGATAAATATGGATCCACAAATAATTAGACGCATGTAAAATTTTCATAACTGCCAAAGTAATTGCATCCACCATGAAGTAATTAAAACTTTTCATAAATCATAGTTCAAGTCGTATTTACGACTACTTATTTGTGTCTCACTTGCATTACACCTTTAGGTGTTTGGACTTCTGGTCCAAATACTTCTATTTTAGAAGTTCAAAGCGTCTTTCAACATCGGTCAATTCAATATCTATACTTTTGGATAGATTTTATACAAGATCCTCGATTTCTTTCTTTAATTCTATAGAAGTATTTTATGTAAAATTGTTTGTAAAATCGTTGTCGACAACTTTCCAATTTTCTGGTTCCATTCTCGTAATGACATAACTCATCGAGATCTCTTCAAGATTTCAATCTTTATTTCAGATACCTGAAACTCTTCAAGAGTTTTATTATTAGTTATGTCTTGGGTCTCTCTAGGAGCACCCGCCTCCAATATATGACCATCTCATATTACTTTCTATTTACAAGAATTTTGATAATTGGAATCATTTCAACTATCATGCTTCAGGCATGATTTACATTCTCTCGCTCTAACATGTAATTTAAACTTGGAGCATTTCAGCTGGTATATGAGACTTAATTATTCTCATTAGGTCAGTAAATATGTCTGGCAGTTGACATGTAATAACATGAATTATTTTATGAACTTCTAGTTCATATACGAAGATCTAGATAATGAGAATTCATTTTCCTCTATCCAGCTGATTATTATCTCCCCTTGATGTTGAGAAAAATCATGTCATAAATGATTCTCCAATTAATGTTTAAGAATTTAAACATAAAAGGAGACTCGTACTCAATATATATTCTCAACCCTTTTTACTTGCACATTTTGTGCGTTATAGTGGAGCAATTCAACTATATATTGCACATTCAAAAAAATGGGAAATATGACTTCTGACCAAAAGTCAAATCATAATGGGGAGTTTATTATAACTCGTTGGCTTGATGCGTATAAGTGTTGCTATATGGAAATACCATATAAATAGTAAATGTTTTGTTCTCACAGTTTAGCTATTAAATAGGAGGCATCCAATTAAAAATTTGCTAAACTGTATTTTTCATAATCAATAGGCTTTGTAACAACCGATATAGCCTAAAATATAAACCCACTAGCTTTTCAAGACGAATAGTCTAACTGCATAATCTGAATCTTTTTAGAATCAATCTCACAAACTTCTGGTTGTAAGTCGATAAAATAATGTGGATGCATCTACTAAAATTATATAAAACTTTCCACATTTGTGGATACATGGGCCCACATTTCGTTCAGATATGCAAAACATACAGTCTCAACTTCAGTACAAGAACTTTAAGTTTTAATTCTTTTGGTAAGTGGGATCATCTATATCCTTTGAGAACAAACAACACAAGAACTTCAGGTTCTTTTAGTAAGTAGAATTTAATCAATTCCTTTAAGCAACACAAGAACTTCACGTTCTTTAATAAGTGGAATTTAATCCATTCCTTTGAGAATAAGCACCACAAGAACTACATGTTCTTTTAATACATGTGCATGTAAATCTCAATAATTTCTGCACCGTTATTAATCAGGATGGTCTAACTGATCATGTCAACTATATGTATGTATATATCTCTGAATTTGTAAGCTTCTTGTTTACCATAACATGTAATTCAATCTCACTCATACATGTCTAGTACGGCCATCAAAATTGTTCCTTTAAATAGGAATATATTTAGCTCTTTTAGAGCTTTCAATTGAAATTATCTTTTGGTAGCGATATATAGCTCTTTTAGAGCTTTCAACTGACTTTTTGGCTACCAGAACTTATATCCATATTGACTTATTTCAAATGCCAATTGATAACATATGTTATCTATAATTCTCAAAGGGATATTTTGCGAACTCATATTGCTCTCTTAAAATTTTCACTTATAGTGGCGACGATATTATTACCATTAGCGGTAATTATTGCAATATTCGCAATTCTGCACTTTTGATAATGTGCTTTCTCTCAAGAATTTATTGTTCTTCTAGAGCATTAATATTTTCAGTACTTTGAGATATAGTACTCACATTATTCTCTTGCATTTAAATCGGAAAATATATCTTATGCTTATGTTGAGCATAAATCGTCACTATAGATTGTATTTGACAAGTAATCATGTTAAACAAAATAAATAAATATCATAATATATAAATATAAATATAAAACATAAATAATTAATGTGTGTAAATAAATAAACGTAAAGTAAAATAAATAAAAATAAATAAATAATTCTCTTCAAAGTTATGAGAATAATTAGAAGATGATTTATTCCTTTCGAGGGTTATAAGAAAATCAATAACGTCCAAAAGAGTTGGACCAACAATGTCCAAATAAAATTAGACCAGTATCATCTTCGTCATGTTTCGCAAACAAAATTTGCTTCTATTTTCTTTCCTTTATCACTCAATGATTCTTGATTTTTCAACGTACAACACGTACGAGACCAATAGTTTATAACATCGCATTGGTATAATGAGAAGAGTTTTACTTCAATAGAATGATAAATATCATTTTTGTCATCCTTATAACCTCACTACCGGTGGGTAGAAGTATTCTTAAAATGACCATATTTTTCATGTCTATATTCATAGCCTCAACCACGACCACAACTTCTAATGTGGTTTTATTCCTTCCATAATATAATCTCACATTCACTTCAGGGAATGGAGTAGAGCCAGTGGGCCTTTTAAACCTTTTTCACATATCCTTATCACAGAGAACAAAGATTTAATCCTCGTACGCGACATTGTTAAACATGTCCACAAGGTCCTTTAAAAACCTCCTCTGAGACCAGTAGCCTCGCGGAACGGGATGTCCAGCCAATATACTTGGATTATATCGAAATTATGTCTCTAATTGAATAATGATTTACCATGTTTGCATTCACTTTAGGGAATGAAATAGTTCCAATAATCGCATGGAATAAACATCATGCTTGCATTCACTTCAGGGAATGCCCCATCATTGATAATCGCATGGAATAAACATCATGCTTTGCATTCACTTCAGAGAATGCCTCCCATAGATTTTTTTGGATCAAGACGAATTTTCATAACTTGAAATTGGGAGAAGTCTATGGTCGAGTTTTTCGACGAAGAAGAAATATTGCTTTCGAGCAAATATAGACTTTATAACAATCTTTTTATAGATTAAAATTCACCATGATTTATTGCACTTTAAAATCATAGTTTAAGGGGAAAATAGATTTTACCGATAATGATTTTCCTTTCGAGAACGATGGAGACATAACAAATGAACGAGACAGCTTCTCATAATCCCTTTATATCACGTCTCTTTCCAAGTCATTTAAATACATGTAAAACTCAAAACAAGGTTAAAAATATTAGCTTTCACCAATAGAATAACGTAAATAAAAATTGATCTCAATATAAACATATTGAAGAAACGTACATCTTTTGATTTTATCTTGATTCAAGTCATACCAAAATACATTAACCAATTTATAAACCTCTTATGTGGATGTACGCACATCACCTTAAAGCGGTGTTAAAGAACAATGCTACACTAATGACATCAAAATGGTTGAACGTTGTTTAATCAAATTCACATCAAAATGGAAAGCACCATAAGCACTTGATAATCGAGATTGAATCGTCACATGTGATCGCTAATATCAAATTGAAATCTTTTTGAGAATCACCAACAAGAACCAGGGTAATTGAGCGAGATTCCATGGTTCGCTCAAGCCTTCAAACATGTTACCATACTTTTTCAAAAATAAAGATCAAGTTAAAATATTAAGATAAAAGCAATCAATAATAAAAATATGGGAAACAAAACTTATCTTCGGTTCAACGTAGAATCAAATTTGTTTCGGTAACTACTTTGGGATTCAAACAAAGAGCACCAAAATCTTTCGAGCAAACTCGTGCTAATAACGTGTTGTGAATAAAATAACAAAGAACAATAATAAGAACAAAGAACAAGAATGGAAGAACAAAGAGATGAGAGAAAGAAGGAGATTTGTATTATTCTCAAATATAGAATTGTGTACAATGCCTTCAATGAATCATCTATTTATAGGCATAAAAAGTACATAATACATTAAACTCTATTTCATAGAGATAATATTTCTAATGATAAATAAATCAAACTCCTTTGATAAAGTTCTAATCATGATAGACATCCACATAGATAAATATTCATAACAATATATATATATATATATATATATATATATATATATATATATATATTGGTTTCTTCTTTATTGTTTCTTAACGTTGAACCTTCTTTCTAATGTTTGTTTTTTCTCTTTAGTCTTTACTGTAAGTATTTAATTTTTCTAATATTGTACGTTACTTGTTCTTATTTTTAAAAGGCTATTTTTTCATTGTTATTTTTAAGTTATATTTATATTGTTTATTTGTTACAACAATTAAAATATTATTCTACATGTTATTTGTGCTATTTTTTATTATTTAGAATATACTTTAGTATTTTTTTAGTTCAAATTTTTGTGTTGTATCAAATTTAATTTGTATATTATTATTTTTTAAAATAATTACATCTGGAATAATGTCACATATGTGGCGGGAGTCCAAATGACAAATATTTTATACCTTTTTATAAAAAAAATTATTTATTTTTATATAACTAATATTATAAATATATCATATAAATAGATCATGAGGCGGGTAAAGAGATGATTAGGTGCGTCTGAAGACCCACATGGATAATGGAGCGGGGATAGTTTTAGTCTTGCGAGTTTACGGGTCAATGATGGTTTTAACTTTTGTATTCGTAGCGGGTCGTAAGGCGAGGATGAAAATGAAAATTCTTAATGTGGATGGAAGAGTAACCTTCGCACATTTTTCGCCCAATAGACATCCATAACATTAAATAAGTATTGGCGAACTGGCGGTCATCCAAAACAAACACACGTCATTCAAACAAAATTATAACTATGGCTTTTAGAACAAAATATTTTTTAGGGTAAACTACAACCACCTAACTATGAGTCGCGACCTATTTTGACCACCTAATTAAAAAAATTTAAAATTCGACCACCTAATTATTTAAATAGACATATTTTGACCACCGACCGTTAAAATCTAACAGAAAGGTGACATGGTCGTTAAGTAAAATTTGTATAATTACACATTTGGTCATTGTTAGTTCTTTATTATATCAATTTAGTCCTGATTTTAATTTTAATTTAAATAATAAAATTAATTAACCAATCAGGTGATGACACGTGTCATCACCATCTGGTTGAAGGAAAAATATAAGAATAAGGAGTGTTTGGCATAGGGTTTAAACCTACACCCTCTTGGGGGAAAACCTCATGCTTTTACCACTACATCAACCCACTTTTTGTGAAATAGATTGCACCATTTAATATATATCTTATAATGCAGTGATGCTAGGGAATAAATAAATAAAAAAAATGATTGCAAGGAGACTCGAATCTAAATCACTTTAGATGTATAAAATCATAAAAACCACTTGATCGGTTCAAATAATTAATTTAAATACGAACATATTTAAAATACGAATATATTTAAAATACAATGACTATTTAAGTTTCGTTCGACATTGATTCTTCAACAAGACTGAAAACAAGTATTTGACAGAAGCTGAATTTTTCAGCTTTTGCGGTTTGCAATTTTTGGGACAAAAATTGGATTCCAAATGGTTATTCTGCGTGCTTGGCATAATCGTTCGACATGGTTTTTGTGTTTAGCGGCTCAAGGGCTGTTTGGAAAACATTCCCGAACGAAGCCTTAATGTTTGTTAAAGGGTAAACTATATAAATGACTACCATTCTATTACAAAAGTCGCGATTTGACCACCTTACTTTTTTTAAGCAATTAAACCATCATACTATTAAATTGGGTGCAATTTGACCACCAGCCGTTAAAGGTTAACGGCAGGGTGACGTGTCAGTTAAAAAAATAAGGGTATAATTACACATTTGGTCCTTACTACTTATACATTCTTTCAATTTAATCCTAATTTTAATTTAATAAAAATAAATTAATTATTTAATTAGGTGATGACACATGTCACTACCTTATTGGAGGGATTTAATTATTTATATTTGATTAAATAAATTTATTTTCATCCTCCAATCAGGTGGTGACACGTGTCACCACCCAATTAAAGGAAGAAAATGGAAAATATCACAATTGCAAGCAGGGGGGATCGAACCCGCGTCCCTTAGAAAGGGAGAGTAATGGCTTACCACCACGCCAAATCCTGTGTTCTGATATAAGTCCTGCATCATATTATATGTAACTAAACATAAAAAACTGAAAAACTCCATCATCGTCATTAGCATCATTTTTCATTTCCTTGAGCTTCTCCAAATCCCCAGAAACAAGAAAGCTAAATTATATCAAATATTGCAGGAATGGAGTACCAAATAATTGAAACAAGACGAACACAAAGGTATGAACTAGATGACAGATTATACCCTTTAACCTTACATGGAAATGGAAAATGATTATAATCACGCCATAGCTGTCGCTGCCGCTACCGCCGCCTTTACCATGTCGGAGCAAGTGCTGGCACTCGATTTCACCCGCGTTTACCATGTCGCCCACACCGGCATCCGAGACTGCAGTTAGCGAACGTAGCACGCTGTCCCTCCCACATTCCCTCCTGTACTCCTGTGTCATGGAACAAAGCTCATGATTCTCCACGATCAGCACGCTGATCTCCACAACATTCGATTCCTCAAATTCTAGCACATCCCCGGGGTTGCACCAAAACCATCTCCTAGCAGTCCAGCAGTTTTACAATGATTAATTGTTGTTTCCTGCCAAAAAGGAAGACGTGTTAGTTAAAAATCAAGCTTATGTAATGTATTTACATACAAATTTTAGTTCCTACTAATATTCTTTGTTCAAACATTCTAGTCGGTAACCAAAAGCAAACCTGTAAATTTTAGTTCCTACTAATCTTTCTTCAACTTCTTATTTGATTCTTTTTAGATTGATAGAGAAGGAGAAGCTGCCATTCCAAACAGATATTTGAATGGGGAAATACACGGAATTGCTGGATGCAGGAGTGAGAATAGCTGCAAGGTTCCATTCCCACTGCCCCCAAACTGCTCGCTTATACTACCATCCTCCTGCGGATGCTCACTCTGAAGGCCACCTCCATTGCGACCAAGATGCTTCCACCGGTGGCTCCGACAGTTTGAATCCGAAGAATCATGTTCAAGACCCTCGCCTCAACTCCAAGGCTACCATGTGGCTCGACTCTGATCGCTTCTTTTTTTATTCTGTTTCATGAGGAAACCGATACCATAAACAAATTTTGACCTGAAACTTCAACACAATTTTGACTAATACTCTTTCTTTTGTACTATCATAAATAGAAAAAAAAGATTGTTTAAATTTTGACCTGAAATTTCAAGTTTCGGAGCCTTTAGTCTTGGCGTTGGCCATTATAATCTGTCATCTAGTTCATACCTTTGTGTTCGTCCTGTTTCAATTATATGGTACTCCATTCCTGCAATATATGATATAATTTAGCTTTTTTGTTCCTGGGGATTTGGAGAAGCTCAAGGAAATGGAAAATGATGCTAATGACGATGATGGAGTTTTTCAGTTTTTTATGTTTAGTTACATATAATATGATGCAGGACTTATATCAGAACACAGGATTTGGCGTGGTGGTAAGCCATTACTCTCCCTTTCTAAGGGACGCGGGTTCGATCCCCCTGCTTTCCATTGTGATATTTTCCATTTTCTTCCTTTAATTGGGTGGTGACACGTGTCACCACCTGATTGGAGGATGAAAATAAATTTATTTAATCAAATATAAATAATTAAATCCCTCCAATAAGGTAGTGACATGTGTCATCACCTAATTAAATAATTAATTTATTTTATTAAATTAAAATTAGGACTAAATTGAAAGAATGTATAAGTAGTAAGGACCAAATGTGTAATTATACCCTTATTTTTTTAACTGACACGTCACCCTGCCATTAACCCTTAACGGCTGGTGGTCAAATTGCACCCAATTTAATAGTATGATGGTTTAATTGCTTAAAAAAAAGTAAGGTGGTCAAATCGCGACTTTTGTAATAGAATGGTGGTCATTTATGTAGTTTACCCTTTGTTAAAAAGTTTCAATGAATTTAAGCATATTTGTTTGTTCCGGGTACATTTTTGCTTCCTTATCTTGGTTTTGTTCATTTGTTCTCCCCTGCATCAAGTCTTCAATCAAGGAATCATTCAACTGGACATCTATTCAATTGCCCAATCTCAAACCTGCACTAAAGATCTGTCAAGTTTAGTCAAATTGACCTTTAAACTTTCTTGTTGTCAAATTGACCCCTGAGCTTGACAAGTTCGGTTAAAAAGGTCATTGAACTTTTTTTTCTATCAAATTAACCCTTGAACTTGGTAAGATCATCATATGACCGTGTACTAAAATTACAGATGAGATATCAATTTCAGAGCACACAACATTAGTTTTGCTCTAGAAATTTGCCAACAAATCCATGAGATTGATTCATCATGTCAATAGGTCACACTAGCTACTTAGACCCATATTTATTCCCCTCCTATAGTGTAATTTCAACACTAAATAGATTAGAACTACATAGTCTGCTATGTTTATTCTTCTGCTGCTCTGCTGAACTTCCTATTTTTGCCTCTTGTATATCTTTGCCAGAAATGATTTCAGCACCGCTTGTACTGCTTTGCTCGGATGACCCTCGATTTGTTTTGTTATCTTCTCGTAGCTCTTGCTCTCGTACTCTGTGAATGCACCCTACAAGTAGAGTACCCGATATCCATAAACCAAACACATACATGAATTCAGAGCAGAGGCAAAAGCAGATTGCACCAGGACAAACCTGAATATCCAGGGTTTCATAGAGCTCTTTCACTTTGGCAACACATGCTGGGTCGGCTTTTCCATAATTTTCCTGGAAATCAAACACATATAGGTAAAGCAAGTCCGAACTATTGTCTATCATACATACATACATACATATAACAACTTCTTTTGGTCCTCATTAGCACGTTCTAGAGCTTTTACAACCAACCAAGAGCACTTGAAGTCTTCAATATCAGTTCCAACCTAATAGAGAAAAAAAAAAGAGCAAACCATTCAAACCAATTGCACTACCAGACATACGCATATTAGCAAAGCCATGATACTCACCTTGCCAATCACCTCCGGATCACCGAAACAATCTAGAAAATCATCCTACAAAATGAAATTTTTCGTTAGGCGAATACCAATAAAAAGATATTTGCTTACCTAATAGTTGACAGAGATACTCAAAAGAAATTGATTTTAGAAACTTCCTTTTTTTGTATAACCACTGGTATCCGACCTCATTGACTAATTAATCTGAATTTCTTTCTAAACCAACAGCAAGTGTTCCAAGTTTTACATTTTTGCTTTCTGTAGTTCCTTGTATCTTACCTGTCAAATTAACAAACAGGAAATCTAATCTCGAAATGTGCGGTCACCTGTACTTGAAAATAGGTCCCCATTTCAACAAGGACATTCTTCACATCAGTATGCTTGTCAAGATTCTCCCCTGCCATAAGCAATGCACATGCAACCTGGTTTTCGCGGAGAGAAAAGAAGCAACAAAATGTCAAAGCAGATTAAACATGTCCTGATATCAAACTGTACTTTTTAGTTAGTAGCAGTTATTGCTTGTCCAAAACTACGGAAGCATTGGTTGATACATTAAAATGACAATATGTATGAAGTTAAGCGCCTAAAAAACAAATGACGAAGATGTATGCTAAAAGCAAATCTTGGGGGGAAATGACTTGTAACATAGAAAGTTACTTACTGGAAGGTAAAATGAATAATAAGCCGTCTTGTACTGAACAATCCTGCGGTGACTGCATGAAACATACCATTTGATGTGTTAAAAGTGCTAAAAGGAATACCATTTTCACTGAAAGTTACATAGAATGCAACAATTTCAAATACAATCTTACATTGGCAATGAGTACTTTGATAGATCTTTCTCTCCTTGAAGTGTGGTAATCAAGTCTATCATTTGCCCTGAGGCTGTTTGAAATTCCACCTAAATAAAAACAGTTCAGATACACCAGCGGAACCTGATTATATCAAAAGTGAGTGAACATCGGCAGTCTGCAGCCACTGCAAACAACAAACTCACCTCGTTGAATAAGTCTAGCAAATCCACATAATAAGGTTTTCCTCTAAAGTGATTCTTCAGAATTCTGAAGATTTGGTTACGCAGAATTAACCCATCGTTGACCGCAATCAATCCAATCTATGATGAAACTTTCAGAAGTTAGAATTTCCGCAAGATCAAGTTTCTAACTCAATTGACAGGCTCAATCGGTTCGCAAACAGATGTACCCCTAGAAAGCACAAAAGAACTAACAAGATCTTGTTAAATCATACCTGAGGAAGCCTGAACCAACACGGTTGACCTCTGCGTGTGTGAGAGCCATCCATGATATCATCAAGAACAAGAAAATATGCTTGAAGCTGTTCAATTATTAACAAAAGAAAAAGTTTGACTCCAGTGCATCGAAAACGAAACAACAGTTGGAACTATTAATGAATATGAGGAGAAATAGCAGTAAAGATTAATGTATCCTTAAAACACACCCATTCAATGCACCAACCAAGGGCACAAGCAAGAAACAATTCATCATCACTCAGCTCTTTCCCATCTTTCAACAACCTGTAGCTATCAATGACGGACAACCCTCGGTTCAGCTTTCCTGTCAGCAACAAAACCAGTGAACACCCTTGATATAAAAAAATACCAGTCACTTATCGGTTTTTATTTCGAACCATGACTAAATCCATACCTCCAGGTACATTGTAATCTAGCATCTGCAACAAGAGAAGAGACAGACTATCATGATCTACAATTATATGAATAAACTACTCAAGGATAAAGAAGAGGGATGACAAGAAGTCATGAAACAGAAACTATTCAAATAAATTCAGAGTATGAATAATCATGAAACAGAAACCATTTCCACCTAAAAATCTCAACCTTCCGGGACTAACAATAAATTCACCAAAAGCTTCAATCAAACAACTTGATGAATTTCCCAACATCTTTTACACACACACATCTATAGAATTAATGGTGCAAAAAAAGAGAACTCTAGTACTTAATCCATGAAACCAAGAGTATCCAAAATTCCAAATAAAAACTTGGGTCATCAAGAAAAAAAGAGAGAGAATTACACGCTCTACCCATTGGCGAGAATCATCAGCAAACTCAAAAGCCGGGTCATCAAGAAGCTCCGACTTGAGTACAGTGTAGACCTCCAAAAACTTGGGTTTTGGGTCACTCATGTCTCGGCCGATGAAGGAGGAGCAGAAACTAAACTGAAGTGAAAGATACGACGGCGATGGTGGGGTTATAGATATAAAGGAAAAGGAAGTAGTAAACAATTTGGACAATGTAAGTAAGGTTGGTGTGGGTAGGAAAAATGGCAGCGGCTGCGCTTTCTTGGTGGGTAGTTTACCTCTCGATCTGCACCGTACCATTCTCATTTCTGCCAAAAACAACAAATTTGGTGCATAGATTTTGCCGCAATTGTGGACCCAATTTCTTTATATTTGATTTTCTGGTCCAAACCCAAAACTTTTCTGCACTCCAAATCTGAATTTAGATTAATGCCAATAGTTATCAAGTTAAAAATAGACCACTTTCCATTAGTCAGCCAGTAAGGTTAAAATTGATTACTTCAGGTAGAATTGTTTGGGGGTATTAACCAAATTAATAAAGTTCTCATCTTTTTTGCCATCTGATATACATTTTCTCAGAAATAGTATACAATTTTCCAGGAAAAAGAAAGAAAAAAACTTGGTTACTGGTGAGCATCCACTGTACAAAGCAATAAACTCACTCAAGTAACCTTTGTGATTATACAAACAAAATAAATCACACCATAGTTGAATAAAGGATGAGAAGAATATGAAAAAAGGGAGCTTTTTTCAGCTGTGGGATTGCTTTCTTTGTTTCTATCTCTCCAGTTCTTGTTTGCAGAGTGGACAACAGGATATAATTCTGAGCCATTGATCCACACACTTGAGGTGAAACATGTGGGAACATGGCAATTGTCTCACTTCTTCTTTGTCTTTGTACTTAGCTAGGCAAATGCAGCACTCCTGTCAACGGGACAAATATAAACACCATTAGGCATTAGAAACCGAGATCATATATGCGAATTTTCGACACAGGGAATCCATGTGACTTACTGCATCTTCGTTTGCACGGCTCGGGTCGAGGTCGGAGTCGTGGTCGAGCTCCGAGTTGGTGGCGATTGCTTTGTATCTCCAACTAGGCAGGATGGAGATTTGATCATCGGATGCCCCTCTATCAGTGGAACCCATGTTCATGTTGTAGCCTAGGAGGCTGCTAATGAGTGGCACACAACAACATAGGAGTAGGAACAATAGGAATGGAAAAGAGTAGCACAGAGCATTCCAAGCTAGCAAGGAGATGCAGAGCACGTGAAGGTTCGGAGCTCGGTGGAAGGAATCGAATCGAGAATCGAACACCCATACGTTTCCCATCACAAACCATATTGCGAAGAACAATTCTAGCGATGTTCGGCACTTGTTCATCAAATGTGAGCACCTGGAGATACTACATCTAAATTAATTTGGTGTTTCAGCATATATCTTCCAAGTTCCAACACTAACATGTTATGGCCTAATGAGACATGAACAATAGCAAGGTTGAATCAAGTGATAAGATGCTTACCTCGATTCTTCATTCGTCCTCTGCTGCTCGACGTCGGAAAGGCCAAAACCGTCTCCTTGAATGATGTGAAGATGACGGTAGCGCCCGTAAAGAAGTAACAAACTAAGGGCACAACCAATATCGTAGCCGGCAATCCATATTCTCATAGGCCAAACAGGTTTCTCCTTCTTTGAAATGGCCAAAGTGAATGTGATGATGGTAATCTGAATTACCAAAGCCATGAACTCTAGCATCATCCAAGTACCGGAATTGAAAGGATTGGACCCGAGGTCGGACCTCGATCCGTTTTGGTAGTGAAAGACTCTTCTCAAGAAGGTAAACCACCTCGCTCTAGACATTCTTATCACTGCCCTTATCAAGAAGGAAGACAACGCAGCACGAGGAGACCGGTTCCGCGAACCCGCAGCAGCCGTCCTATCTTCTCCCTCAGGAGGATCAGACGAGAACGAAACCACAGCACTCGAATCACACAACGAATCCGGGTAACGAGTATTCATGATTCCAAAACAAACTCCAAAACATAAATGAACAAACTACTCCTACAGTCCACTCTAGTAGCACACCAATATATCCACACTTGATTTCAAAATATTTTGCTCCTTAACACAAAACTTATGAATCACAAGACTTCCATGAACAAACCAACAAACATATGAAGTAGTTGAGAAACAAATACCAGAAGCATGTGTATCTGCAGCTGCTCAAAACCAGTAAAGAACCACACAAATACAAGGACTTAAACCCCAAAAAAGAGGTAACCCAAGGTAGGTATTTTAAGTAAACAGGGTTTATGAATGAAGAAAACTTGGAGAAAAAAATGAAAGTAGATATAGGAAGGGATTGAGGTGTAGAGGAAGGTGAAGTTGGGTTAGAGATGGTGACCAAGAATCAGCTGAAAAAAACCTTTGCTTTGATTCCAAGTGAATGGAGAAAGAGGGGAAACTTGGAGAGAGGCTAACCCTTGGCCTAACTTCCCTCAGGTTTTTGTGTCTCTAGTAAGCAAAGCTAACACAACATCAACAACTGCTTCTTCAACTGCAAATCTTTTTCCCTTTTTTTATTTTATATTTTTTAAATAGATTTTATTTCCGATACAGTTGATGGAAATAAAAAGTTTTTAAGAGCACCTTAAGATCTAAGGTTCAGGGATATAATTTAAGGTTTAAATGTTGGGATTTAGAATTTAGGGTTATTGTTAGAATTTAAGGTTTAGATGATATAGTTTAGAGTTTAGAGTAATATGGTTAAAGATTTAGGTTTTAACCTATAAACTACATGTTCTAATTTCAAACCTAAAATTTTAATCACAACCTCTCAATCTATACCCATAACCTCTAAACTTTAAATTCTAAAACTAAGACACTTGTGCAAACTTTTTGTTTCCACCGTATACATATACGAAATAATTACCCTTAAAATCAAGGACGGAGCCAGGATTTAGAGTTGGGAGGCAAAACATAAATTTTGAAAGATGGGGGGCAAATTCACAATTATCCTATTTTTTTCAAAAAAATATAAAGAATTAAGAGGTAAAAAATGTTCCCCAGGAGCTACTAAGCTCCGGCACTGCTTAAAATTACGATAAACACAAAAAAAATCAGTTTGAAAAAAATTATTATTTGATATATGCATGAAGTTGAAAATTTTCAGAGTTTAGAATTTATCTAAGAATGTCTTATGATATTTACGTCTACTTCTCTCTTTCTCATCTCTAACCAATATCGTTGTTTGAATCTAAATTATCAAAAAAAAATTATATACCAATAAGACAGTTTCTAAATATGAATGTAAATACTAATTTGTGATACAATAATTTTCTTTTAATTTGTTTGCAAAATTTTAATAAAAAATGACATAGAAAACAGTTTTGAATTAGGGCGGGTATAGTGGTGTTGGGCAGTTGGTCACCAAATCTAACCGAGTTGTTCCATTTCCATAATCCCTATTACAATTATAGTATTATTATGTTAAAAAGACAACATGACTTCATGAATCTTGATTTTTATTTATTTATTAGTTTTAGCTAATTACGTAGCAATGGAGAACCCCCCACTATTTTATTTTCTTAATTTGGCTTATGAGACATGAAAATCAGTTTCACACGTGAAAGTTATATGAAGTATATGATTTCTTAATCTTTGCATGCTTATCAAAGTTACATTTTCTTAATGCATTAGGTGTATCAAATAATAATTTTAATAAATGTTTAAATGAATAAATGTATTTGGTCGGTTGGCCAAACTGCTCATCTTTATTCTTTCATATTCTCTTAAGTCATGTGTTTTAGACCCACTAGTAGCTCTTCATTCCTTCCTCTAGAGTTTTATTTTCCCGTCTTCTTTAGATAAAATTCGGATTAGAATTAAAATTTATCAAAAAAAATTTTAAGTAGACTATTAAAAATAAATGATGAGACTAAAATTATTTACCGAAGAGAAAGCAAGGATGGTCTAGTTGTCAGATCTTCTCATCATGGTTTAATTAGTTTAGAGGTTTAGCTCATGAATTTGTTTTAGGGTTTAGAATTTATAGTTTATGGTTAGAATTTAAGTTTTACAATTTAAGACTTAGTGTTTATGTTTTAAGGTTAAGGATTTAAATTTAAATTTTTAAAATAAATTATACATGCTTATAGAATATTCTTTTTACTGTGAGCACATGGAATAATAACCCATAATTAATTATCTATAAAACTGTCATTTTCTTTACCTTCAACCTAATTTATTTTCTAGATATTTTTTCTTTCCATCAAATTCATGTATTTTTTTAATATACATGGTAGTGTCTGTTTAAACTTTTTTTTAGTCCTTTGAGAAGGCACACATACCTTGTATACATACAAATATTTGAATTTAAATCTTTTAAGATAAACATCATTTTTTTTCTTTTACTGAAATCGCTCGTTAAATTTCATCATATTTATATATTTAATTGTAACTTTTTCAAGATGATGTAACCATTGACATATGAGTAGAGCATAGAAAAGCCTAGGTTTATGATGTTGGCAAATGTTTAATGGTGAAAACTTGGATTTGGGCAGACAAAGGTGCCTTGTTTGAGCTTCCAACCGAGAGATGATAATGTACTCATAATCCAACCTTTGTTTATAATAATGTGATATGTGATTGATACAAGGGAGCCCCACTGGTGAGGCCATGGCCGAAAGAGAACATGGACTTTGACCACTTTTTTATTTTTATTTTTTTCTAGTGTTTAATATTTTTTTTCTTCAAAATCAATATCAATGTAAGCTTGGAACCGGAAGTTAACCTTGTTGCACCTTCCAAACGACCAAATCTGAGTAGGTAAACTGTCTACTTTTATTATGGCCATGTTTGGCAATTAGCGGATAGCTGATAGCTGATAGCGGATTACATTAGTTGATAACTAATTACATTAGTTGATTTGACTAGCGGATTGTATTAGCTGATTGTATAAAAGTGTTTGGTAAAATTAACTGATAGTTGATAGCTGTTTGATTATTTAAACAAGCAAAATGACATATAAGGACGTGATTATATTTAATACTTGTTTGAATAATTTATCAGTTATTAATATTTTGTATCTAATAAATTTTAATTAGATTTGTAAAAATTATTTTTTAATATAAATTTCCTAAACATATTTGAAAGATTTATATACTAATTTATTATTTATATAATTATTAAATTTTTTATATGCACATATAAATATGTGATAATAAAAAAATAGAATTAACTTACAAATTTCACCATATAAATTAGTAGTAACAACAAATAAGTCTAATATTTAATATGTTATTATTTATTTTAAAAAATATTATTATTTAATTTAGGTTATTCGAAGAATTTTGGTAATTGTTAAGGGTAAAAGAGTCATTACAACTCTAATATCAAACCTCTAATCTCAAAAAGCTCATGTTAGGAGCTTTTTCAAAATTAGCTTTCTCACCTCAATCCGCTCTTTCAATCCGCTATTTACCAAACATCAATATTAGCGGATTTGACTAGTCAAACCTCTAATTATACCTCAAACCTCTAATTTTTTTCCAAACCGCTATTTACCAAACAGGGCCTATGTTTTTTTTTCCTTTCAATTTATTAACTTAAATCAAATTAAATGATCGAGTCATTGATATTATAGGTTAAATTATGATTTTGGTACTTTTTACTATGCCTAAATTTGGAACTCAATCATTTTTTATTTTTAATTTGATATAATTTGTATCGACTACTTTTTATAATATCATTCGTCAATCTTATCATTAATATCATGAATTATTGCACTTATAATGTTTGAAAGTATTGTAAAAACATAGTTAAATTGTTAAGGGCTAAGGTCAGGGTTAGAGATTGACAAGAGTCATGTACGATCCTCCTAAAATGGTAAAATTTTGATTCTAGTTCTTATAAAATTTAAAAGTGTCTATGAAATGTATAATTGTATTTTGGAAAAGTATAGGGATTGATTAATGATAATGTATACTTACAAATATAGGGACTAAATCCTAAATTAGAACATATTAAAAGGATCAAAACCATAATTTGACCAACCGAAATATTATACAATAAAAGTTGATAATATTTATGTCTCCAAGCTTTTAGAAATATTAATGAATTAATGTTGTGATTAATATATATTAATACAAAGAGATAAGAACCCTTTAGGCATGTTATTGAAACAACACCTCATTATCCCTTTTTTTTCTTAATTATATAAGAAAAATCAAACCCTTAACTCATACTTTGTTTCATTTACAAGAATTCAGACATTTGACTCAAAGCTTCTGAGGTGTCGAGTGGATATTCGTTCATTCGTGTTTCCCATTTTTTTATTTCTTTTAAAATATAGCATAATCAGATTGAACAAAAATCGTCGACCTTATTTATGTATTAATATTAAAAAAAATAGATTTTGCGTTTATGATTAAGATTTTGAATTAGAGTGCATGTTTTAAAATTTATGATTTAATTTTTTTAATATTAAAATATAAATAGGTGTACCAAAAAGAGACAAAATAATTTTTGTTCAATAAGATTAGGATGCCTATTCTTTTCTCTATTTTAATATATATATATATATATATATATATATATATATATATATATTATTTTAGGGACAATTTTATACCAAAATTATTAGTATTTTTTTTTACAAAATGATAATGTTCATGATAATGACTTTTAGGCTTTATTAATAAGGTAATTATAAAAAAATATACAATGCATATCTAATTTTAGGGATTAGAGATTTAATTTAAGATTTATAGTTTAAGGGTTTAAGTTTATGTGCTTAAAATTTAGGGATTGTGGTTTGAATTTAGAGTTTAGAATTAGAATTTAGGGATTATAGGTAAAAACTTAAATCCCTAACATATTTCCCTAAAACCTAAACCCTAACATCTAAATCTTAAATTCTAACAACGTACCCTAAATTCTAAACCCTTAAATCTAAAGCACTAAATCAGATTCTACCACTAATGCATCGTATATTCGTATATTTAACCTGGTTAATATACAGTAAATGAAAATTTAAAATCCAGTACATGAGTTAGGGATTGTTGCATTAAATTCTATTAAATATAAGAAGAAGAAAAAAAATAATTTAATAGATGGTTGGCGAACATAATGTTGGTTTAAATTCATTTAACAATTAATGTATAGATATATAGTTCATTAATTAATTGATTAATAAAAAAACAATTAAAGTAATGATGTTATACAAAAACATGTTGGGCTTATAGTTGTTGAGCTTGGAAAATGTTTAAAGATCGTGAACTAAAAAAATAGGAAAAACGGGCCAACTTTAACCAACAAGAACACACTGGTTTCACCAATTCTTACATGTTTAAACTTTAAATACAGACAACGATGAATACATAACTGTCGTTTGTTTCTCGAGAAAATGCAACCAATTTCCTAGTGCCAATCTAATTAATCATAATTACTATAATGGATCAATATAAAAAAATGGTGTAAATACAGCATGCAGATTGAAACACTATTGGACTGGCAAAGAATTGTGCTTTGAAATTGTTGGAAACCAGTGGAGCTAATGTACATAATCTCTCCCCAGTGGAAGCAAACCTGTTGAAGGAGATGTTCTTTTTCTTCTTCTTCTAGTCCGTTTTCTTTGGTTCTTCCAGAACAAATTCGGCATAGAGATCTTTCAAAGCAATCACAACCGTCGTGATCAACGGTCCCATAATCGCTCCCTGTCGAAAAGGAGACATCCATTTCAAATTTCGAACAATATAGGCATCAAAAAATACATGATAGTCTCGTTAGAAGCTGTTTTCGGTAGATGAAAGTTACCTCAACTGCAGAAGGGAACAATGTCATTCCACCGATGATGCTAAGCCCTGTAAGATACGCGCTGTAACCGGGTATACTCTCTTGGATTTCAGTGGCACCATAATCCATAAGCAAGATGTGGATAATGGAAAAAGTGACTGCTAGCACGTATCGACTTTCCAGCAGTAGCTCGATGGCTGCAGGAATCGTTGCGAACCAAGGTGGAAAGATCGGCAACAAGGGGCTGATGAAAGCAAGCACCGTCGACATGTACACGAAGTGGATGTCGCATAGTCTAAATAGAAGCCAAGTAAGACATCCTTGAAAAAATGCAATCTCAACTGTGGCCAAGAGCACGCCGGAAATAGCATTATCGAGAACTTCAACGCATCTAATCCTGGCCGATTTCGATATTGGAATCATTGACATCACTTGCTCTGTTACTCCACCGGATTCTGATGTGATAAGGTAATATAGAACCCAAAAGAACACCATCAACTGAGATACAAAGTTGAAGACCTCAGCAGCTCCATAGATGATGGAATTGCCAATAGTGAACACGATTTTTGCGCCTCCACCTAAAACAGACGCACTGCTTGCTAACACCCGTTGCGAAACATCCGCCCCTTTAACAGCAAACCCTTTAGCCTTCTCCACCAAATCCTCTCGTGTGATGATCAATTCTCTGAAAATCGCATCAACTTCGGTGTAAATTAGTCCCCATTCACGATCTCTAACCCTCTTCTTCAAACTCAAAAGCTTCTCCGTATAAGGAGACTGTGTCATCAAGGTCGTCGACTGCGTAGACGAACTAGGGGTCGAAGTTACGACAAAATGCTTAATCCCGGTCACAAACTCTGTCAGATTATACTGCATTGCCAAACTATCCATCTGCTCCGAAACCGTTTCATAGAACTGTGTAGTATACTTATCCACCATTGCAGGGACATCATTCTCTTCCATCCATTTCTTAACACCCATCCTCTCAGCATAGTTGCTCTCTTCCACATGAGCTTTCACCGAAATCACGGCATCTTTTCCCTCGACACCGATCTTATACGAGAAGAACATCGGTCCAGCAACGAACCCCGCGACCATACCGATTATGAGTCCGATAGCAGCGATAGTATTCAACCTTTTCAGTATCCCACCAGTGAAATAAGCACTAATTGCACTTCTCCTGAAACTGCTACTCCTAAATGATGAAACAGCAGACATTGTGTAATCTATGTTCTTATTACTAACCAAAAACCCCAACACAATTATCCCCAATGACCCGACACCACCGATTGTCTCATAGGCAACCACAAACACAGCAAAAGCTACTAACCACCGGACTAACATCGGAAATCCACTTCTAGTACGCCTTGAAAGAGCAGATTTTGGTCTTTTAAGGAACACCCTCAGACAAACATCCTTAATATCAACGAGTGTACCTATAAAAGCTTTAAAGACAGCAACAGGGACGGCAAGAACAGTTTCAGTGAGGCCAAGTCTCAACGGTTCACTCCAGAATCCGACAAGGGTTTCTTGTATGCCTCTCAAAGGAATCGAACACAAGATTGCCCACTGGATTGGCCGGAGATACTCTTGCAAGAGCTTGCAAATCGCATACAAGATGAATATGGTGAAGGCCAGGCCAGCATGAGCCATGGCTATGTAAAGAGCCAGACGTACCTGGGGATCACCGGAGAGGCTGTTTCTGTGATCTGGGTCGGTGGGGTTTTGCTCCTGGGGTGGCGCGTGGGGTTGGTTTGGAGGCGCGTCGTTGTTCCCTGGGGCCGGGGAAGGCTTCCTTATCGATGCAGATCGGAACATGTCTTGCCACGGAAGTGTTGTGGAGGTTGTTTTCGGTTGTGGTTCACTTGAATATGGAACCAACTCCATTTTCAAGAACAGTTTTTTCCCCCCAGAAAGATCAAGTCTTTTCGCAGAAGAGAGAGAAAGATGAAAAAAGACAGTTCTTTTGAGAAAGATAAGAGAGAGAGACTATGAACCAATCAGGAACTGACACTGAAGCAACAGATTGAAAACATAAGAAATAGATTGGCTGACAGCCTTTATTTATGGTGTCGGTGACTTTTGGACTAAGATGTATTCACTATTCAGTTTTCCATGGAGGATTTGAAGGGCTTTGTGCTTGTGGCGATGTACATACATATACTCATATATGTATGTACCAAAACTGCAATTCACATAGGATTTATTCTTGACCTGTATTTGCAATTATTTTGCATGTGCCCTGCCCTCTCCAGTGCTAACTTAACTCATACTTTCCTTATTTATAGCCTTTGTTAGAAAAATAAGAAGAAAAAAAAGGGTTAAATTTCTTATTTCAGAAGTTGCAAATTTGTGTAAGATAAGTACGATTAAAACAAAGAAAAGTGGGTGATTATTTCCTTGATCAGAATGCTTAATGGTTATAATAAATATTATTATATTATTTGGGGGAAAAGAAGGAACTCTCTGGGTCAATACTCAACACGGATTTGTGTTAAGTAATTGCTTTCATATTCGTAAGCAAAGATCCACCAAGTATAATAATATTGAAGGAATCAAGGTGCAAGTTAATTGAGATTAGTAGTATGGAACAGTAAAGGAAGATGGTGGAGCCATCAATGGTGAGAAATGTATAAGATTGTCCTTTTCCAGTTTGTACTCATTCCTTCATCCTGCTTCTCCGCATTTGAGCTAAGGTCATTTCTTTACTGGAAATTTTTAATGGGATTATATAATAAAGGACTAAATTATTCAAACTAAAACATAGGGCCTAAATCCTTAAATAAAGATTGTCAAAAGGAAAGAAAGTGATGCAGGCGAAGCAGGTTTGTCTGAAATCCTTAAATAAAACTTCCACTGTCATAACTCATAACCATGTCTTCCATTCTTTATAGACAACAAGTTTTTTTAATGATTTTCTCAGCCTGTAAATTGTTCTTGTTCCAACATCAATGTCATTGTCAATGGCGGTGTCTGTGTGCTTTTTACATGTTTTGTTGGATTAGTTTAGCTCTCAAAAGTTCCATTCTTGTTTCTGCAGGTAACAGCAACGATTTGTGGACCCGTGGCCGCAATGTCCTTCAATTTCTTTGTTTCTGTTGGGATTATAGTGACAAAAAAACTAGTTAGTCCCTTTTTATCTTGTTGTGTTATGTTCCATTGCAGGTCATTAACAGCAACATCAATGTTTGATAAGGGTCTTGTAATTGAGTTGTTACTTGTTATGATCCATTACAGGTGATGGGGAGAGTTGGATTCAGTTTCCCAATTTTCCTAACTTTGATACATTACTCTATAGCATGGATATTACTAGCATTTTTCAAGACAATGTCGTTGCTTCCGGTTTCGCCTCCCTCGAAAACTACCGTTCTCCTCCCTCTTCTCTTTGGGAGCTATAATGGCGTTTGCCTCTGGCCTTGCCAATACCAGACAGGTCCGCTTTTGCCTCACCTGCCTTATGAGTTATGAAACAATAATTCCTCACAAGTTAGCTTATGTTGCAGTGTTGGTTGCTACCAAATAGCAAAAATTGCGGTCACTCCGACCATTGTTCTCGCGGAACTATTCTCTTCAGGAGAGCCATTTCGTTCATAAAGGTGTTAGCTGGCTTGACAGTCCCTTCAATTATCTGGTTTTCTCATCCAGTTATCATGGTGTTGCAGGTTTTGGCTCTATGCAGGTGTAACGGTAGCCACCATAACAGATTTAGAGTTCAATGCTTTCGGTGCATGTATCGCCTTCGCATGGATAATCCCGAGTGCCATAAACAAAATTCTCTGGTATAAATTTAGATTCTTGTTTTATTTAAATACTTTCACTCATTATTGTTTCAATCAAGAACAATGGCGAAAATGAAGGTAAAGGAAAGATATATATATATAATGTGAAATAACCATAGCCCATAAAATCTTAAATTCAAACAACAATATCTTAACATCATCCTGTATGAGGTTGCATATTTAAAGAAACAAATGACCGTGGTGCATATGCTAAACTCTAAAATAATGAGCAGTGTCATTTCTATTACAGATAAGGAGAAAATAAAAGCTTATCACACTTTTCATTTTGGCAATGCATAGGAGTTTCAATAAGCAGGGCAACCTTCAGCAACGACCCCGGGAACAGTGGGACAATGTGCCAACTCGCAATGGTCGGAGGAGTCGAGACCCCACCACATCGGACCGCCAATGTCGTAGGATTGGAGGGCGAAGTACAAGACAATAGCCATGAAAGCAACACCAGCATCCAAAGCAGCTGATAAGACATATGTATGCTTTGCCCACCATCCCTTGTACCTACTGTAAACATACCAATTGAAGAAAATTCCAACAGTTCCCCAACAAATGTAGTGCACGGCCTTAGCCGGTGGCATGCCCATTGTTGCTCCGAAGATCATTGGCATGTGTATCAGTTTGATCCATTTCTTCTCCGGGAATTTGCGTGATAGCAACCACACTGGAACGGGGGCAAGGAAGCCTATTAAGAAAAACCAGTTCAGCTGAGGGTAGTTCCCGTATTTAGTGAACATTCGGAGCGGGCCTACGACACCCCAAATGATTGAAGCATTGTAAAATACATCATCACCGGGGCAGGTCCACGGACTTCCTTCAGGCAATAAATCAGGGTCACAAATGTTTTCGATACTGGATAGGAGCCACCATGCAGTTGCAAAGTAGCAAGTTGAAGCAACTATGGTTCCAACAAGCTGGCAAGGCAAAAAAGGCAAATTAGGAGGAAGAAATTTAAAGTTCCAATACGAAGAGAGAAAATGAATGAATCACCTGTACGATGAACATCGATTTCGGAGGGATCTTCATGTAATGGCCTAATTTGAAGTCCGAAAGCAACATCAGAGCTTGTACCATACTGATATAGCCATAGGTCTTGAAAGTAACATTTGCGAGAGGCTTGCCAGGAATCAAATACCCTATGACCAACTCAGTAATCACATTCAACCCCACTGCCTGCACGTTTGTAAGAGCGTGATTAGAGAATTCATGATGAAATCAATGTCGGAAACCAATGTCATTTCTTTCGAGAATGAATCAGACCATGTTCGTCGTGGCTAGAATGATCCCAACAGGTAAGGTGAAAAAAAATGCCATTAGACAGGCTAGCAGAACTCCCCACCAAGGGAGCTGCAGTTGATTGCCAAAACCCTCACAGGCCACGATGGAAAGCAACACAACCAAAACCAAGATGCTGTAAAACCACCATTGGGGGACAGCATCATAATTTCTCTTCATTAGCCTCGTGTGTATATCGTTAAACTTATCCTTTGCTGCATTTCTAGACTTACTCACCATTTCCCAGATTGATCTAGAACACAAAAGCAAAGAAATAGAATTATCACAACATATGATATATAGATAAGACAAGTATATGTTGATGCAGGTGCTTACTTTCCCTCAAATAGGAAGACGTGGGAAATGGAGGCCGAGAGCGTTGCAAAGCTCAATCCATACAGGAAAGCAAATGCAACACTCAGATAGAGTTTGCTGTAATTGTTGTATTCGGTAAGATTGATGTCGAAAGTTTTCTGATTCAGAATTCTAGAAATGTTGTAAGTCTGACCATCAGAATCGAAAGTATGAGAAGAAATCAAGGGAAATTTTCTAGCATCATATACGTTGGACCAGTAAGCAATGGGGATAAGAACATAGAGGAACAAGAAGAACCCAAGCAGTATGTTACATATGGCAAATAAGGGTGTGGCAAGAGGACTTCCCAAGAAGGCCGAAACAGTGGACCAGTCGAGACCAAAAGAGCCAATGCCATATCCATTTAGGCCAGATCCTATCTGCTGGATAGGGATGGAATCCTTCCAGATCAAACAAACAAAGGAGAAAGCCGATAATGTAGGAAAAAGGTAGCCCGGTACTATGTAGTAAGCAAAGCTTGATATGAAAACCATAATGAAGAACTGTAGCCTTGTGTGTCCACCTTTTGGTCTCTTTTCCTTCTCATGCAATGCCCTACAATTTAAATTGACAAGCAATTAAGTTTTTCAAAATAAACTTGGCCTATAATTGTGTTTTGAAGTACCTGAACAAAGAAACTTGGACCAATGTACTTGGCCACCACATGAAAGGTGATTCAACCAGGAATCTTCTGAACACACCAGCCCATCCATATCCAAGCAACTGATCGAATATAATGTTTGATTGGTGTCATTGTCATTTTCAATGATAATGAAAATGAAATGCAATTTTAAAGTACCTGTGTAGTTTGTGCAAGCAACATGGCTGCAACTGGGTTCAATGATCTGTGATAAAAGGCCTTGACAATTGTGATGATATTTACTGCATAAACACCCCCTGCTCCACAATTGGCAAATATGGTTATCAACGCATGTTCTTTCTGAGTGAACGGCCCCGGATTCAATGAGAACGACCAAGGCGTGAACGGGACTCGAATTTTGGTTTTCGGCAGAGTTGCAGCCATTAGCTTCCCTATAGGGAGAACAACGATTTGCGCCGATACTGACCCGATCGTGAGCTGATTTTGACGATAAGCAAAGAATTGGTTGACAAAGGATAGAAAGCAACAAAATATTAAGCCGAGAAACCATGTGCGAAATGTCAAGGTCGATTCCGTCGGATCATCCGTAATCGGAACTGTTAGCCTAACTTGCTCAATGGGATTGTCATCCACTTCATCTTCTGCAAAAAGAACAAAAATACCAACACAACTCATCAGATACAACTCCAGTTCATAACATTCAAGCACACACATATACATATACCTTCTACATTGGTTGCAGATTGAAGTTTCTCCATGCTAACTTCCACCTCCATTGCCGCCATCTCTCTCTTGCAAGATCCAAAAGCAATACCTCAGTATATATACACACACACACACACACCATTACTGCCTATTTAAAGCAACATGTTGCAATATTATAATTTTATTTGCAATGTACACAATACAAGAATCGTATAACTTCATTAACAAGTGTCTGAAGATTTCTCCTAATTCTCCACAAATTCTGGAAAGACTGAAGATTTTATAATAATAAACAATTTGGTGTTGAATTTTGCATACAATCAAGACGTTTCTAGGAAGGGGCAATCACGAATCTCGAATATAAACATAAAACGAACATGAAATGTACTAAAAGAAATAAAATACAATGATGATGAACACAAAACTCAAAGATATTTACCAGTAGTATTACAAAGGATCAGAAGTCCCTGTGAGTTGTTTGATAAACTGAGAAAAATCAAATACTGAAGGTTGAATTTAAATAATAAATTTGATTGGTATTTTGTTTAAGGATGAGTGTACCACACAGCTGAACACCACTAAATGTTACCATATTAGTTACATAGCTGATCTCTTCATTTTGATTTTTGTAAACATGAGTTGTTTACAGCAACTATGTTACCATATTAGTTCATATTACAAAGGTAACTGCACAGGGACTTAATTACTGTCGAGATTCTTTCTACTCAAAATCCATTTATTCCTAATTTTAAGGGTAACATGATGATAGCTAGAATCTAAACGTAGTATAGATTCCAACTTTTTACTCTCTCATTTAGTATTCTGTTTTTTTATAAAGACTATCTACATTTATTTAAAAGAAAATGCTTCTATTTTTTTTTAAATCCGAATAGAACGTGATTAGTTTTATCTGTATTTTAAATTTTTATATAGTGATGTGAAGATTTTTCACTAATTTAATATATACAAATAATTATTGTATAATATATAAAAAAACTCATTATAAATTAAATAAAAATATAATTTGATTTGTATAATTATAATTTTTAATGAGTTGATTGCACCATACGTTCCCAACCTGTAATTTTCATTTCAAATTGATCTCATACTTTTAAACGTTCAAATTTTATCCTTAAATTATGATCATCATTCTAATTTAATCCCTAAACTTTTAACCATTTCACTTTCACCCCAAAACTATTAATATATAATAATCATATCCATTGTTAATAAAATAGTTTAAAAAAATGTCAACTGTCGTGTAAGCATTGATGTGTATTATGTAATAATATGATGTGGCATATACTGATAAATTTTGGGGATGAAATTAGAAAGTTTAGAAGTTTGAAACCAATATAAAATGAGGGACGTGGTTTGGGGGTGAAAATGAAATGTTCAAAAGTTTAGGAACCAATTTATTATGATAGTTATAGTTTAGATATGAAATTGAAACATTCAAAGTCTAGGGACCAATTTAGAAAAGGGTCGGCAGAACTAAGTGTTATGATATAATATTTGAAAAATAATTTTGACTAAATTGAAAAGAATTTAAAATATGTTTTTAGTCAAAAACAACTTAAAAATATGTTTAAGGGTTTTACAAGGCTTTGAATTGATTTAAAGTGCATTTAAAGTAGTCAAAACCGAGCTATTCAAGTACTCGTACCGATACGATCTGGTACCGTACCAATACGCCTTAGGGTTTTAACTACAAAAATTTTCCAGTAGTCAAAACTCGTACCGATACGCTTAGCCGTATCGATATGGTGTGATTTAAAATAGCCCAACAACTAGTCGCGTACCGATACAGTTGTATCACGTACCAATACGCCTAACTACCCCCAACGGTCAAATTTCCCAATGGCCAATGGCCATATTACATTCAAGATTCTTTTGATTCCAAATTAAATTAGTGGTTTTTATTCACAAGGATTCCCTATCCCTAATTTTAAGGGTAACCGTCATATTCGTTCATACTAATGGTCCAGTAAAAAATATATTTATCTTAAAAGATTCGAGTTTGAACAACTTGCAAGTGAGTTTCTAGTTTCCAAATATAGGAACAAAATCAACCATTTACTTATATTACAAATAGGGATACTAAAGATTACTATCCTAGTTTATAGACGTTATTTTTGGTAGTCTTAGTTGTTTACAATTGATAGTATTATGTTTCCATTACAAATGTAACTGCCCAATGACCATATTATATTCAAGATTTTTTTGATTCCAAATTAAATTAGTGATTTTGATTCACAAGAATTTTCTATCCCAATTTAAGGTTAACAGTTATATTCGTTCACACTAGTAGTCTAGTAAAAAAAATATGTTTATCTTAAAAAATTTAAGTTCGAACAACTTGCGGGTGAGTTTCTAGTTTCCCAAATATAGAAACAAAATCAACCATTTACTTATATTACAAATAGGGATACTAAAGATTACTATACTAGTTTATAGACGTTATTTTTGGTAGTCTTAGTTGTTTACAAGTAGATAGTATTATGTTTCTATTACAAATGTAACTGCCCAATGGCCATATTATATTCAAGATTCTTTTGATTCCAAATTAAATTAGTGATTTTGATTCATAAGGATTCCCTATTCCTAATTTTAAGGGTAATAGTTATATTCGTTCACACTGCAGTGGAGTAAAAAATGATGTTGTAATATGATGTGGCATATAATGATAAATTTTAGGGATGGAATTGGAACGTTCAGAAGTTTGAGACCATTTTAGAATGATGGACATAGTTTGAGAGTGAAAATGAAATGTCCAAAAGTTTAGGAACCAATTTATTATGATAGTTATAGTTTAGAGATGAAATTTGAACATTTAAAGTTTGGAGACCAATTTAGAAGAAGATCATAGTTTGAGGCCATATAGTACAATTAACTTTTTTTTAATTTGTAAACTAAAAATTCAATCGAACCAAATATATTTAAACAATAATCAAATTGAAATTAAACCGAATACCACGATTTATTACCATTTTCGATTTTCTCGATTCCTATGCTCAGCCTAACTTTTGGTTATGGCTTGAAAATCCAACATTAGTAATGCTAGTATGTTAATAACAGAAAATCCAATCAATACTTACAATATTCAAAGTACAGTGTTTGTTTTTTTTTAAACACTTGTATCTTTTTAAAAAAAATATCGGTATCTAACTCATTGACCGACTAATTCAGATCGGATATTGCAAAGGTCTATTATGGGGTGACCCTCTCAATTCAATTTTCTCCATTCACAAACCCCTGAGCTTTCTTAAGGAATCTAGTGTCTTATCTTATTAGACCAACTAATTGTTAGTATTCGAAGTAAAATATTAGTTTTATATAAATCATGCAATATCATTTGTATTCGAAGTAAAATATAAATAAATATTACCTTATAATCACCCTAAGACTATTTAAAAAAATCACATTATCACCCAAAGCCATCTCCTTCGCCCAAAGCCATCTCCTTCAATTTGATAGCAGCCTCTTCCTTTTTTTATTTCTTAGCCGGTGATCGGCAACTGGTTTTAATATTGGTTGTAGATCACCGGATTCATTATTTTCATATTTTTATTTTCTTGTTTATTTATATTTTTAATAAAAATCTCTGTCCTTGTGGCACGTATTTCTCTGTCCTTGTGGCACGTTTTTCCGTTATTTTGTGGTTCGTTTCATCTGTCGTTTTTGGTATGATTTCAGCATACCTTAGCGTTCGTTTGGTGCTCTTACAGAGATCTTCGCGACGCTAGTTTCTGATTTTGATTCTGTCGGTGTTCATAGAAAGATAGATCCCCTCTCGGTTGATGGTCGTTTGCCGATGTAATCAGACCTGGGTAGCGGAACAATCTGCCTGATAGTTTGGTTCGATCACCACTCCTTTTTCACATCGTAAAGCGTCTCGTTTGGATAGAGACAAGGAGATTCAGGAAGACTTCTGAATTTTGTCGGTATGCTAATATCTATGAAAATATTTATTTTCTTTGCATCTTTGGGTTGTTTGAGATTTTGGTGTACTAGATCTCATTATTCTCTATTTTGGATGTTTTGTATTTGAGATATTTTTCATGGTTATTAATAAAATTCGGTGGTCATTACCAAAAAAAAATGCACATTATAATTTTATTCATGATTAATGAATTAGATTATAGCGGTCATTAATATTTTTAAAAATAAATCTGCTTAATTTTAGGTGTTGTTTATAAGTTGAAAAATTAAGTATTAGATTTAAGTTACAAAATCTGTTTGGTATATTAGTTAAAATTAAGTACCGGATATGATTAAATAATTTGATAAACGTAAAATTTAAAGAATATTATAGTGTTAAAAGAAAAAATGAAACAAAATATTTATTTGAAAAATTATCCTTTAAGTGATAAATAGGTTCTTATATATTTATGGTTTCTCACATTTTTTCATAGAAAAATAATTTCTATAGGATGATTTTTATTCTGGATTATCAACGCATTTAAAATTAAATACTCAAAATATTTCTTTGGATTTAGTATATGTCAAATTATGTCATCAATCCCTATACTATACTTAAATTGTAGATTTAGTTCATATATTCTAACTTGGTCAATTTCAGTCCCTATTCTTTTTTAACTTTTAAATTTCAGTCCCTGTTTTTTTTAACTTTTAAATTTCAGTCTTTGTTTAAACAATATATTATATAACTAACTTACATCGACTTAAAATGATAAAATTGAAGAAAAAAACTAAAATTAATAGGATATTTTGACTTATACATACATCTAATAGTTGTAATTATTTAAGTAGGATTGAAAATTCAAATTTTAAAAAATACATGAACTGAAAATATATGAACAAAATCTACCATTTACTTATAGGAAAATTCTACCACGGGCGACGAACATTGCTGAACACTATTAAATTAATTAATAAAGATTAAAATTTTTAAAACTCAACATACAATTAATAATTATTTTAAAAAATCAATTAAATTATATTTATATATATATATATATTTAAAAATTTAATAAGGGTAAACTACATATTTAGTACCTCACCAATTTATGTATTTCTATTTTGGTACCCAAACTAGTTTTTTTAGCAAAATGATACCTAACGTTACGTATTGTTTCTATATTGGTACCCTGACTGTTAAAAATAAACGAAAACAATAATGTTGCTTGGTCAAATAACAGTTTTAAGCCCTATAACTTCTACAATCTATCAATTTAGTCTAGAATATTATCAATTTAAACATCATTTTTAAGTCTCGATAATAGTTGAGTCCACCGGTTTTCTGAAATTTAGTGACATAGTGTTTAGCTTCTTCCTCCGACAACCAACAAGGCAATGTGATCTCTTCATCTAATGGACGTTTGAATAACTTCCTTTTCGGCAACAAAACTAAAAAAATCAGTCAGCAATTCCTTCTCAACTATGTCCGTACCAGTCTCTGCAAATTCAACTTCTATTTCTCCAGGTTTCAGCAATACATACACACATTTATGGTAAAACCTAGCCAAATACAATGCCAGATCTTAGTGAATTGAAACTTGGATTTAAATTATGCTTTAATTAAGATAAACATCGATTCTCAGTTCTAATTCAAATCTAATGGAAAATCGAAATGAAACCCAAGATTTAAATTATGATTGCAGATGTGAGAATCTCGGTCAGTCAAGATAAATATCGAATTTACCTAAAATCTAGAGATGTAATAATCATTGCCATAATAAGATATCTAGGCATCAGCGAGCTTAATTTTCCGATTGAACCGAATAAACGGTACACTCAAGTTCACCAAAACGTTCACTTTGTCAGGCCTAAACAAACACAAATACCAAGCCATGAAAGCTCCCCAGTCATGACTCATGCCCTACAACAAACACCTTGTGTTCATCGGGAGCCACCACATTTATAAGCTCAACCAAATCGTCGATTATGTGGAAGCAAGTGTAACTGGCGACTGAGTCGGGGGCATCCGAGTTGCCGAAACCCCTCAGATCGAGAGCCACGACACGGTAACCCATTGAAGACAAAGCGAAGATTTGGTGACGCCATGAATACCAGAGCTCTGGGAAGCCATGGAGGAAAAGAATCACCGGGCAATAGAAACAATCTATTAAAAATAATAGTTATTTAACCAAGCAATCGTCATTGTTTCCGTTTATTTTTAACAGTTAGATACCAAAATAGAACAAATATGTAATATTAGGTATTATTTTATTAAAAAAATAGTTTTGGTACCAAAATAGAAATACAAAAATAGTTGAGGTACTAAATATATAGTTTACCCTATTAAAAATAAAAAATTAATATATGTATGAAAAATAATTTAATTAAATTTTTTAAAAATAATTATTGTATGTTCAGTCATTAATTTTTTTAATCTTTATTAATCAATTTAATGGTATTCAGCGGTGTTCAACGTTAGTAGTGTTTAACGATGTTCGTTGCACGTGGTAGACTCATCCGTGATTTAAATAGAATATAGATATGTGAGAATAAAAATAAGAAAGAAAATAGTACTTTACAAATATTGGGGGTAAAAGTATCTTTACAATGCTTATATCTAATATTATAAACAGAAACGTTGCTCATAGCAACTTACTTAGTTTTGGAACTGTAACCCCTAAACTCGGTCTAGAAGAAATAGCTGAATTTAGGAAGTCACGTTTTAAAACTTTATCCTTAAGAAACCAATTCCAATTATGATATATTAAAATAGCGTAAAATAAATTATTTCTGATAATAATATAAAATATCTCAATAATTATAAAACTCGAACGTTAAAATAATTATCATATAATTTAAATAAAACATTCAAATTTAAGTCTGAAAACGCATGTAAAAAAATAATAAGTCTTAAATCCGAAATTACATTAAAATCCCAAAATAATCTTAATATTAAAATACTCCCGAAAGTAAAGTATATCCATACTGAAGGTAAAATAGATTCGATAAAATAAAGAGTTCCTCCGAGTACCAAGTCACCTAGAGTCCAGGATATCTGAAAAAAGGAAAACTATGGAGGAGTAAGATAAAGAGCTTAGTGTGTCTCTAAAGCGCAAGAAAATCATAGTCGTAAAAACATAGTAATATTTTCTTAAAATTCTTTAAAGCATAACACATAAATCACAAGCACAATGCAATGCACCCAACTACAACCGCCAAGAGGAAAGTTCCCCAGAACTCCTCACTACAACCGCCAATCCAAAGTGGAATTCAGTCCGAAGGGTGAAACCACTAAACTTCCCCGAACAAATCCCAACCCATGCTCATACAGTGATATGATGATTAGAAATCAAATTTCATAAAAAAAAGTTCCATAAATTTGATATTCTGTAAACATACTTCATAAATCATAGTTCATAATGTTGGATTAAAATCCGCAATTGTGGGCACATATGTAAAATGTATGTTGCTATTATAAAGTATGACACAAAATCAAGTGACCAATTATGTTAGGCGTGTCATAGGTATTAAAGTGTCATGGAAATAAAAGTGTAGATACCATAAGATATATTTATAATTCAATGAGGGGCAGAGTTATAAATATTTAATAGTTGATTTAATAATCAACTATATAAAGAGGTAGTGGTCCCCAAGAAATAGGTTAACTTGTATTACTCTTGTCCCCGTCAGAGAGTTTTTACGGCAAGGGCTAACCTATCTTCTTGGAAGATCACAACCACCTTTTAGGCGATCTTCATCAAAGGATTCAAGATTTTTAATCTATCGATTAATTCAGGTACGCTTCCGCATTTAGTTTATTCGGTTTATTGTTCTTGATGATTTGGCATGATAAATCTTGGGTTTAGATTTCATATTAATTTATGAATTGATTCTAACAAGTGGCATCAGAGCCTAATTATGTCGAATCGCTGATAACCGATTATTTATTTTTCTTAATTGTTTCACGCCGCATCAGTTTCGATTGTTTTTCTTATGGAATTTTAGATTCAATTTTATTAAATATATATTTTTTTTGCGGCGATGGTGGCTTTATAGTCTTGTTTAGGGTTCAATTATATTGATTGTTTTTTGTTGTCATTTTTTTGGATTTTAGCATGACAGAGACAGTTTTCTCTCTCGTATGAATTAGGGTTTGATTTTAATGTGTTTACCCTTTTTTGCTTTGGACATTTCTATGCAAATTCAAGGTAATTACGTTTGAAGGTATAATTATAATTAGAATTATACGGCTATCGACAGTTTAGAAATTCAAACAATTTTGGTTCTGTGACATTTCTTTACTCTATGTTATTAAGATTTCCTATTATGATTTTGCCCTTATTTTGTATTGATTTTGTTTTTTAAGTGTGAAATATATATATATATATATATATATATATATTAAATTCAGTTTGATCAATATTTTAGTTTTGATCGTTAGTAATTAAAAGAAAAACAAAGTTGACTTGAGCTTTGTCGTGGTAAATTTACCGTGACTTGGAAACTTTATAATCAGGTTAGCTCTCGAAGCTCTATATTCGGTTTATGTCTAATAAATTATGATTGAATTTTTGTTGAATCATGTTTAGTATTCAGTTAATTATGATGTACAATGTGTTAAAGTTTTATAAATATCTTAGGGTATTAAATTGCATGATTTCGGTTTAACTTTGGATTCTTTTTGGGTATATTGTTATTTGTCGCAATGCCATTAATCTTATGAAATTTTTAATTTTGATCATTATGTTATTATGGATATTTTTAAGGTCTTATGTGATCATTATATGAATTATTCATTTGTATAATACTTCTGATTTTGACTTTTAGTCAAAGTTTGATTGTTTGGAATTCTACTTTAATTTCGGCAAATGCATGCTTAAGGAATTTTTAAAGAAACAGTCAAGGATTTAGGTTTTTCGATTTCTGATAGCCCCATTCAGACAACCTTATTTTAGGTTATTTCGTAAAACTCAAGTGTTATCAGAAATTTCAATTTTGACTGTTACAAAATTTTAAATTTGGATATCGGTATATTTATTGTATATATTTTAAAATAATTTAATTGAAACATTAAGTCACCAAAGTGACCTCTATTGTGGAAATTATTTTATTTTAAAATATAGAAGGTTTTGTGCATGTAAGTCGGATTATGTTAGTATTAATCGGCCCAAAGGAAGGTTAATAATTAACATTATTACATGTACAACTGTGGTAATAAACATGTGATAATTATTCAGTTTTATATGTGAGCAATAAATCGGCCCAAAGGAAGATTTTTGTTTGACATGTTCTTATTATCAATGTTTGATTACTATACCAAGATATCACTTGCAAGTTAATGTTTTGTCCAACGATGAAATATTAATGGAGTGTTCGATATCTTAATATGAGGTTTACCTTTATTCAAATTTATTATTATTTTGGTTATCTTTTAATTTAATTGAAAGATAATAAAAAAAATTAAGGATTTTTTTTAAATAAATAAATTCATATTTTTGATTCGGACATCTAATATTTTAATAGATTAGTTGAAACATAATGTCACCAAAGTGACCACTTTTGTGTAGATTAGTTTATTTAAAATATTAAGATGATTATGGGTTTTTGTAATTCATGCGTTTATTAATTGGCCCAAAGGAAAGTTAATATTTGGCAGAATTACAACGACAACTGTGGCGATAAATGTGAGACAATTATAAGTTATTTTATGTGAGCAATACGTTAGTCCAAAGATTAGCCTATTGTTTGACATAGTTTATTGTCAATGTTTGATTGCTACAACAAGAGTACCGCTTACAGTTAATATTACTGTCCAAAGACTTGATATTAATGTTGTGCTTGGTATCTTGAGGGAAACTAGCCATTATTTTGAATTTATTTGTTTACTTATGAATATTTATGTGAGCTTGTTTTTATTTTATTTATTTATTTATGTTCTATATTTAGGTAATCTATCTTTTCTGTCACAATATCTATTAATAACATTCTACACTAATGTTTAGTGAAACTAATTTCAAGGAATAGAAGAGACACTTACATATAGTATTTGGTTGTATGAGTATAGACTTTGCACTAAAGAAAGAACAACTTGCACCTCTCACAGCGGTAAGCACCCATAAAAGGTATTTTGAGAGGTGAGATCATTCGAATCGCATGAGTCTAATGATCATAAAACACAACACTCTAGATGTCTTTAGGAGCACAAATCTAAAGTGATTACTCATACTAAGTGTTTCCTTGACGAAATTAAGAAATGTTTTACCCAAAACATTAAGGTTAAGATGACATCACTTATGCCTTCTTTGATGTCTATGAAGTATAAGGGTCAAGGAAATGTGAGAGAGTAGATTATAAAAATTCTTTATATTGCTTCAAAATTTAAGGCACATAAGATCGAACTTTCTAACAATTGTTTGTTCTTATGGTTTTGATATTGCTTCCTATACAATTTAACCAATTCAAGTTACAACTGTCAAAGGGAGAAATATACTCTATTTGGGTTCATTTCTCATCGTGTTCAAGAGGAAGAAAGGTTGAAGCATTATAAGTGTAAAAATAATTATTTTGTTAGTGCTCATTTAGTTAGTGTCTTTAAGAATAAGGGCAATAAAGAAAATATTTAAATAAAGTTGCTAAGGGTTCTAGCCAAAAGAAACGACAATAAGTTTTTAAGTGTTGATTCTTTTGTATAAGTTAGGACACATGTAAAGAAATTAAACTTTAAAAGCGAGCAACTACTTCGGTTATTTTGAGTGATACATGGACTGTAAATTTTATGATCCCACAATTAATATTATTTTAAGGAGAAATTTATAATTTTTTTTTGGATGTTGAGTTTGGAGGGAGAAATAAGGTTAGATACATTGTTATTGAGGAGGAATTGAATTATAATTTAATTCCTACTATCACTTTTGACAATATTTAGGTTTTCACACCTATCATTAATCAAGAAGTGAATCAAGTACCTCAGCAAAATAATGATGAACAACTCCCATTCAAGATAAGGTAATTATTTCAGAAGAACAAACTCAACAACCTTAAAGAACAAGTGTCATTAAAGAGGTCCACGAGAGGAAGATGAAATACTATTCCGGATTATTATATTGTATTTCTTCAAGAAAATAAGGTAACAATGGAATGATAGAAAATGATCAATCATTTTTTTTATCAGACCATAAAAGTTTTAACTCTCAAAAGTGGATTGATGTCATTCAAGAAAAGTATAATTTTATGCAAGACAATAAAGTTTATGAACTTGTCTTATTACCTGAAGGTGCAAACCAATTGGTTGTAAATGGATATTTAAAACCAAGAGGGATGCAAATGGTAATGTGGATAAGTATAAAGCACGTCTTGTATCTAAAGGATATACTCTAAAAGAAAACATTGATTTTGCAGAGACTTTCTCTCAAGTTTTTTTTGAAAGACTCTTTCAAGATAATTATTACACTTGTTGCTTGTTTTAGTCTTAAGCTACATTAGATAGATGTTAAGCTTGTTTTTTTTTCAATGGTGACATTGAAGAAACTATTTATATGGTACAATCATAAAGTTGTGTCTTATGATACAATATCAATGATATGTAAATTAAAGAAATCTATTTATGAGTTTAAGTAGGACTCTCATTAATGAAATTATAAATTTCATGTTGATTATCTCATTCGGTTTTGAGATAAATTTAGTTGACAATTGTATGTACTACAAGTTCAGTGGGAGTAAACCAAGTGATACTCATATTGCTAAAGAAGACAAATATTGTCTTACTCAATGCCCTAAAAATAACCTTGAAATTTAGAAAAATACAGAAGATTCCATATGCATAAGCTTTTGAGAATCTAATTTATGCTCAAGTATGTATGCGTTCAGATATTGCGTACATTGTTGGAATGTTAGACAGATATTTAAGCAATTATAGTATGAACCATTGGATAGCAACCAATAGGTTATGAGATATTTTTTTTAGAGAACAAAAATTACATGCTCACATATCGGAGTTTTGGTAAGTTAGAGATCATCAGGTTTACAGACTTCGATTCTAATAGAATATTGATGCAAAAGAATTTTGTCACTTGAGCTGCTAATTGTAGATTGAATAGAAAGACCACTTCAGTTATTTTGTGACAATAAATATGCATTCATTTATTCTATAAACAATAGGAACACTTCAAATTAGAAACACATAAATATTAAGTTCCTAGTTGTTAAAGAAAATTCAGAGTGGTTGTGTGTCTATAGAGCATGTTGGTGCAAACTCCATAATTGCACGCATATTAAGAAACTATCACCCTAGGTCTTTCATGAGCACACTACTCATGTTGGTGTAATGTTATTTAAGGAAATTCAGTTTTAGTGGGAGTTTGTAATTTTTTGAAAAATGCTCATTCGTTTTAGACACAATTTTGGTTACTTCAGTTTAAGGATATTTTAAGATTATTTTCTGCAGAAATAAAGTTATTTTGGTTTATGCACACTCTGAATTCAGTAAAGTTGATCTCACTAAGGTTTAGGAGGACCAGTTGGAAATAGACATGTACGGTTCACATTTCATGTAATTTTCCATGCTACGCATCCATGATTGATCTATGTCATTTGACTATGTATGTATACGTGACCATTGATGGGTCCAGTCATGATTGATATGGCGAAGACCGCTTTGATCCTATATGGATATAGTTGATGGACGAGATTGTTATAGAATACCTATTATATAATAGCAAATTTTTGAGCTCATAAGGTTGTACATTTATCAAGAAACATATGTTGCCCAAGTGGGAGATTGTTGGATTAAAATCCGCAATTGTGGGCACATATGTAAAATGTATGTTGCTATTATAAAGTATGACACAAAATCAAGTGACCAATTATGTTAGGCGTGTCATAGGTATTAAAGTGTCATGGAAATAAAAGTGTAGATACCATAAGATATATTTATAATTCAATGAGGGGCAGAGTTATAAATATTTAATAGTTGATTTAATAATCAACTATATAAAGAGGTAGTGGTCCCCAAGAAATAGGTTAACTTGTATTACTCTTGTCCCCGTCAGAGAGTTTTTACGGCAAGGGCTAACCTATCTTCTTGGAAGATCACAACCAACTTTTAGGCGATCTTCATCAAAGGATTCAAGATTTTTAATCTATCGATTAATTCAGGTACGCTTCCGCATTTAGTTTATTCGGTTTATTGTTCTTGATGATTTGGCATGATAAATCTTGGGTTTAGATTTCATATTAATTTATGAATTGATTCTAACACATAAGTCCATAAATCACAGTTCGTAAATCATAGTAAAATATATTCTGAAAACGTATGCATGTGATGTCAACCATAAAAATCATAATACATATAAATAATCACATAAAGGGTAAAACACCAACACATAGAAAAATAACATATAATTTAATTATAGCACCGAAAGAAACACACCTCGCAACAATAAAGTTCTAATGATGAACAAAGGGCGGTTACAGCTTCGATATAAGGTGATGACAGCGTCAATCAGAGAGGAATTCATAAAACATGGGAATAACTAAGAGCGACAACACTTTAAAACTCAAGGCTTAGGTTTATTTCTTTATGTCATAACTATGACTATATATATATATATATATATATATATATATGTATAGTTGAGCGGTTATAATCTAAACAAATTAGGTTTAGAATATAATAATAATAATAATAATAATAATAATAATAATAATAATAATAATAATAATAATAATAATAATAATAATAATAATAATAATAATAATAAGTTACGTTGAAAAGGGAGAGTCAATTCAGCCGTGGAAAAAAAATTAGAATTCAATTTGAATTAAAAAGACTGAAAAAAAATAAATTAAACAAATTAAAAAAAAGAATAGTGAAAGAGAATTGAAATTCAATTTCATAAAAATGGTTATTTATGGAGTCAACCCTTAACTTTCAAGAAATTTCATATTAACTTTCAAGGTTGATAAAAATTCTTATTTAGTCCTTCATAAAAAAGTTAGGGTTCTAAATTAAAAATTCTCAATTGTTAGGGTTTTCAATTAGGGATTTTAAAATTAGATTTCTAAATTAGGAATTTTTTGAATCTAGGATTTATAATTTGGGCATAATTTTTGGGGTGTTATAACTTTCCCACCATTAAAAGAAATTTTATCCTCAAAATTTCCAAACTTAATGATGTTTAGATAAAAGTTTAAAAGAGCATTTCGAATCAGGTTACGGATGACAACACTTGGTTTTCATATAGACTTTGATCCCAAATTCATAAGAACAAGTATGATCACGATCGGTTGCTAATCTAGAGTTCATACGAGGTGGCATAGTAGTCTATCTACAAAAAGAATTAATCCTAAAGATAGAGTTGGTACTTGGAGTCTATTCAAAATATATCTTTAATTCTTTAAAATAATAAATTTATCAGAAAATCTCATTTTGCCCAAAAATATTTAATATGCATGCAAAATCATTTTCGGCTTAAAATTTTATGTGAGCCTCACAGTCTGAGGGTTGAACTTAGCTCTGATACCACTAAATGTAACCCCTAAAACCGACCTATAAGAAATAACCAAATTTAGGAAGTCGCGTTTGAAAATTTTACCCTTAAGAAACCAATTCGAATTATGATATATTAAAATAGCATAAAAAATTATTTTTGATAATAATATAAAATATCTCAATAATTATAAAACCCGAACGTTAAAATAATAATCATATAATTTAAATAAAATATTCAAATTTAAGTCTGAAAACGCATGTGAAAAAATAATAAGTCTTAAATCCGAAATTACATTATAATCCCAAAATAATCTTAATAATAAAATACTCCGTAAGTAAAATATATCCATACTGAAGGTAAAATAGATTTGATAAAATAAAGAGATCCTCTTAGTATCAAATCACCTAGAGTCCAGGATATCTGAAAAAAGGAAAATTATGAGGAAGTAAGCTAGAGAGCTTAGTGTGTCTCTAAAGTGCAAGAAAATCATAGTCGTAAAAACATAGTAATATTTTCTTAAAATTCTTTAAAGCATAACACATAAATCACAAGCGCAATGCAATGCACCCAACTACAACCGTCAAGAGGAAAGTTCCCCAGAACTCCTCACTACAACCGCCAATCCGAAGTGGAATTCAACCCGAAAGGTGTAACGACTGAACTTCCCCGAACAAATCCTTACCCATGCTCATACAATGATATGAGGATTAGAAATCAAATTTCACAAACAAAGTTCCATAAATCCGATATTATGTAAACATACTTCATAAATCACAGTCTATAAGTCCATAAATCATGGTTCGTAAATCATAGTAAAAATATATTCTGAAAACATATGCATGTGATGTCAACCATAAAAATCAGAATACATATAAATAATCACATAAAAGTAAAACACCAACACATAGAAAAATAACATATAATTTAATTATAGCACCGAAAGAAATGCACCTCGCAACAATAAAGCTCTAACGACGAACAAAGGGCGGCTGCAGCTTCGATGTAAGGTGATGGCAGCGTTAATCAGAGAGGAATTCATAAAACATGGGAATAACTAAGAGCGACAACACTTTAAAACTTAAGGCTTATGTTTATTTCTGTACGTAATAATTATGACTATATATATATATATATAGTTGAGCGGTGGTAATCTAAACAAATTAGGTTTAGAATATAATAATAATAATAATAAATTATAATAATTTAAGTTGAAAAGGGAGAGTCAATTCAGCCGTGAAAAAAAAGGAATTAGAATTCAATTTGAATTAAAAAGGTTGAAAAAAACAAATTAAAAAAAAGACGGATGAAAGAGAATTGAAATTCAATTTTATAAAAAAAGGTTATTTATGGAGTCAATCCTTAAACTTTCAAGAAATTTCATATTAACTTGCAAGCTTGATAAAAAATCTTATTTAGTCTCTCATAAAAAAATTTAGGGTTCTAAATTAAAAATTCTCAATTGTTAGGGTTTTCAATTAGGAATTTTAAAATTATGTTTCTAAATTAAGGATTTTTCGAATTTAGGATTTACAATTTGGGTGAATTTTTTGGGTGTTACAGGAAGATTCACCCAAATCTATTATTGCAATCATTGTTTACCAAACATTCAGATTAATGGATTTGATTGGTTAAAACTCTAAAGGGTAAACTACACGAAATGTCACTAAACTTTAACCTTTGTATCGAACATACCATTGAACTAAAAATTGATACTATTATACCACTGAACTATCATAAACTACACGAAATGCCATTCGACCCTTAAATTTTTAATGGATCCGTTAAATGCAAAACGACATCGTTTTGGTATAGCTGCTTTGATGCCTAAGATATGCCAAAAATGGTGTCGTTTTGTTAAAAAAATTAAATAAACACTACATTTGGGGAGGCTCAAACCAAGAACCTCAAGGATGAAAGGTTTACACTAAACCACTAAGCCAACTTAAAGACTTGATATAATCCTAACGAAAATAGTATATACATAATACTGCAGTTGAACTTAATTTCATTTATCTCATGATATAATTTTATAATATTTATAATATAATTTTATAAATATATTAACTTTATAAATAAATTTTATTTATAATTTATATTATAAAACTAAAATATTATTTATAATATATACAATTAAACTCTAACCCCAAACCCTAAACCATACATGTAACTAACTAAACTACAAACCCTAAACCCAAGTATATATAATTAAATTTGAAATCCCAAAACCAATCCCTAAATATATATAACTAAATCTTAAATCTCAAAACCCTAAACCATATATGTAACCAACTAAACTACAAACCCTAAACCCAATATATACAATTAAATCTAAAACATCAAACCCTAAATATATAACTAAATCCTAAATCCCAAACACAAACCCTAAAATTAAAATACTATTTATAATATATAAGGATTTGTAATATAAATTATAAATAATATTTGGAGTTTTGGGAATTAGGATTTAGTTATATATTTAGGGTTTGGGGTTTGTGATTTTAGATTTAATTATATATATTTAGGGTTTGTAGTTTTTTAGGTACATGTATGATTCAGTGTTTGAGGTTTAAGGTTTGTTGTATATATTATAAATAATATTTTAGTTTTGTAATATAAATTATAAATAATATTTATTTATAAAGTTAATATATTTATAAAATTATATTATAAATATTATAAAATTATATCATGCGATAAATGAAATTAAGTTCAATTGTAATATTATTTATATACTATTTTCGTTAACATTATATCAAGTTTTAAAGTTAGCCTGGTAGTTTGGTGTAAACCTTTCATTCTAGAGGTTCTTAGTTTGAGCCTCCCCAAATGTAGTGTGTACTTTATTTTTTTCTAACAAAACGACTTCATTTTGGCATATCTTAGGCATCAAAGCAGCTATACCAAAACGACGTCGTTTTGCATTAACAAGTCCGTTGCAATTTTAACAGTCGAGTGGCATTTCGTGTAGTTTACGATAGTGTCGCGGCCATTTTTAAAACCGAGTGTAAAAATAGCCTGAAGATTAGAGTTTTGGAATCAAGGTTTTACCAATTTTAATTTAGTTTTGAAATTGGGGGTTTTCATATTAAACCAGGTTACCCTTTATTTATTCTTAAAAATCAATTTGGAGTCGCCACCGATCATTTTGGTAGACCAGACACATAAAACGGATCCGAGATTCTTTTCTTTAAAATTTAGGTTCGGGAGTCGGTTATGCATAGAGAAGGATTATCACCCCTACAAACGCCCGTTACCGGTACCTTATTAATTTCACGTGGCATTTTGGCATATGGAGCAATAATTTAAGTTTAATTAAATCCATTAATTGTTAATTGAATTTCATTTCGAATAGAGATATCCATTTGTAAGAAAATACATTTGAAGCGAATATAATCCTTGAAACATTCAATTAATTTAGGATACTTCAATTTATATTCAAAATGTCCAATTATTTTTCTTGTCATTTTTAAGTTCAATCATAATTTGGGCTCCATTGATTTAATTAATTAAAGAAACTATGAATATTATCAAGTTTAGAGTTTATGAGATAACACTCAAACAATTGGGCACTATCCATATTGGACCCTAAATTAATGATACTCCTAATTGTTTGGTGTTACTAACTACTTGTTTCCTATCTTAATTTCATTTTAATTTAAACTAATTATATGTGATTACATGTTCTAAGTTTAAATGAAATACTAAATATTCAACTAAAATATTCCATTGATCAACATCTCATTACATTGAGACACTAATCAAATTATAATATTTAAGTTTCTATTTAGCATTCATTTATTTTCTACAATTGTCTTCCTATTTAAATTGTTTAATTAATTAAGGAACCTAGGCTAAAGTCTCTAATTAATTCAATTAAGTGATTAAATTCACCTAACAAATATATTATATGCTCAATTTAAAGAACATGCAAACATATGTATAAATTAAAGACAATTAAATAAACATTTAAGCAATTAAAGGGACTGAATTGGAAGAAAATAAAAGCTTTAAATTTGAATTTTATTGAAATAATGGCCGAATTGAAAGACAACATAAACTTTCAGGGACCCAAAACGTGGTTTACTCAAGCCTCTTTCAAACGCGCGGGTGACCCGACCCATATCAGAATCACGCGGATCCCCTTCCCCTAAAACGACGTCGCTTCACACGGGTTATAAAACCCTCCAGTACTGAGTTAACTCGGTTATTTGATCACTCCACTCCATCCCTTTAACTCTATCACTCCCTTCAAATTCCCTGCCCAAAAATACTTTCAAACCCAGATTTCATAGCCCATATGAATCAAACCCATGCTTTTCATTATTGTTCTTCACTTGTTCATCCATTTTTATCACATTGATCCATCTGAACCCATGTTCGATTGAGCTAACGTGTTATTCGACAATCGTCAACCTTCAGCCGGCCGTCACGGGTGATTTTTGACCGTCGCGCCGACCGCCGGCCAAAAGCTTAAAATACCCAAAAAAATTCTTCATTTTCCCAATTTTGAACCATAACTCCCTAGATCTAACCCCGGCTCGTCGGAGCCGCCTTTCTTCTCCAACCTAAGGCCTAAAATTACCCAAAACCCACTGTTTTCAACTCCGATGTTCACTTAGAACTCCGGCCGCCGTTGACAAAAAGATTTTCGATTTCCTTTTGATATTTATTTACTGTTTTTTTCTTTTATTCGAACTAATCTTACTTTATTTTGCAGGATTAAAAAGAATGGAAAGAGTGATACATCACGTCGCGACCTCCATGGCGGTTCTAGTGACGTTTAAGCTTCCCGACGATCTCCTCCACCTCCGACGTCGCTTCGGTTCCCGGGCGATTCACATGGCCAGTGAATTTCTCGAAATACCCCCTCTCTTTATTATTATTAAATATTCATAGTTTTATCATTATAATTGGTATGTCATTAACGTGGTCATTAAAATCTAACAATACTCTCTCTCTCTCTCATATTTATAGTAGTTGACTAAAATGATGTAGAGCTGACATCATCATGCCAACTGGATCCATCTAATGGGAAAAATTATACTATAGGTAATTCCCACCACGTCATCCATGGGACCAACCAATGGAAACCACCCACTTCGCCATGATTTTTCCATGTCATTTTTTCCAACCAATGAATCTCCATTAAACTTTTTCCATGTCATTTTAAAAACTGTTTTTTTGGAAGTTATTCTATTATTAAATTAATGACATGGAAAAAAATGATGAAGTGGGTGGTTTTTAGTGGTTGGTCCCATGGATGACGTGGTGGGAATCACCCATGATATAATTTCTCAGCTAATGGGGAGAAGAAAACCATAATCCGTGGCTAAGCTTACGGACCAATGAATGAGCGCCACCTACTCATATTTGAGCAGGGAAAATGGGTTTTCAGCTTTAGTTGTGTTTGTTGGGCTATTGTTTACCAAATTTGGGCGGGAATAGTCATTAGGAATTTATTTTTGGGCTTTGAAAATGGGCTTTGAGATATTATATGTAATGGATATTATGTATTTGGACACTATATAATGGATTTTGAGATTTTTGGACAGTTTTTATTTACTTAATATTGGAATTTATTATTTATTTATATTTTGGTTTTATTTATAGAGAATTATATTATATAGGGGTACCCAGACAAAATTAAGGTATTATAGATAATCAATGATATAATAGTAACAAAAAACAAAGTTTAGTGGTATAATAGTATCAATTTTTAGTTCAGTGGTATGTTCGATGCAAAGGTTGAAGTTTAGTAGCATTTCATGTAGTTTACCCAACTTTAAAAGTAATCAAATCCTTTAATTTTAGCTTGAAAATTTACCAAACATAGTCATAGTATTTTATTTTTAAAACTCAAATCGAAATTGAACCAACAATAAAGATAAATGAAATGAATCGAGTATATTGTATCTAAATTTTAGAGTAAAAAATTATGGTGCGACGAGAAGAAGGGACTTCATTCTGGTGACGACAGCGTGATGATGACTTATTTCGGTTTTGGATTAAGATATTTGAAATTTATGGCTTTTATGAAATATGGTAAACTTGGATTTTTTTAAAAGAAAAGTTTAAATTCTTCTAAAAGTATAAAATTAATTAAAAGAATTTAAAAATTTTAAACCTGCCACATGTCACATTTTAATTGGTTAACGAGTTTTTAACGACATTTAATGTTTAGGCACCTAATGTAACACTCGGGTTTGGAGGTCAGGTGAAAATAATATTAAAATATTGGTTCGGGTTTCGGTTTTACAATTAAAATAATAAAATATTTTTATGGGCTTCGTGTTTGCAAAGTAATTAAAATCTATGTTGGGCTTATCTTCTAAGTCCAATTCCATGGATTTTAGGAGATGAGAGTTTTTAGCCATTTCATTAATGGCATTATGGTAATTAAATGAGCTTTCAATTTAAATCCCCTTTTTATTAAAATAAGCCTTTGTCATCTTCTTCCTCACTTCCCCCATTTTCATTTCAACGACAAGTGAGAGCTCTTCTTGTAACTCCCTCGTCCCGGTCTAGCCGGATGACTGGTCCGGGTGGGCCACACGGGGAAAACCGAAGCGAAACCCGTTAAGGTTCCCCCTCGGTTAGCAACCCTAAAAATTTTCTTTCATTTTAATCTTGTCTAAAGGCATGTTAATTCTCAAGCAATCACGTCAGCGGATTAAATCGAGAAAGACATGCAACTGGACTCAAAACAGTAAGTAAACAATCCAATTTTAAATTATTTGGCGGGCCGTTTCAAAACACCCTTAAGGTGTATCGAAACACCTTGACTTGGTCAACGACCCCAAGTCCACACGAGAAGGCCGTATCAGAACGAAGGTCAACCATTCCGAAACACCCCCAATGGTCAACTTCTCGTGGTCAACGATATATTGACCATTCCGATACACCTATACCCGTTTCGAAACCACAAAATATCGGCAATTTCTCAAAATTCTCGTAGCAAAACTGTTCCAGAATGGGCCCTAGGCGTATCGAAACGCCTGGCCTGAAACAAGAGGCCGTATTGAAACGAGACCAACCGTTTCGATACACGGGCTGCGAAAAGTCAGATTTTTGCTGGTTTAAGACACTAGGTAGCCCCCAAAACTTCACCAAAACACTCAAGACTCACTACACAACCAATCTAGATGATAAGCAACTTAATAACACATGCTTAGCACACAATATACATGTAAAACCAAACATCAATGAAACAACATGCATAACAACAATTCTTGCATCACATTCCAAATTCATTCAAGGCATACTTAAGCATTAAAAAGCCCTTAAGGCACAAAGTCACCACACATAGAGTTTACATGCAACATCAACACATGTACTCATCCCAAGAGTAGCATCTCAAACAAGCATTCATCAAGGCTTAGCATGGTTTACAAATTAAACAAAAACAAAACACCAACAACCTCCATGAGTCATGCAAAGCTCATACAAAACACATAATAGCCCCATTCAGTGGCGGATCCATATGATGCCCTGGGTGGGCCTGTGCCCACCCTGAATTTTTCAAACCTTACACATTTGGCTTCAATTTTCATAATTTTTATGAATTAGTCCTTAAATTTTATGACTTGTGCCCACCCTGAAATTTTAAGATTTTTATGATTTGTACCCATCTTAAAAAATGTTTTGATTTGTGCCCACCCTCAAAAAAAATTCTGGATCCGCCACTGGCCCCATTGCTAGACTACCACATTAATTACTAAAATCATACTTGAGCAACTACAACTTGGAAAGCCCCTTCGCCTTGCTCCTTGCTAACACCACGCTAATGATCTGCATTGTTGAAAATGAGAGCGTAAGCTAGAAGCTTAGTGAGGATGCTCTAAAAATCAAAACCACAACAATGCAGGGTTCAAGCATGCAATCCTTAGCATCACACACAACATACATAGGCATCATCAAGGTAACCTAGCTAGTCTTTCAAGAGTCATAATATGGCATCTCACATCATACTAAGCTCAACAAATATAAATCAATTACCACAACATCATAAGTATAAGAACAATTTCATTGGACACTATTAGTTTACTTAGATGTGCAGATTTACTCTCAACAACAACATTACCTCGGTGGGATTACACTCATCACCGGATCTCGCATGGGTGGGATTCCACTCATCACCACATGCCCTACGGATGGGATTCCACTCATCATCACGTATAATATAAATAAATTTCCGGTGGAATATTACATCACCGTACTCCTCCTTGATGACTCAACACCATCAAGGCCACGCGCGTTTTGACTCAATTGTGTGCACACTAATCCTAATGATCGATCATTTACACCTGGTAAGTTAATTAGTGCCAATTTCTTTAACCATATCACACATCCATCAGTTATAGCACATATTCATCACATACACATATCAAGGTATACACATACGAATCAATTCATATTTCGCAAGATCAAAATAGGCAATGGCATATATATAAGCAACATTAGAAATCAAGGAGTTAAACTACCAAGCTAACTCCCACCCAAAAATGGCCTACCAAGCTCATTCCAACACTTCCACTACTCACACTTGAACCAACTTTAAAACATAATTAAAGTTTTACTCACCACCCTTCCTTAGCAAACCAAGCAAGTAAGCAAGCCTCCTAATTTCCCGGATTCGGTCCCGTTGCTTCTCCGATGTCTCCTCTTGCCTCTAACAAAATCAAAACACAATCATTACTCACCAAATCAATGCTAAATCTCATTCACAAACCCCACTCACAACACAAGCCAAACTTCACCAATTTCAAACCCATTTACTCACCATACTTCTAATTTTCGTGCTCCCTTATTACCCAGCAGAAAACCATGATTTCAAGCACCCAAAAGACATCTAAAAGGTCCCAAAACACTCCTCTAATATCCCTAAACCATCAGCCCCTCAACTCAACCCTAAAACACACCAAAAATTCAATTTTAGACACCTCAAAAATGGCCCTAAAGACCCACTTCGGGTTTTCACCCAAAATCAATCATTTCAAGATATTATGTGTGTTTAGGTGAGATTAAACCAAAACCCAACTCAACAAACCATAAACAAATGATAAATCCATTAAAAATTCAATCTTTCTTTAGACTTGAAAATCACAAAAATGGGTAGTTTTGAAATATAATACTATGTAGATGTAGAGGATGATGAGGAGAGTTAAGAAATTGGTTTACCTTTGAAAATGCCTTTGAATCAATGGAGAGATTGCATGGAATAGTAAACTTTGGGGTTTGGGAGGGTTTTAGTTAGGTTTCACGTTGGGTAGGAGAAAAGGGGGAAAGATGATACTTTTTTTCTGTTTGTTCTTTTAATTTCAAAAAGATGGTCTACTTTTGTTTTGGCTTAATTACAAATTTGCCACCCCTTTTTATTTTAAATCTCAAATAAATCAAGACTAAGGTCAATTTGATTAAAGTTGATTTTACCGACTCGAACCAACTCACGTGACTAACTCTTAACCCCAAAACACGGGTGTTATAACTCTCTCCTACTTAAGGAATTTCGTCCCCGAAATTACCTGACTGAAAGAGATACAGAAACTGCCTTTCCATATCCTCCTTCCTCTCCCAAGTGGCCTCATCCACCCCTCGATGTTGCCACCTCACTTTCACTAACTCAATCGATCTACCTCGTAACACCTTACTGTCAGAAGCTAGGATCTCAACTGGTTCTTCCTCATAAGTCAAATATGGATTCAGTTCAATCTCTTCTACAGGCATAACATGCGATGGATCGGACCTATACTTACGGAGCATCGAAACATGGAATACATCGTGTATCTTCTCTAGCTTGGATGGTAAACGCAACTGATAAGCAATTGGACGAATCCTTTTCACGATCTCATACGGTCCTATGTACCTCGGACTCAACTTCCCCTTTCGGCCAAATCTCATTACTTTTTTCCATGGAGACACTTTCAAGAACACTTTCTCACCCACTGAGAACTCGACTTCCTTCCTCTTCAAGTCGGCATAGGACTTCTGCCTATCTGAAGCAGCCTTCAATTGATCACAAATCAATTTCACCTTGTCAGTTGTCCCCTTGAGCAAATCCGGCATAGGTAACAACTTCTGTCCCACTTCGGCCCAACAAACTGGAGTTCTACACTTTCGGCCATACAAGGCCTCATACGAAGCCATCTGTATACTTGACTGGAAGCTATTATTGTAAGCAAACTCAACTAGAGGCAAGTTCTTCTCCCATGTACCATGAAAGTCAATGATGCAACAACGCAACATGTCCTCTAAAATCTGTATAACCCTCTCTGACTGACCATCTGACTGAGGATGATAAGACGTGCTGAAATTCAAATGGGTACCCAAAGTTGTATGCAGACACTCCCAAAATCGAGCTGTAAACCTCGGATCTCTATCGGACACAATAGACTTCGGCACACCATGCAGTCTAACAATCTCACCAATGTACAGATCGGCCAATCTATCTAAAGTATAAGTGGTATTGACTGCCAAGAAGTGAGCACACTTCGTAAAACGATCTACTATAACCCAAACTGAGTTCTTCTTCGTAGTAGTCAAAGGCAAGCCCAAAACAAAATCCATGGTAATATTCTCCCATTTCTATTCCGGAATTCTCAACAGTTGCAACAAACCTGAGGGAACCTGATGTTCCGCCTTCACCCTCTAACACACCAAACAATTACTCATGAAGTCGGCCATATCTCTCTTCAAACCAACCCAAAAGTACTCATTCTTCAAATCGCGGTACATCTTCGTACTTCTAGGATGCATAGAAAAAGGACTACTGTGTGCTTCAGTCAAGATCGTGCGTCTCTAGTCACTATCTTCCGGCACAACTATTCTATTTTTGAAACACAAGACTCCATCGACATTGAAACTGTAGTCTGAAGGTCTACCCTCGGCCACATCTTGCACGTGAGGTGCCAAAGATCTATCTAGGAGTTGCTTCTCTCTAATCAATTGACCTAGAGTAGGTCTAACCTGAAGCTCGGCTACCAACCCACCATCCCCGGACAAGCTCAATCTAGCAAACATGGCTCTCAAATCTATAGCTACCTTTCTACTCAATGCATCGGCCACCACATTGGCTTTACCCGGATGGTACTCAATGGTAAGATCATAGTCTTTTAGAAACTCTAACCACCTACGCTACCTGAGATTCAAATTTCACTGGGTCATGATGTACTTCAAACTCTTGTGATCCGTGTACATTGTGCACCTATCATCGTACAAATAATGTCTCCAAATCTTCAAGGCAAACACAACTGCAGCTAACTTTATGTCATGGGTCGAATAGTTGCGCTCGCGAGTCTTCAACTGTCTTGAGGCATAGGCTACCACTCTCTTGTCTTGCATGAGAACACAACCTAGGCCTACATAGGAAGCATCACTGTAAACTACATAGTCCTTCCTAGACTCTGGCTGAATCAAGATTGGTGCTTGGGTCAAAGCTTCTTTCAATTTCTCAAAGGCTCTCTGTCTTGCATCTGTCCACTCAAACTTAACACTCTTCTGAAGTAACTGTGTCAATGGAGCGGCTAACTTAGAGAAACCTTCTACGAATCTTCTATAGTATCCAACTAAGCCTAGAAAGCTACGTACCTCTGTTACAGACTTCGGTTGCTTCCATTCAACAATGGCCTCTATTTTCTTCGGATCAACTCTAATCCCATCAGCGGACACTACATGCCCTAGGAAGACTACCTCTCGGATCTAGAACTCACACTTGCTCAACTTCTCATACAACTAATTATCTAACAAAGTCTTCAAAACTAATCTCAAGTGTCGGTCATGGTCTTCTTCGGTTCGCGAATACACCAAGATGTCATCTATAAAAACAACTACAAACTGATCTAAGTACTGATGAAAGATCCTATTCATCATATCCATGAAAGCAGTCGGTGCGTTAGTCAACCCAAAAGGCATGACTAAAAACTCATAGTGACCATACCTAGTCCTAAAGGCCGTCTTTGGCACATCCACCTCTCTAACCTTTAGCTGGTAGTAACCTGATCTCAAGTCAATCTTCGAAAAGACTGATGCCCCTCTCAACTGGTCAAACAAATCATCAATTCTAGGCAAGGGATACTTATTCTTCACTGTTAGTTGATTCAACTGTCTGTAGTCTATACACATTCTCATGCTCCCATCTTTCTTCTTTACAAACAAAACTGGTGCAGCCCAAGGTGAAGAACTAGGTCGAATAAAGCCTCTATCTGTCAACTCTTGCAACTGAGTCTTCAACTCTTTCAGTTCTTTCGGTGCCATGCGACACGGAGCAATCGAAACAGGAGCTGAATCAGAATAAGTCTCAATCGTAAACTCTACCTCTCTATCAGGCGGTAAACCCAACAACTCTTCCGGAAACACACTAAGAAAGTCACACACTGTCCGGATGTCTTGAGGTCTAACCCCACTCATGTTTGGGTTCATCACATAGGCCAAGTATGCTTCGCAACCCATCTCAACTAATCTCTTGGACTCTAGTACTGAAACTAAATTGGATAAGAACTTCACGTTCTCACCCACCACTACGATCTCATAATCATCTGTGAGTCTCAAAGAAATTCTCTTAGTTTCAAAGTCTATCCCAGCTCTATGCTCAGTGAGCCAGTCCATACCCAGAATCACATCAAAGCCATAAAAAGGTAGCTCCATCATATCCACTAGAAACACATGTCCCTAAACCATCAACGAACACCTTCTGTACATCTTTCTAACTACTATCGTGTCCCCAAAAGAACTAGTAACACTAACTCCTACCTCTAACATTTCACAAGGCAAATTCAACGACTGTGCATGCTCGCTCAGAATATAAGAATGTGTAGACCCGGAGTCAATCAAAGAAAGCAAACCCAAAGACTGTATCGAGAAGTTACCTGCGATCACATCTGTGTCATGCAAATCCCCACGCTGAGCGTAAACTCTGGCCTGCCCTCCACCCTTCGGCTGGACTGCAACTACATGTGCCATGTTCCTCTGACCATCATTTCTCGGCTGGAAGTTACCTCTACCGCGCCTGCGGCCTCTCTAAAAGTCATTGGCTCTAGCAGGAGCCTGAGCTGGTGCCTGCCCCACATGATGTGGACAGTAACGCCTAATATGATCTCTAGCCCCACAACTTCAACACGAGTGGAAATTACCCCAACACTCAACGATGTGGTTCCTCCCGCAAGTAGCACACGTGGGCAACTTCCCACCAGCCCTCTGGCCCTGTTGGCCCCTACCGTGGTTACCTCCACCACGCCTATGATCATAGTGATGCCGGTTATCCCGATGCCTCTTGGAATCACCTCTACCAAAGTCACTAGATCTCTTGCTGGAACTAGAGCCACTAGATCGTTTGGTCAAGGCCAAACTGTGCTCCAAGTCCTTGGCCCTCGCGACCAAGACATCAAAATCAGTGGAGTCCAAAGCTAGAATATACCTCTTGATTTCTTCATTCAGCCCATAACGGAAATGGTTACAACGTTCCACTTCAGTAGGAACAAGCTCAGATACATATTGACTCAGTCTAACAAATCGAATCTCATAGTCGGTCACAAACATACTCCCCTGAAGCAGAGCCATAAACTCTCTCTTCTTCTCATCAAGATATCGAGGACCCAAATACTTCTTACGGAATGCTGACTCAAAGAACTCCCAAGTAATCTCGGCCTCCTCCATACCCGTAGTGATGGTGACCCACCAAGTGTAGGCATCACCCTGAAGCAAGGACTCAACACACCCTAACTTGCGTCTCCCAGTACATCCCATCTGTGACAAGATACGAACGAATTTCTCTAACCACATCTCGGACCTCTCCGGTGTCGACCCTATGAACTCCTCGCCTCCCAAACTACAGAGTCTCTCCAAAGGCAACCCAGTACCCTCTCCCTGAGGTTGTGCTACTGCCTGACCTCCAGCCACTGCAGCCTGGAAAGCCCCAGCTAGTGCCTGAACTAAGGGAGCTAAATCAATTCCGGCCAATCTTTGGCCCACTTGAGGTCAACCACCCTCGGCTCCTGCCTCACCTCCCTCTTGCTGAGGAGGAGGCGGAGGAGGTTGAGGAGCCTACGCCCCATCAATCTGCTCAATCCCTGGAGCTTGTGCCCGTGGTTCCGGCTGAACCATCCAAGGCCTCCCACGTGGTCTCATGATACAGCTAGTAAGATAATAACTACAACAACAAACAGATAAGGATTACGTTAGCAAGGGCAAGGGTCCAACAGTGCTCAAGTACTTCCATTACAAAAACCTTTTTAAATTAGGTAATAGTAGCAATGGGTACTCGACTCAACACCAAACATAACATTTCATGCCTCAAATCATCATGTGAACAATCAAACAACAAGATTTCATGACAAAGCACACACCGGAACAATACAATTACTTAACACATCAAGCTTACCTCACTTACCTGCCTGAGGTATCGGTAACCTTAGGCTCTGATACCAACAAATGTAACCCCCTCGTTCCGGTCTGGCCAGATGACCGGTCTGGGTGGGCCACACGGGGAAAACCGAAGCGAAACCCGTTAAGGTTCCCCCTCGGTTAGCAACCCTAAAAATTTTCTTTCATTTTAATCTTGTCTAAAGGCATGTTAATTTTTAAGTGAGCACGTCAGCGGATTAAATCGAGAAAGACATGCAACTGGACTCAAAACAATAAGTAAACAGTCCAATTTTAAATTATTTGGCAGGCCGTTTCGAAACACCCTTAAGGTGTATCGAAACACCTTGACTTGGTCAGCGGCCCCAAGTCTACACGAGAAGGCCGTATCAGAACGGAAGTCAACCGTTCTGAAACATCCCTAACGGTCAACTTCTCGTGGTCAACGATATATTGACCGTTCCGATACACCTAGACCCGTTTCAAAACCCCAAAATATCGGCAATTTCTCAGAATTCTAGTAGCAAAACTGTTCTGGAACGGACCATAGGAGTATCGAAATGCCTGGCATGAAACAAGAGGCCGTATCGAAACGAGACCAACCATTTCGATACAAAGGCTGCGAAAAGTTAGATTTTTGCTGGTTTAAGACACTAGGTAGCCCCAAAACTTCACCAAAACACTCAAGACTCACTACACAACCAATCTAGATGATAAGCAACTTAATAACACATGCTTAGCACATAATATACATGTAAAACAAAACATCAATGAAACAACATGCATAACAACAATTCTTGCATCACATTCCAAATTCATTCAAGGCATACTTAAGCATTAAAAAGCCCTTAAGGCACAAGTCACCACACATAGAGTTTACATGCAACATCAACACATGTACTCATCCCAAGAGTAGCATCTCAAACAAGCATTCATCAAGGCTTAGCATGGTTTACAAATTAAACAAAAACACAAACACCAACAACCTCCATGAGTCATGCAAAGCTCATACAAAACACATAATAGGCCCATTGCTAGACTACCACATTAATTACTAAAATCATACTTGAGTAACTACAACTTGGAAAGCCCCTTCGCCTTGCTCCTTGCTAACACCACGCTAATGATCTGCATTGTTGAAAATGAGAGCATAAGCTAGAAGCTTAGTGAGGATGCTCTAAAAATCAAAACCACAACAATGCAGGGTTCAAGCATGCAATCCTTAGCATCACACACAACATACATAGGCATCATCAAGGTAACCAAGCTAGTCTTTCAAGAGTCAGAATATGGCATCTCACATCATACTAAGCTCAACAAATATAAATCAATTACCACAACATCATAAGTATAAGAACAATTTCATTGGCCACTATTAGTTTACTCGGATGTGTGGATTTACTCTCAACAACAACATTACCTCGGTGGGATTACACTCATCACCAGATCTTGCATGGGTGGGATTCCACTCATCACCACATGCCTTACGGATGGGATTCCACTCACCATCACGTATAATATAAATAAATTTTCGGTGGAATATTACATCACCGTACTCCTCCTTGATGACTCAACGCCGTCAAGGCCACGCGCGTTTTGACTCAATTGTGTGCACACTAATCCTAATGATCGATCATTTACACCCGGTAAGTTAATTAGTGCCAAGTTCTTTAACCATATCACACATCCATCAATTATAGTACATATTCATCATATACACCTATCAAGGTATACACTTACGAATCAATTCATATTTCGCAAGATCAAAATAGGCAATGGCATATATATAAGCAACATTAGAAATCAAGGAGTTAAACTACCAAGCTAACTCCCACCCCGGAATGGCCTACCAAGCTCATTCCAACACTTCCACTACTCACACTTGAACCAACTTTAAAACATAATTAAAGTTTTACTCACCACCCTTCCTTAGCAAACCAAGCAAGTAAGCAAGCCTCCTAATTTCCCGGATTCGGTCCCGTTGCTTCTCCGATGTCTCCTCTTTCCTCTAACCAAATCAAAACACTATCATTACTCACCAAATCAAAGTTAAATCTCAGTCACAAACCCCACTCACAACACAAGCCAAACTTCACCAATTTCAAACCCATTTTCTCACCATACTTCCAATTTTCGTGCTCCCTTATTACCCAACAGAAAACCATGATTTCAAGAACCCAAAAGACATCTAAAAGGTCCCAAAACACTTCCCCTAATATCCCTAAACCATCAGCCCCTCAACTCAACCCTAAAACACACCAAAAATTCAATTTTAGACACCTCAAAAATGGCCCCAAAGACCCACTTCGGGTTTTCACCCAAAATCAACCATTTCAAGATATTATGTGTGTTTAGGTGAGATTAAACCAAAACCCAACTCAACAAACCATAAACAAATGATAAACCCATTAAAAATTCAATCTTTCTTTAGACTTGAAAATCACAAAAATGGGTAGTTTTGAAATCTAAGACTATGTAGATGTAGAGGATGATGAGGAGAGTTAAGAAATAGGTTTACCTTTGAAAATGCCTTTGAATCAATCGAGAGATTGAATGGAATAGTAAACTTTGGGGTTTGGGAGGGTTTTAGTTAGGTTTCACGTTGGGTAGGAGAAAAGCGGGAAAGATGATAGTTTTTTTCTTTTTGTTCTTTTAATTTCAAAAAGATGGTCTACTTTTGTTTTGGCTTAATTACAAATTTGCCACCCCTTTTTATTTTAAATCTCAAATAAATCAAGACTAAGGTCAATTTTATTAAAGTTGATTTTACCGACTCAAACCAACTCACACGACTAACTCCTAACCCCAAAACATAGGTGTTACACTTCTCTTCAAAATCACTATTCCATCACATCCTTTGCTTCTTGTTGGTGATTTTCGAAAGGTAATTTCGTTTTTAACTTGACCTTATCTTCCTCTTCATTTTGGTACCATTAGTTTTCGTTAAAACCATGTATTTCATATTTTGGGTTTTTTCAAAGAATTTGTCAAAGGTTGAAGCTTTATGAATTTCTAACAAAGCTTTTGATTATTTATTGTTAGATAAGTTGTTTACAACCCATAAGGTTCAACAAATGTGAATTTTAAAGAGTTTTACAATGATTCTCAGATTTGGGTTTTAGAAGGGTTTAAAGGTTAGTTTTGGGTGTGTTTGATGTTGGAAATTGAGGGCTGATGTTAGTGTGATAGTTAGGGGTTGTTTTGGAAGCATTTAAGTGTGCTAAAAAGGTTGAAATCATGAGTTTTGGACTGAGTTTCATGGCTGCTCGGGATTGAGGTTTTGGGGTTGTTCTTAGCTTGAGAATCATGTGTTTTATGCTTGATTAGTGTTTCGGGTTTGCTACATTGATGTGTGAACTGATTTGAGATTGTTTTGATTGTGTTGAGTTGATTAGAAGCAAGAATTCGTGTTGGTGAAGCCTCGGGAACAAATCCGGAATCGTTGGAAGCTTGATCGGCTAGTGTGTTGAGCTTGGAATAGTCGATGAATGGTTAAATGTTTTTAAATGGTTTTTAAGTGTTGGTTCAAGCATATGGACTAGGTTGGGCTTGGTAGACCCACCTAGAGTTGGGATTAGAGTGGTAGCCTAATCCCAAGCTTTAGTAGAGACTTTGGTTGCACTCTAATTGTTATTTATGCCTCATGTTTACTCGTGTGATGATGGCTATGTATAATGTGATATACATGTATGTTGAGGCATGGTATTGATGCATTGTGACATAAATGTGGATTGTGTATGATGGTGATCATGGTGAGTACGTGCTAAGCACGGAAGTTGATATGAAATGATGTTGCGAATTGTGTTTAGTATTGGCACTAGTATGCTTGGGTACAATGATCGATCATTAGAATGTTTAGTGTGCACACGTGAGTCAAATGCGCGCGTGGTCTTGGTTATGGTAGTCATCAAGATGGAGTACGGGTTCGCCCGGAAAATCTTCTTGTATATGTTAGTCGGTGATGAGTGTAATCCCATCGACGGGGCGTGAGGATGAGTGGAATCCCCTCCGCGTGAACGGTGATGAGTGTAATCCCACCGTAAGGTAATGGTTGTGTTGGACGGTAATTCACGTATTCGAGTCATAGCTAGGTGCCAATATGATGTGTTATGTGTTGCCAATATTGATTGATATATGTGGTTGTTAATACATTGATTCATGTATTATGATGTGGATATGGACTTGTTGAGCATGGCATAGTATTGAGCTTATGTTCATGCGTTATATTATATTTTGGCTCTTTTGGTTTGAAGGTGAGATCATGCATTCTACCTTGGTTGTGCTTGGACCCTGCATTGTCGAGGTTTGTTTTAATGAGCTTACCCTCACTAAGCTTTATGCTTACGCTCTCTTTTGTTCGAAAATGCAGTTCCGTAGTTCGTGGGTTGCTTGTGCAAGGAGAGGGCCTCCAAGTGTGCTTTGTGGTGCTATCTTAGCTTTCAAGTATGAACATTTTAGTTATAAGATGTAATGGTCAAGCAATGGGATATGTATTGTTGCTTTGAGCTTTTGAAGTATGTTGGTGTTGGTTTGTGTATGAGCATGTTTAGACTCCTTTATGATGTTGTTGGCCTTGTGCCTTTATGGATGCCTAAGTGTATGTTTGTTGAAGCATGGATCTTAAATGTTATGCATGAAGCATGTGTTAAATGTTGTTGATTCCTTTAATGTTTGGCTTCTTTATGTTTGGAGTGTTAAGCATGCTTGTAGATGTTTGGTTGCCTTAGAGTTGTTGTATGTGTGTTGGGGGAGGTTTTAGTGGAGTTTTGGGACAGCCTTGTGCCATAAACCAGCTAAAATCAATCTACAGACAGAGGGCGTTTCGAAACGGTTGGTCCCGTTTCGGTACGACCCCTTTGTTTTTGGCCAGGCGTTTCGGTACGCTAGGGGCCGTTTTGATACGATTTTACTACTGGAAATCTGAGAATTTGACGATAAAATGAAGTATCGAAACGGGCTTTAGTGTTTCGGAACAACCTTCGTATCGTTGACCACGAGAAGTTGACCGTTGAGGGTGTTTCGATACGGGCCACCCTTGTTTCGAAACGGTCTCTTCGGGTTGACTTTAGCCAGTTGACCTGGTCAAGGCGTATCGAAACACCCTATGGGCGTTCCGATACGGCCTGCTGTATAAGATTAAAATGGGTTGTTTTAATTGGGCTGTTGGTCGTTTACCTCAATGTTTCTTCTGCTGTTGCTTTTTCTCACATAGGGTATAATATCGCATCTAGAAAAGATAATATAAATGAAAAAGTTTTTCCTCGGGTTGTTAACTGAAGTGAAGCCTTAACGGGTTTCACCTCGGTTATCCTCGTGTAGCCCACTCGGATTGGACAAGCGCCCGGACCGGGATGAGGGGGTTACACCTAAAACTAACGAAATGAAATGTTAAGACACTTATTTTTTTACCAAAAAATAATATGGACACCAAAATTTAAAAAGATGTATAATTTAAGCACTTATTTTTATATTAATCTTTAGAAAATAATTAGGGTAAATCATGCGAGGTACCACCAAACTGTTGGGGGTGACCCGTTTTACCACAAACCTTTCAATTGGTCCAAATTTGCCACTAAACTTTATTTTTTGACTCGTTTATATCACAACGCCATTAACTCCTTAACGATGTGATGACTTGGAATACTAGACCAAAACGACGTCATTTTGGTTCCGCTATTTTAATACTAAATGGCCCAAAATGCCATCGTTTTGTTGGAGGAAAATATAGAAAAACATGCACTCAATGGGATTTGAACCTAAAATCTCGAGAATCAAAAGCAAACTTTTAACCACTAAGCCAACTTAACATTGTTATTTGTTTTTAACAAAAATAATATATATTCCAAAAGGCAGTTTATCATATAAATAATATTACTCTATATAAATAATATAAATATATTAGAAATATATTAGTATACATATATTAATATATAAATAATAAATAAAATAAAAGTATATAAATATTTGGGTTAACTACACCGGATACCACTAAATTATAGCCCTTGAGTCGAAAATACCACCGAACTTTAAAAGTGTTCAAAACTAGCACTGAACTTTAATCTGTGAGTCGAAAATATCACTACCCCGTTAAAACCTAAACGTCGTTATGACTTGTAACCCAAAACCGTTGACGCCGCTGATGTGGATTATTTTAATATTTTTTCCACACCATTTATTTTCTAAACTAAAAATAAAATATGTGTCAAAGTAATATCCCTAAAACGATGTAGTTTTAATAGGTTGGAGCATTTTACTTTAAACAAAAAATTAACACTAACTCTCGATAAAAAAATCCCCAAATATAAATTACCAGAAGTCAGAATGTCTATAAAACCCTCTAAAACCCTTAAGTCAGAATGTCTATAAAACCCTCTAAATCCCCAAAACAATCCTCACATATCATACCATCATAACCAAACATTTTCTCACATAAATTAGCCCTTAAACCAACTCTAAAACCCCTCTAAAACCCCAACAAAACCCATTTCCGAAAATCTCTATAAAACCCTTTAAAATTTACATATATTGGACCTCATAGATAGCAAACAACTCACACATCAATAACAAATCAAAATATTTAGTTTAAGACTATAAAGGTATCACTTTTACCCAAAATCTTCATAACTTCAAATTTCAAAAACAATGAAGAAAATGAAATCTAATGGTACTTTTGAAGAGAGGAAGATAAGAGCAAGATGGGGATATCATTACCTTTCAAAACCGACCAAAAATGAAGATGCTAGGTGATGGAATAGTGAAAATGGTGAAGGAACTCTCTTTGTCGTTGAAAACCAAAGTGGGGGAGTGGGGAAGATGATGACAAAAAATTTGTTTTTAATAGAAGGGGATTGGGCTTTGAAACCAAAACATGCCCAACATGATTTTATTCATTTGAAACTCGAGGCCCAAATAATATTTTATTATTTTAATTATAAAACCGAGACTCATATATTACTTTAATATTATTTTCACCCAACCCCTAAACCCGGGTGTTACAGAGTGGATTTAAAATTTAAAAGAGTTGACAACAAAAGGTTACATGTTATTTGCAAGGGGGTGTCCTTGGTATATTTGGGCCTCAAGAGTTGATCCAGAGGATAAAATGGACCCAACATGGCAGATTAAGTCTTTCATTGGAGAGCATAAATGTATGATGGGTTTTCAAAATAAAATTGCTACTTATAAGTGGTTGACTAAGAATTATCTAGAGAAATATAGGACTGATGTTACATATTCAAGTAGACATCTAAAACAAGATGTAATGTATGATTTTGTCTATAATGTTTCACAAAGTAAGTGCTTGAGAGCTAGTAGTTTAGCTCTAGAAATGGTTCTTGGGAGTCATAAGGGTAAGTACTCAATGATATATAATTATCTTGGAGAACTTAGGACCTCTAATCCAGGTAGCACAACCATCATTATGCTTGATAATAGGGTGTTCATGAGGATGTACATATTGTCACGGGGCTAGATTTCGACTCGCAAGCCTGTGCGGCCTTAGTCGACGATCTTAGGTCGGGGACTAAGTAAGCCTTTGAAAAGCTAAGCGGATGTGCTTAGAATGTGCTGTGCGGAAGCTTTGGAAAAATGTGGGTGATGGCTAACCAAGGCAAAGAGAAAGAGGCGAGGGATTTAAACAAGCAACGAGCCTCGTTAAAAACTCCTCCTAAGCCTAGAAGAGGAGAAAAGAGTACTCGAGCCCTCTTGTATTAAAGAAATGAGAAATGAAGAAAGATGGGAAAAATAGAGTGATTACAATGGTTGGGCAAGGCTCTATTTTATAGCCTTGGCCCCCACGATCTAATGGCTACGAACGACTCGATCCAATGGCTATGGATGAGTCTTACAAAGAGAATCTCCTAACTAAGGAAAGCTAGTCACTCAAAATACAAAGATGCCTAATATACATGGCTATGACATCATGTGTTGGTTGTCTTTGAAGACTTTCCTCGATTGTGGCTTCAAAGATGGTAGCTTTCCTCGAATAGGCTCCATGGAAGATATCTTTCCATGAGCGTTGGTGAGGAGATGACACCTTGGCTTTGGTCTTGGATGCTTGGGCGGATTGGGCTTGGTGTGGCCCGGATCTTGACTCCAAAAACTCCTCTTTAGCACGTTGGGTGCTAAATCGGGCCCTAGGGGTGTGGGCAACTCGGATGGCAATCCCCTAGGCCTCTTGGCATGCACATCGGGTGCAAACTCGACCTCATAGGCGTGCACGTCGGGTGCGGGCTTGAGCTTCATGGCTTGGGCGGCATGAAGGTTGGATGGCAAGGCCCCCTTGTGTGCGGACTTGGTCTCCGTGGTGCGCACATCGGGTGCGGGCTCGGGCTCCATGCCTTGGCCAGCATGGAGGGTGCGTGGCAAAGGCCCCTCGGGTGCGTGTGTTGGGCCCCCTCGGGTGCAAGGCGTGTGGGCAGCACATGGGGTGCTAGACAAGGCCCCATGGTGCGGACGAACTGGCCCAGGTCGAATCTCTTGGGCGCGGACACCACCAAGGGCGTTGGGCATGGCCCCTTGGTGCGTGGCATCAGCAACGCTTTGTGTCCCTCGGTCGGGTGGTGCACGGAGTTTAGCACCTATGGGTGCGGCAGACTCGATCTCAAAAATTGAGTCGGTAACATTCTCCCACACTGAAGCTATCGACGTCCTCGTCGATTGGTAAGGATGAGGCTCGGTCGCCTTGTTCTCGAACGGCCCCGGCTCATCGTCTTGTTCCCGCTTGGATAAGTGAACTAGGTCCTCGAACGATTGCCTCTCCTTGGCAAACTCTCGATCATCCTCTTTTTTGAGGTGATCCGTTGAAAATACAAGGCCTTTGTGTCTTGACGATTGGCCCCTCTCGATCGTTGGTCTCGCCTTGCTTTGTGCTTGGCTCGGCCCCTCGCTCGATCGCATCGGCGGCCTGAAGACAAAACCAGAGTAAGTTAGTCGTAAATCATGACAATAACTTAACTTACTCACATCGGACACAAGGTCCTTGTTGGCTTGGGTCACTTCGCCTTGTCGATACTCAAGGCAAGTGATGATGGTGGGGTCTTGGAGAATATCCCCTTCGGTTTGGATGAAGTATGGATGTCTTCGGCTTGCTCCATCCACTTCATCACTTGGTCTCTCGCTTTGCCTCGCAAGCAACCTGTCGAAAGAACTACAACAAGTTATATCCGAATTCAATTGAATAATTGGATCACTTACCTCGCCGCTCGACTCCTTGTCGCATGGTTCGACTAGGATGGTCGTTTGCCCCACGTCTTGATTTGGATCTTCACTCAAACTTGTAGAATCCCTACAAAAATCCAAATAATCATGGGTTAGAATGGATTCTTTAACGAATAAAGAACCACTTACCTCGGACTCAAGGTCCTTTTCATCTCAATCCACTTTGCCTTGTCGATACCCAAGGCAAGTGTTGGCATGGTTTGGCTCTTCTTCAATGGGCTTGGGCATCACTTCTATTGTGGTGCTTCGGCTAGGTTCCATGGTTTCATGCCACTCGTCCATGGAATTTGTCCACTCATTGAACTCGGCTTGCACTTCCTCAAGGAAAAGTGCTAGTTCATCTCCATCGGCTTGATCTACTTCACCAAACTCGGATGGCTCTTGAAACACTTCATCAAACTCGATCACATCGTCCACCTCACTCTTTGGCGGACAAGTAGCATGCCTCTCTTCATACACTCGACTTAAGGCATCGACTACTTTCTTCGACAAAGATGGGTTGTATTTCCAAGCAAAGTCGAACTTTGTAGGGATTTTCTCCCAATGAATCTGCTTAGAAGACAACTTGGCATGGGTTAGAAAATAATTATCTAATGGATTTGCGGAAAAGACATCAAACCATGACCCATTTAAGTGTTGTCTCCAAGTGTGCAAGCAATGCACGGCTGGGATAATCTCTTTGTCACGATCCGGGTAACTCTTCTCGGACTCGTTAAGCACTCGACTCTCTCGAGCAATCGGAACTCCCTTCTCTAAGAGAATTCCTTCAATGAAGTTGGCATTTGCGAAGGTATGGACTTCGAATGCCTTCACGTCCTTGATCTCATTAAGGACTTGTTCCGTTGTGTCGGAAACATCCATGGATTCTTCCATGGCTTCATCATCATCGGCTATCATGGTCGAACCTGGACCGTCCTCATCGTCGGACTCTGGCAAATCAAGTGCATTAATTTGCTCCAAACAAGATAAACCAATAACAAATCCATATACATCAAAAGATTCATAAGGTAATACCTTGATGTTTGTTGTGCCTCGGAAATTGCCAATTTGATAGGGCACATCCCTCGCGATTCCCACAACTGGTTCATCCCTAAAGCTGATTGTCTCAACTTGTTCATTTACCTTCTCAACTTGAAGGTTTAACGTCTTCGCAACTCGCTTGGACGCGAGAAGTGAATGTTCACTCGGATCCACTAGTGCACTTAGTATTGCATTGGGAAACACAACGTCTACAAACGTAGGCTCTTACTCCTCGAAGTCACTCTCAACTTCACTTGAATCACAAGATGACTTGTCATCTTCGTCGCTGGAATACTCCACGTAATATGTGGACTCGTTGCGCTTTTGCAACCTTTCCTTAATCAAAGCTACGCTATCGAACTTTGACACCCTAATAACCACCAAACTAGGTGATTCACCGAACAAGGAAGCAAGCTTTACGGCCTCGGTCTCGTCGGGCAAGCTTCGCTCCTCAAACGCCTCTACCATACCAAATGGTAGCACATTGCACTTCGTACCAAGCTTCAAAGCCTCGATCTCGTCGGACTCGTCCCGTAACTTGGACTGCTTGAATTTGTGCAGGCATTAGAAAGACAAGTGTGGATTTTCACACCTCCAGCATCTCGACGGCCTCCTCTTTGGGCAGTCTTCAACATCATGATTGATTCTACAAAGAGAACAAAACCATGAATTAGTAAAAACACTATTCAACCGTGATTTACTTACCTCGCTTTCAAACGAGAATTTTGGTGACTCCACGTCCATCTTTGTCGCAACGTCCCTTCTTCTTCCTCGCGCCATCTCGTCTCGGATAGGAGCGGAACTCGCTCTGATACCACTTGTCACGGGGCTAGATTTCGACTCGCAAGCCCGTGCGGCCTTAGTCGACGATCTTAGGTCGGGGACTAAGTAAGCCTTTGAAAAGCTAAGCGGATGTGCTGTGCAGAAGCTTTGGAAAAATGTGGGTGATGGCTAAGCAAGGCAAAGAGAAAGAGGCGAGGGATTTAAACAAGCAACGAGCCTTGTTAAAAACTCCTCATAAGCCTAGATGAGGAGAAAAGAGTACTCGAGCCCTCTTGTATTAAAGAAATGAGAAATGAAGAAAGATGGGAAAATGGAGTGATTACAATGGTTGGGCAAGGCTCTATTTTATAGCCTTGGCCCCCACGATCTAATGGCTATGAACGACTCGATCCAATGGCTATGGATGAGTCTTACAAAGAGAATCTCCAAACTAAGGAAAGCTAGTCACTCAAAATACAAAGATGCCTAATATACATGGCTATGACATCATGTGTTGGTTGTCTTTGAAGACTTTCCTCGATTGTGGCTCAAAGATGGTAGCTTTCCTCGAATAGGCTCCATGGAAGATATCTTTCCATGAGTGTTGGTGAAGAGATGACACCTTGGCTTTGGTCTTGGATGCTTGGGTGGATTGGGCTTGGTGTGGCCCGGATCTTGACTCCAAAACCTCCTCTTTAGCACGTTGGGTGCTAAATCAGGCCCTAGGGGTGTGGGCAACTCGGATGGCAATCCCCTAGGCCTCTTGGCATGCACATCGGGTGCGGACTCAGCCTCATAGGCGTGCACGCCGGGTCCGGGCTTGAGCTTCATGGCTTGGGCGGCATGAAGGTTGGATGGCAAGGCCCCATCGTGTGCGGACTTGGTCTCCATGGTGCGCACATCGGGTGTGGGCTCGGGCTCCATGTCTTGGCCAGCATGGAGGGTGCGTGGCAAAGGCCCCTCGGGTGCGTGTGTTGGGCCCCCTCGGGTGCAAGGCGTGTGGGCAGCACATGGGGTGCTAGAAAAGGCCCCATGGTGCGGACGAACTGGCCCAGGTAGGATCTCTTCGGTGCGGACACCACCAAGGGCGTTGGGCATGGCCCCTTGGTGCGTGGCATCGGTAACGCTTTGTGTCCCTCGGTCGGGTGGTGCGCGTGGTGCGCGGAGTTTAGCACCTATGGGTGTGGCAGACTCGATCTCAAAAATTGAGTCGGTAACAATATGTTTAGTAGCTTGCAAGGAAGGTTACAAATCAGGTTGTAAACCTATTATAAGCATTGATGGCTGCCACCTTATGGGCTATTTTGGAGGAGTTTTTTTGGTTGCTGTTGGTATAGATGCAAATGACAACCTCTATCCAATTGCTTATGTTGTTGTTGAGGCTAAAAATGAATCAGCTTGGCATTGGTATCTGTCATTGGTAACTACTGACTTGGGGATTGAAAGTAACCATAATATCACCTTTATTTCAGACAAGCAGAAGGTTTTTGTTCATTTAGCCCAACTAATTACTTATTTTATTCATTTGCATAATATTTTTACTAATCAGTTTATTATTATGAAATGGGGATTGCATGAGGCATTGGCAGAAGTGTTTCCTAGTGCTACACATAGAACTTCTGTTAGACACTTGTACAACAACTTCAAAAATAGAAAAAAATTCAAAGGAAAACACTTGAAAGGTTTACTTTGGAAGGTAGCAAGAGCTACTTATTAGAAAGAACTTGAAGATGCAATGACTGAATTGAAAGCAGTATCAAGTGATGCCTTTAATTGGTTGAATGGAAAGGACCCTTCACAATGGTCCAAATCCTATTTTCCTCTATTTTGCAAGTCTGGCATGCTGTTGAGTAATTTATCATAGTGCTTCAATAAGGTAAAATTTTCCAAGTTCAATGATTTTATCACAGTTAATATATCATGTACTTGAATTTTAATGATTTAACTTTGTGTTCATAAATGATCTTAGAGGTTAGAGATAAACCCATTCTAATATTGGTAGATATGGTGAAGACAAAAATCATGCAAAAAAATTGCAATGAAAAAGGAGGAAGCAGACAAGTATAATGGAATTTTATGTCCTAAAATACAAGCTAAAGTTGAATTGACAATTCAACAATCCACTAGGTATTGTTTCCGCAATTCGAACCATTCGAACAATTCATATATCTACATTTAAATTTTACACCTCAAAACAGTTTACTTTTACTAACAAAACAATCTTTTTAGTCTTTGGATTATCAATTCAACCCTTCTATAAGTTCTTATATTTTCAGAACTATTTCCTCAATTCTTGTATATACATTTAATATCTCAATACAGTTCTTAGTGTGTTCTTTAATACCTAAATATGTTTCATTCATTTACATACATATCCATACCTCAAAATTGCCCCTAATCCTTTATAAAACATTTCCTTGTTTTTAAGTCGCCAATTTAATCCATTTTTCTTAGTGTGTATACATTTAGGTGTGTACAAATCACTCCCTAAGATTCTTATATATGCTAAGCAGTCCATTTATGGTTTTATTAATACCAAAGCAGTCTAAATCACATTTGAAAGATTAACAACTTCTTATAATTTTTTGGAAGGTGTTGGCCTACACATGCTGGAGGACATAACTATCAAGTGTCTGCTGGACCATCTAACCAACATGCTATTAATTTGGAAAATCAAACTTGCTCTTGCAGAAAGTGGGATATCACTGGTTGGTCATCTATTAATTTGCATAATCAGCATTGTTGTTTTGTTTATTTCCATCCATAATGAACATTCTCTAATTTCATTTTGAACAGAAATTCTATGTATACATGGTGTTTCATTCATGGCACACAAAAATTAGAGGCCTAAATCATTTGTTGACCCTGATGAGTATTTATTTTGGTTGTGTTTTTGGTCCTTATTTCGATTAAATACAAGTTTGAAGGACTTAACTGGGTTGTTTTATGATTGTTTTCATGCAGGGGACGTGATGCTGGAAATAAGCTGGAATTCTGCAGAAAATGCTGGAGTCATGGGCATGAATGCTGACTGGGTGCCACATCAGCGTCTTCTAGAATCTGACGTCAATAGAAGTGATAGCTTATCAAGCCGCTTATCAGATAGCTTATCTCCGGATTTTTAAATTTTAAATTTTAAACTTTGGATAATTATTTTGTTTAATTTTAATCATCATTTTAGGTTTACCTAGGTTATTTGAAACACTATAAATACCCCTTTTGGGGTAAGACTTGTCATCAATGAATTATCAATTGAATATCATTTCATCTTCTCTTGGAGATTCTTCTCTTCTTAGTTTTACTTAAGTTCTTTTCTTATATTTTTTCTTTTAATTATTTGTTAAATGTCGAGCATGATTAATTTGATAACCATGCTCGACTAGATCTTTTTAAGCCGAAGGCTTTTGCAATGACGCGTTCTCAAGGCGAGGTTTGAAAATATGCTTCAAACATTTCGAAAACTTCTCTCAATTTCTTCCTACTTTATTTTCTAAATCAAAATGATTTTTAAAACCCAAAGATTGACTTTGGAGAAAAAACAATTGTTTTGATCTATCAACTGGGAGGGAGGATCGGTTATTGAAACAAATCCGACTTCTAGGGAACACATTTAGTAAATAGATTACTAAGGGAAATTGAGATCGCATCGTTTTTATAGAAATGACTTTTCGAGTTGGTTAAGAGCTTAAGTAATTTGTTTTCTCAAACATTGAGTTGGTTTAGACAAATTATCAAAACTGAAACCAAAAATTGATTTTGGAAATTCAGTTTACAAACAAAAACTCAAGGATTGACCTTGAAGTAATTTTTCCAACAAGTTTTTCGAAATAAAAATCTTTACCAAGGAACCAAGTAGAACAAGTCAACGCGGAAGCCCGAGGCTGATAATCTTATATTTACTTTAAACTCTTTCAAAATCTTCTTGTACTCTCTTAAACAATTACACTTCATTGCAACACCCCCCCCACCTAAATCACCTCAACATAGCTCCATCAACAACTCTTGGTTCAGAAACTACAAAAGCGCGACAAGGAAAATTCTAAGTCCCTGTGGGTTGGACTCCTACTTCCCTACCTACACTTAATTTAATTCCCTTATTTATTTTATTATTCGGAAGAAGGAAAATATTCTTTACATGTTACGACGCGTGTCAAAATTGGCGTCGTTGCCGGGGACTTCGGCAACTTTTACTATTTGTTTTTTATTATTTTTACCAGGAGAAATCTGGGAGAACAGTTTGAATTCATCCTAGAAATCGAAGCCAAATGGGAAACAACGAACAGACGATCCAGTAGCTGATCAGGGCACCAGAGGACAATTAGCCCTTGTGCATAACCTTTCCGAATGGTGAAACGTCATTCCAACTAAAAATGGGCTTGATTCATCTCCTACCAACCTTCCACGGTTTGCCGAACGAAAACCCACACAAACATTTGAAGGAATTTCACATGGTTTGTCTAAGCACAAAGCCTCAGGGAGTATCCGATGACCAAATTAAACTTAGAGCTTTTCCATTTTCTTTAGCAGATATAGCAAAAGATTGGTTATTTGATTTACCCCCAAACTCTATTACAACCTGGACTGACATGGCTAAACTCTTTCTTGACAGGTTCTTCCCTACGGTAAAAGTGAGCGAATTAAGGCGCATCATCTTGAGCATTCAACAAAGGGAATCCGAATCTTTATATGAATACTAGGAGAGGTTTAAAAAATTGTGTGCAAATTGTCCACAACATGGATTATCGGAACAAACCCTCCTTCAGTATTTCTATGAGGGGTTGATGCCCATGGATATGAAAGTAGTGGATGCAGCAAGTGGCGGAGCTCTAGTCAATATGACCCCAACAGCGGCTAAAACACTAATATCAACCATGGCCGCCAACTCGCAAAGGTTTAATCAATCTAGCGAACCATCTCGAAGGGTTTGCGAGGTAAGCACAATTTTTTTTGGAAAATAAGATTGATAAATTAGCTAAAATAGTGCAAACTCTTTTTGCAAGAAAAAGGGAAGAACTAGACTTTGTGGGATTTGTACTAGTCCAGAACATCTGATAGACTGTTGTCCCATGATGCAGGAAGATGATGTCGCCCAAGACATTGCCATAGGAAATGCATATAAACCGGGGTGGAGAAACCAGTCAAACTTTAGATACGCAAACAACCAGAGACAAAATCAACCCTACCCACAACAAAAGACATCTCTAGAAACCTTAGTTGAGCGTTTAGTGATGTCCCAAGAGAAATTCCAAATTCGTACCGAGGCACACTTACAAGAGTTATGTAAAACCTATGTTTGATTCTGATATAACTAGATCTTTAAGGATCAATTTGAAAAACTTAAAATTGTTTTTACAAGTCTCTTAACAAGTTTTGAAACACCAACACTTTAAAACTGATTTGTAAAATTCAAACTCAAAATATTTTCTAAGTGTTCCAAGCCAAACTTATAGAAAATCGTCATAGAGTATCGATACCCTTTGAGGAGTATCGATACCTTTTTGCCAAAATTGGCTACTGTCGAAACACGTATCGATACGGCAAACCCTCGTATCGATACGCCCTGTGTTAAATTTCAAAGAGTTTGAAAGAGAGTATCGATACGGTAACACCAGTATCGATACTGGTTTAAAGAATTTTAAAGCATTTAAGTCGGTTTAAAAATATGACCGTTGGTGTTAGTTGGTTGGTAACCAAATTTTAAAATGCCGTTGACCGGTATCGATACGCCTAACCCCCGTATCGATACGACTTTTGACAGTGAGCTAAGTTCAGAAAAAGGTATCGATACGGCCTTGCCGTTTCGATACCCCGTACCGATACGCTTACGTGCGTATCGATACGCCCTATTAAATGCATACAACGGCTCTTTCTTTTCTGAGACAGGTATCGATACCCATTCCCGAGTACCGATACTCGTAGCTGGAGAGGTGCATTTATGGTGGTAAGAGAGGGTTCCAACGGCTCCATTTACTTCTCCAACCACTCAAACGGCTAGAAATCAATGAGAAGGTATAAAAGGGACATCCAAAAGCATCAGCAACAACTATTGAACTTCAAGCAAACATCCAAACATCAAATTCAAGCATTAGAGCAAAAATCCCAAATTTGTGTAAAATCCCAATTTGTGTTCTTCATTCATATTTTGTAAAATTGGGTTGAGTGCTTGTATTGGGGCTATCATTTGTATTGAGAGATACCTAATTAGCCTACAAATTCCTTTGTTCTCTTGTGTGAGGGTTGGGTTGATTTTTGGGTAGAAAAATCAACCGATATTGTAAAGGGTTGCCTCCTTGTCCTAGAAAAGGGGAAGATCAATTTAGTGAAATTGTTGCAAATCCTTAGTGAGACTAAGGTAGTGGATGTAGAGTTCATTTGGAACTTGAACCACTCTAAATTCCTTGTCCTTCAATTTTAATTTGCCAATTTCCACTACAATCCTTCAAATTTCCAATTCACCCCCCCTCTTGGTAAATATCGATCTTTCGATCCACTCAACAATTGGTATCAGAGCTTAACTCTTTGAGGATTAACAACCACAAGAGGAGATCCTTGGAAGAGTGTGATCATCAAAATATCAAGAGATGGCTTCAACCTCCGGTTCCGGCATGTACGAGTCACAATCAACCACCAAGCCTCCTTTCTTCAATGGTGACAACTACTCCTTTTGGAAGAACAAAATGAGGCTATTCATCAAGTCAAGTGACTACCTTGTATGGGATGTCATTGAGGATGGGCCATACATTCCATTGAAGCAAGATGGTGAAGGCAAGATGGTGTTGAAGAAGAAAGCCGAAATGAGTGAAGAGGAGAGGAAGAAGATTCAAGTCAACGATAAAGCTCTCCACATGCTTTTTTGTGCTTTCGGTCCGGACATCTATTCAAAGGTCTCTTCCATTGAAAATGCCAAAGAAGTGTGGGACACACTTGAGACCACTTATGAAGGCACCAATGATGTCAAGGAAACTAAGATTGGACTTCTCAATCTTAGTTATGAAAATTTCAAGATGGAGCCCGATGAGACGGTGTCAAAGATGTTTGATCGATTCTCCACAATTGTCAACGGGCTAAAGGGCTATGGAGAGATCATACCGGAAGACAAGCTTGTCCGGAAGCTACTCTATTCACTTCCCGAAGCTTGGGATGGGAAGAGAACCGCCATCATCGAAGCAAAGAACTTGAAGACATTAAAGCTTGATGAGCTTGTGGGTTCTCTCCTTACTCATGAGATCATGAAGCAAGGAAGGGAAGATGAGAAAAAGAAAGAAGAGAAAAGAGTAGAGAAACTTGAAGTTGAAAAGAAGAAAAAGATGAGAATAGCTCTCAAGGCTAAAGCTTCACAACTTGATGAGAGCTCATCTAGTGATGAGGACGAACTTGAAGAATTGGCTATGATAGCCAAACGGTTCTCACGATTCATGAGGTCCAACCGGGGTAGAAAAATCCAAAGAAAAATGGACTTCAAGAGCAAGAGCAAAGAAGAAGGAAAGGATCCCATCATTTGCTATGAGTGCAAACAACCCGGCCACATCCGTTCGGAGTGCCCTCAACTCAAGAAGAAGAGCTTTGAGAAGAAGAAGAAACTCAAAGCCAAACTTGCTACTTGGAGTGATGAGGAGTCATCGGAGGATGACGAACAAGAAGTGGCCAACCTTTGTCTCATGGCACTTGAGGAAGATTCCTCCTTGGTAATCTCTAACTCATCTACTTTAGATTTTTCATATGAAGAATTAAATGATGCATATGATGAGTTGCAAGAGGTATATGATGAATTAGTTGAGAAGTTTAAAGAGTCGGTCATTAAAAACAAGAAAATCATTTTAGAGCTAAATGAGAAAAATGACTCACTCACTCTAGCTAATTCTAAATTTGAGAAAAAGATTTTAGGATTAAAAGATGAACTTAAATTCTTTCAAGATGAAAATGTTGATCTTAATAATCTTTTATCTCAATGCAATAGTGAACACCAAAAGGTGTTAGGTGAGCTAAATGAGCTCAAAAAGTCCTTAAAAAATGTTGGTAGTGTCAAACATGAAATAGGAGAATCATCTAGAACACACCAACCTAAGAAAAGGACTAATTACTACAAACAAGGTAACTACCCTAGACATAGTAAAGCTAAAAGAATTAGAAGTGTATGGGTTCCTAAGGAACTTGTAAAATCTAATAATATTGTTGCTATGTCATCTTGGATTCCTAAGGGAACCAAGGTTTTGGGAGCTAACACTCATGGACCCAAAATGATTTGGGTACCAAAAACCAAGGTTTAATATCTTTGTTTGTAGGGGGAGCATTGCTACAAGGCCAAAGCACAAAGTCAAAACTCATGGTACCTTGATAGTGGATGCTCGAGACACATGACCGGAGACAAGAGTCGATTCATGGATTTAAAGCCAAAAAGTGGAGGAGTAGTAACATTTGGTGACAACTCCAAAGGCCACATTAAAGGTATTGGCTCCATAGGTAATCACTCTACCATTCTCATTGAAAATGTCTTGTATGTCGATGGTCTTAAACATAATTTATTGAGCATAAGTCAATTGTGTGATAAAGGATTTAATGTTCTTTTTGATAAAAATGGATGTAAAATTGTAGACATTAAATCAAATAGTATTATGCTCATAGGTCATCGCATAGGAAATATATACATGGTGCATTTAGATGACATTCATACATCCCATGCATGTTTAGTTGCTCAAAATGAAAATGATGCATGGTTGTGGCATAGGAAGCTAGGACATGCTAGCATTAGTGTTTTGGAAAAACTAGTCTCTCTAAATCTAGTTAGAGGTTTGCCCAAAATTAAATTTTCAAATGACAAAATTTGTGATGCATGCTCTAAGGGTAAACAACATGTCTTCCTTTAAATCCATTAATGATGTTTCTACTAGTAGATGCTTACAATTAATTCACATGGATTTATTTGGGCCAATTAGGACTATGAGCTTGGGTGGTAAATCTTATGCATTTGTGTTAGTTGATGATTTTTCTAGATTTACTTGGGTTCTCTTTTTAAGTACTAAAGATGAAGCTTTGGAAAAATTCATCACATTTTCAAAATTAACCCAAAATGATCTTGAACTTAGAATTTCACACATTAGAAGTGATCATGGAACCGAGTTTCAAAATTTAGGGTTTGAAGAATTTTTGAATGAAAATGGTATTAGCCATAATTTTTCGGCTCCTCGAACTCCTCAACAAAATGGGGTAGTTGAGAGGAAAAATAGAACTTTACAAGAAATGGCTAGAACTATGCTTTGTGAAAATAATTTACCTAAATATTTTTGGGCGGAAGCCACAAACACCGCTTGTTATATTGTAAACCGAGTAATGATTAGGCCAATTTTAAAGAAAACACCTTATGAGATCTTAAAATCTAAAAAGCCTAACATTAGCTATTTTCACCCTTTTGGGTGCAAGTGTTTTGTTTTAAATAATGGTAAAGACAACTTAGGTAAATTTGATGCAAAAAGTGATGAAGCTATTTTTATAGGTTACTCTTTAACCTCTAAAGCCTATCGAGTATTTAACAAAAGAACTTTAGTAGTAGAAGAATCCATTCATGTTGTATTCGATGATAACCTCCTTCCTAGGAAGGATTCTTGTGATGATGATGATGTAGGAATCATAAATGCCTTTGATGGAGGTCAAACTTCAAAGGAGGATGAGATTCAACCAAAAGAAGAAGACACACAAGATCCACCTCTTGAAGCCTTGAAGGACTTGGCTATTGAGGAAAAGGAAGTGAGCTACCCAAGGGAGTTGAACTATGTCAAAGATGGTGAAATCTTGGGTGATCCATCCAAGGGGGTAACCACTCGTTCTTCTCTTAAATTAATGAACCATGTTGCATTTATCTCATGCATAGAGCCTAAAAACATAAAAGAAGCATTGAAAGATGACTTTTGGATTATGGCTATGCCAGAAGAGTTAAATCAATTTGAGAGAAGTAATGTATGGACATTAGTTGATAGGCCTAGTAATCAATCTACAATAGGAACTAAATGGGTCTTTAGGAACAAACTAGATGAGAGTGGTAACATTGTGAGAAATAAAGCTAGACTTGTAGCACAAGGTTACACTCAAGAAGAGGGAATAGATTTTGATGAAACCTATGCACCCGTAGCTAGAATGGAAGCCATTAGGATGTTGCTTGCATATGCATGTTATCATAATTTCAAGCTTTTTCAAATGGATGTTAAAAGCGCATTTTTAAATGGTTTTATAAATGAAGAAGTGTATGTGGAACAACCACCGGGTTTTGAAGATTCAAAATTTCCAAATCATGTTTTCAAACTTACCAAAGCTCTTTATGGTTTAAAACAAGCTCCTAGAGCTTGGTATGAAAGGCTTTCAAACTTTTTAATTGAAAAAGGTTTTGAAAAAGGTAAGGTGGACACTACACTTTTCATAAAAATGTATAAAAATGACATTTTAGTAGTTCAAATTTATGTTGATGATATAATTTTTGGTTCTACTAATGAATGTCATTGTCAAGAGTTTGCTAAGCTAATGCAAGGTGAATTTGAGATGAGCATGATGGGGGAGCTCTCATTCTTTTTGGGACTCCAAATCAAGCAAAAGAAGGATGGCACCTTCATCAACCAAGCAAAATACATAAAGGATATGCTCAAGAAGTTTGGCTTGGAGAATGCAAAGCCTCAAGCCACTCCTATGAGCTCATCTACAAAGCTTGACAAAGATGAAGGAGGTAAGTGTGTTGACTCTAAGCTTTATCGTTCTATGATTGGATCTTTGCTTTACCTTACCGCAAGTAGACCGGATATCTTGTTTAGTGTTTGCTTGTGTGCTAGGTTTCAAGCTAGTCCTAGAGAGTCTCACCTCATAGCTGTTAAGAGAATCTTTAGATACCTTAGAGACACTCCTTGTTTAGGCCTTTGGTATCCTAGAGACTCTACCTTCAACCTACATGCTTATTCGGATGCAGATTATGGGGGTTGCAAAATTGATAGGAAAAGTACTTCGGGAACTTGCCAATTCTTAGGTAGTATGCTCATATCTTGGTTCTCTAAGAAACAAAATAGTGTAGCCTTATCTACCACCGAAGCCGAGTACATATCCTTAGGGAGTTGTTGTGCTCAAGTCCTTTGGATGAAGCAACAACTCTTAGATTATGGAATTAAAGTTGGAACCATACCCCTAAAATGTGACAACACTAGTGCAATATGCTTAACTAAAAATCCCATCCAACACTCTAGAACCAAACATATAGAAATAAGGCATCATTTCATTAGAGATCATGTCCTTAAGGAAGATGTGGTTATAGAGTATGTAGACACCTTGAATCAATTAGCGGACATTTTTACAAAACCTTTAGACAAAGAGTGTTTTTGGTCCCTTAGGAGAGAGTTAGGTCTAGCTAGCCTATCTTGACCTTTTAGGACCTCTTTTGTGCTTAAATATGCTTGATTTTGTGAAATTGCCATGTTTATGTGTTCAAACTCCTAATCTTATCCATGCCTATAGTTAGGGGGAGTATGCTTCTGTTAAAACATGCTTAGAACTATTCATTCATCATTTGCATTCTTTTAGGAGGTGTTAAGTTCGAGCCTTTGGTTGTTCTTAGAACCAAATAGGTCATTCTGGGCATATGGTATCGATACGGCTATACGCGTATCGATACGTGTTCTTCATTTTGTTTCCCAGAATTCTCCTCGCTTCATATGGTATCGATACGGCTATACGCGTATCGATACGTGTTCTTCATCTTGTTTCCCAGATTTTTTCCTCGCTTCACAGGTATCGATACGCTTAAAACCGTATCGATACAGGTCGTTTCGATACGGGCCCCACCGTTTCGATACGACTTTCCAACGGGCATTTTTGAGAAAAGACAATTCTATCCCCGTATCGATACCCCTTTCGGAGTATCGATACCCTATCGCGCAGATGGCATTAAATCTGTTTTAAATGAGATCTAATTTTACCAAAATTAAAACTCTTTAACCCTAACAAACCCTAGCCGTTTTTGGCTATAAAAAGGCCTTTCCTCCTTCATATTTTCCACACTACAACTCAATTCTAAAAGAATTCTTGCATCAAGAAAAGTTTTGTGCTCTCTCTCAAGTTTTTCTTCAATCCTCAAAGTTTCCTTCAAGGTAATCTCTTCTTTTAATTCTCTTTTTTTTATCTCTTTGTTTTTCAAATTTTTTAAAATCTTTTTACCTTGATTTTTACTCAAAATGAAGAAACCTTCTTTAATTTTCTTTTAGATTATGGCACCTAAAGAACATTCGAGGAAGCGACCGAGGGTTACTCTTGCCGGTGAATCATCAACTCCCGGAATGGTTGCACGCCCGGATTATGTTACAATTTATAACCAATCCTTTGAAACTTCCGCGGGTCTTCCCTATTTTCGCCAATTTGAGAACTACAAAATTCGTGCGGAAAGGGTCGTCTCCATTCCTTTTCTCGACTCCGAGCGCTTCAAGTTTGAATATCTTCCATTGCTTAGCACTTGGAAATTCATGGAGTTTCTTTCTATCCCCGGTATTTACTATCGTCTTTTGGTTTTAATTTTCTATTCTAATGCCAAAATTATTTCTCGCAATGGGGAAATTGTTGCCATCCGCTCTTATCTCATGGGGAAGCAAATCGTTCTCGATGTCAAAGGGATTTGTGAGGTTTTTAAGTTAGAGGATGTGGGCTTAAATGATGAGAATGCCTTGGGCCATGTTCTCAGTGGTTCCGTAACCGTCCTCAATGCTCACGATCGAATCCTAAATTTGATGGTGTCTTGGTGGTTACGTCCCTCCGGTGGCAAATACTCTACCATCCGTCAAGTGGATGATTTTTGGATCCGTTGTTTCCGTCAACGAAAGCGCCCAAACCTAGCTCGGATCATGTTCGATGAGATCGCCTATCATGTTCAAAATCGCCAAACCCCTCTCATCTCATCCTTTATTTACGGTACGGCTTTAAGTTACTATTTTACCAAAAAGGATATTGATTGCTCATTTGATCTTGCATCTACTCTCACCGATCCTATTGATGAGCGATCCCTTGCTCGGGGAAAGTTCCATTACTTTAATGGAAGTTGGTTACGTCTTTCCGAACTTCCACCCGAGGCCGCAGCCGCATTGGAACAACCACAAGCTCCTCAAGCTCCTCCGGATCCTCAAGTCCCACAGCCCAATTTGGATGCTCTCATGACATATCTCAATGAGCAATTTACCGGGCTACGCACGGACATGAACACTCGTCTAACCTCCATGGAAACCACCTTCGATACAAGGATGACGGGTATGGAGAATCGCCTTACATCCCTTGAAAGCGAGCACAATTCCTTGAATATTTCCGTTGCCGCTTTCCATGATGAATGGCGTAATAGCATGCGGAGCAATGAGCCTATGGTCGATGATGATGAAGATGATGAAGACGACGAAGACAATGCCTAGACATCTCTTCTTGCATATCATTCATAATCATCTAGGATTTTCTATTTTTATGCACCTATGTTTCTATTTTTAGGACTAAGTTTGTTTTAGGATTAAAAACCTATGCTTTAATTTCTTGTTTGCTTTTGTTTGGATTTTCTTATGCTATGATGAATAAAATTATGTTGCTTATTATTATTATACCTTTGATTTCATTATGCACTTTATTGTCTCCATGCATTTTTGATCTAACAAAAAGGGGGAGAAGAAACTTGCTCACATCTTTAAAATATTTTGATTTTAACTCAAAGGTTACCAAGCTTATATAAAGGGGGAGTTACTTTGTAAAGGTTATTCAAAAGTGTCAAAATTTTAAGTTTTGGTTTTGTTATATCAAAAAGGGGGAGATTGTAAAACCTATGTTTGATTCTGATATAACTAGATCTTTAAGGATCAATTTGAAAAACTTAAAATTGTTTTTATAAGTCTCTTAACAAGTTTTGAAACACCAACACTTTAAAACTGATTTGTAAAATTCAAACTCAAAATATTTTCTAAGTGTTCCAAGCCAAACTTATAGAAAATCGTCATAGAGTATCGATACCCTTTGAGGAGTATCGATACCTTTTTGCCAAAATTGGCTATTGTCGAAACACGTATCGATACGACAAACCCTCGTATCGATACGCCCTGTGTTAAATTTCAAAGAGTTTGAAAGAGAGTATCGATACGGTAACACCAGTATCGATACTGGTTTAAAGAATTTTAAAGCATTTAAGTCGGTTTAAAAATATGACCGTTGGTGTCAGTTGGTTGGTAACCAAATTTTAAAATGCCATTGACCGGTATCGATACGCCTAACCCCCGTATCGATACGACTTTTGACAGTGAGCTAAGTTCAGAAAAAGGTATCGATACGGCCTTGCCGTTTCGATACCCCGTACCGATACGCTTACGTGCGTATCGATACGCCCTATTAAATGCATACAATGGCTCTTTCTTTTCTGAGACAGGTATCGATACCCATTCCCGAGTACCGATACTCGTAGCTGGAGAGGTGCATTTATGGTGGTAAGAGAGGGTTCCAACGGCTCCATTTACTTCTCCAACCACTCAAACGGCTAGAAATCAATGAGAAGGTATAAAAGGGACATCCAAAAGCATCAGCAACAACTATTGAACTTCAAGCAAACATCCAAACATCAAATTCAAGCATTAGAGCAAAAATCCCAAATTTGTGTAAAATCCCAATTTGTGTTCTTCATTCATATTTTGTAAAATTGGGTTGAGTGCTTGTATTGGGGCTATCATTTGTATTGAGAGATACCTAATTAGCCTACAAATTCCTTTGTTCTCTTGTGTGAGGGTTGGGTTGATTTTTGGGTAGAAAAATCAACCGATATTGTAAAGGGTTGCCTCCTTGTCCTAGAAAAGGGGAAGATCAATTTAGTGAAATTGTTGCAAATCCTTAGTGAGACTAAGGTAGTGGATGTAGAGTTCATTTGGAACTTGAACCACTCTAAATTCCTTGTCCTTCAATTTTAATTTGCCAATTTCCACTACAATCCTTCAAATTTCAAATTCACCCCCCCTCTTGGTAAATATCGATCTTTCGATCCACTCAACAAGTTAGACAAACAAATGTGCCAGCTAGCAAGCCGTCTTGATTCCAAAGGTAAACTTCCTTCACAAACCGAGACAAACCCCAGAGAAAATATAAGTGTCATCACACTCCGTAGTGGGACTGTTATAGCTCCAAAAGAACCATCAAAAAACAATAATCCCACTCATGTCATGGAAGAAGGTAACAAAAACCAAAATAACCCTTTAACATCACCTCCTCCTTCGTCTCCACCTCTTGAAGTCGCGCCTCCTTTCCCATCACGATTGGTAAAACGTGACAAAAAGGCTGAAGAGAGAGAAATTATTGAAGTATTTAAAAAGGTCTAAGTGAACATTCCCTTCTTGGAAGTCATTCACCTAGTGCCAAGGTACACTCAATTTCTTAAAGATCTCTACACAACCAAGCAAAAACTCACCGGGCACGAAAAGGTAAATTTGGGAGAGCACATTTCTGCATTTTTTCAACGTAAGTTACCACCCAAAATGAAAGACCAAGGTATGTTTGCTATACCCTGTCAAATTGGTAACATATCTATTAAACGTGCTATGTGCGATCTTGGGGCTTCAATAAATGTAATGTCGCTTTCTGTTTATAAAATGATAACTAATGATCCTTTGAAGGAAACCAGGATTACGATACAGTTGGCAGATCGATCAGTCATCTATCCAGAATGAGTGTTGGAAAATGTTATGGTAAAGGTAGATGTCTTATTTTTCCCTGCGGACTTCTACGTGATCGATATTGCTCACGATAGAACAAACACATACTCCGAAGTGTTTCTGGGAAGACCATTCCTTAGCACAGCAAACACGAAAATAGAAGTAAGAAGCGGCATTTTATCCATGGAATTCGACGGTGAGGTAGTAGAATTCGATGTTTATAAGGCAATGAGGTATCATGATCAGGTTGAATATGTTAACTCAATTGATATTGTTGATCCATATATAGAAGAGTATGCAGATACTAATGTTTTTAATAACTTTGATAAGGACTATGAGCTTTGCGACGATGAGGTAGAAAATAAGGATGAATCTGTTTCCTTTATTAATTCTGATTTAGCTTTAACTCCATCAAAGACTAAACCTTTGCCATCTATTTTGCGGGCTCTGAAGTTGGAATTAAAGGAACTCCTATCTCACCTTAAGTATGCCTTCTTAGGAGACACTGATACCTTACCGGTTATCATTTCGAACGAATTAACTGGAGAGGAAAAAGTCGATCTTGTCACAGTCCTGTGAAAGTATAAGGAAGTAATCGGATGGAGGGTAGCAGACATCAAAGGACTTAGCCCCTCTACTTGTATGCACAAGATCAAAGTCGAAGAAGAGGCAAAGCCGTTACGATAAGGTCAGTGGCGCTTGAATGATCCCATGATGAAGGTAGTACAAGACGAAATTCAAAAACTTCTAGACACTGATATCATATATCCAATCTCGGATAGCGAGTGGGTAAGTCTTATTCATGTTGTTCCTAAAAAAACCGGCGTCACGGTGATCAGAAATGACGAAGGTGAGTTAGTTCCAACTCGAGTTCAGAATGGATGGCGAGTTTGCATAGATTACAGAAAGTTGAATTCTCTAACCCGAAAAGATCACTTTCCATTACCATACATTGATCAAATGATTGAAAGATTAGCTGGTAAATCTCACTATTGTTGTCTCGATGGTTTTTCAGGTTTCTTTCAAATTCCCGTAGCCCCTGAAGACAAAGAGAAGACCACGTTTACATGCTCGTTCGGAACCTTTGCCTATCGACGAATGTCGTTTGGACTATGTAACGCTCCGGGTACATTCTAGCGATGTATGGTAAGTATATTTTCCGATTATGTTGAGAAGGGGATTGAAGTATTTATGGATGACTTCACTGTATATGAAAATTCTTTTGGTGAGTGCTTGCTTAATTTAACTAATATATTAAAACGTTGCATCGAGTTTAACCTTGTACTAAATTACGAAAAATGTCACTTCATGGTTAATAAAGGCTTAGTGTTAGGACATATTGTATCTTCTGAAGGAATTTCTGTTGATAAGGCTAAGACAGATATTATCCGCTCACTCCCATACCCCACAACTGTGAGGGATATTCGCTCTTTTCTTGGACATGCAGGTTTCTATAGACGATTTATAAAAGACTTCTCAAAGATAGCACAACCACTATATCGGTTACTGTAGAAAGATGTAGAGTTCGACTTTACATCTGAATGTAGGAAATCGTTTGATACAATTAAGGAGAAACTTGTATCCGCGCCAATAGTGCAACCGCCCGATTGGAACTTGCCGTTTGAAATTATGTGCGACGCCTCAGATTTTAGTGTTGGAGCGGTACTTGGACAAAAGAAAAGACGAGAGCCTCATGTCATCGCCTATACATCGAGAACGCTTGATCCAGCGCAACACAATTATTCAACTACAGAGAAAGAACTATTTGCTGTAGTTTTTGCTTTAGATAAATTCTGCTCTTATTTACTTGGAACTAAAATTATTGTTTTTTCTGACCATGCAGCCTTGCGGTATTTGATGAGAAAGAAGGAAGCAAAACCGAGGTTGATCCGGTGGATTATACTCATTCAGGAGTTTGATCTCGAGATAAAGGACAAGAAGGGGAGTGAAAATCTTGTGGTCGATCACCTCAGCCGAATTCCACTAACCAATTCAGATTCGCCTATTAATGACGAATTCCCTGAAGAAAATTTGATGATGGCGCAAGCTTCAACACCTTGGTTTGTGAACATCGTAAATTATTTGGCTACATGTGAATTGCCCCTTGACTTGCCACGGTCAGAAATTACCCGAATCAAGAGGGAATCCAGGTTCTATATTTGGGATGATCCCTACCTTTGGAGACATTGTTCCGATCAGGTAATACGACGATGTGTAACTGAAGATGAGGTAAAATCTATCCTTAATTTATGTCATTCATATGCATGCGGTAGACATTATGGACCTAAAAAGATGACTCATAAAATTCTTGAATGTGGATTCTATTGGCCTAATATTTTTCGAGACACATATTTATTTTGCAAAATCATGTGATAAATGTTAAAGAGTTGGTAACTTAAGCCGACATAATGAAATGCCTCTAAATCCTATTCATGTTTGCAAAATATTTTATGTGTGGGGGATAGATTATATGGGGCCATTTGTATCATCATTCGGTAATTTTTATATTATTTTAGCTATTGATTATGTTTCGCGGTGGGTTGAGGCGAAAGCTACAAAAAATAATGATGCTAAAACCACTGTCAAATTTCTGAAAGATTGTATTTTTTCCAGGTTTGGCACACCGAGAGCGTTGATATGTGATAGAGGGAAACATTTTATCAATCGAGTCATCGACGCGCTAATGAAAAAATTTGGCGTCACCCAACGCATCGCGGCGTCGTACCATTCGCAAACGAATGGCCAGGCGGAGGTATCAAACCGTGAAATCAAGACCATTCATGAAAAGATCGTGAAACCCGATCGGAAGGATTGGAGCGTTAAGCTGAATGGCGCTCTATGGGCATATCGGACAGCGTATAAGGGTCCTATCGGGATATCTCCTTATCGCCATGTTTTTAGTAAGAAATGCCATTTACCGGTCGAATTGGAGCACCGCGCGCTTTGGGCAGTCCAAAAATGCAAAATGAAAATGGATCTAGTTGGAAAAACGCGTAAACTCGATATCCAGGAGTTGGAAGAAATTCAAAAAAATGCCTACGACAGTTCAAAAAATTTTAAGGAAAGAAATAGAGATTTTCACGATCGTAATATTGCATTTAAATCATTTTATATTGGTAAAAAGGTTTTATTATTTAACTCTAAATTAAAACTATTTGCAGGGAAATTACAATCAAAGTGGCTTGGACCGTATACAGTGACTAATATTTTTCCACATGGTGCAGTGGAAATTAAAAGCAATTCCGGAGAGCCATTTAAAGTTAACGGTCAAAGGCTTAAACCGTACTATGACAATGCTCCGGTTGGTCTAGTCGAGGAAATTCATTTAATCGAACCTATCACTTGAATGAGGTCGTCAAGCAAGCGACGATAAACAAGCGCTGAATGGGAGGCAACCCATTTCTTTTTTCTTTTACTTTAATTTTTTTATTATTTTCTTTTTATTTTTATTTTATCTCATTTTAATTTTCTTTAAATTTATGTCATTTTATTTATTGAATTTAATTTTATGTTTAATTAAGAATTTATTTTTATTTTTCCATCATTATTTTTATTTAATTTTATATTATCTGCTCTCTAATTTATTTTGTTCGCAGATAATTTAGGTTGACCGAATAAAAGGGCTTGGGAAGTTATCTTTATCAGCAAGATTTTGTGGACCCAATTTTTAGAACTCAAATTCTATCACATTATTCCTTATTCGAATTTGTTTGGAGCTAGGAAACAAATTAAAAAACAAAAAACCACTTTATCCCTTTATCACCCGTGGACCCCACCCTTATATCCCCACCGCCCAATCACTTCACCCAAAATTTAAAAACCAAAAAACAAAAATATATATATTTCTTCCCGTGGACCCCACCCTTACCATCCTTATCTCCGGTCAAAGCTTTCTCACCTCCAAATTTAAACCAAATAAACCCATCTCTTTAAAGATTTCGTGGACCCCACCAAAACATAAAAAATGCTTACCAACACAAGTCCCATTAGGTCAAACACCCAACCACCCTCTTTAAACCCTTTTTATTTTTATTCTTTCTTCACCATCAGCAGCACAAACACCCTCAGCCATCTCCTTCATGAAATTCCCCTAGCACCAAAATGCCACGCACTCATGACCAAGCCCGCCGGCTCCCACAGCAGCCGCCGCTCGTTATCGATAGTCGTTGCCGCTTTGCACCACAACAGTTTGTGTCCATCAGCAACGATTCCGAGCCGCAACAGCCGCCAACCAACCCCACACCTCCTCCCGAGCGTCACACCGACATGGGCACCACCTAACTCTTCGACGGAAACGTCTCTACCACCTCCCTGAACTGCCGTTCGTTGTGACCAGCATCACCACCATCATCATCGTTCCATTCACTTGAGACACAAGAGCCGTCCAACTCTTCGCACCACCACCCGCAACACCCGCCTCCATCACTACAGCCCCGTTCGGCCGTAAGGAGAGGCACTCCCTCGCACCGCTCAGGACCCCCGTCCACTGGCCACACTGCCCGTGCCGTTCACAATGGCGAGGCTGAAGCTTCATTGCAACACCGACCGATGCACCCACCATCACCCTCGTTCCATTCCTTGGCCTCCGATGCAATGTCTGGTTCATCGCAGCACCATTCTAAGCCCGTGCCATCGCCAAATCGTGTTCCATCCTTCACCATGCACACGAACACGTCCATGAACTCAGACCACAATTCTGCGGCTGATATGGCCGATGAGGTAAACTCTAATTTTTTGGTTCAGCCTTTATTAATCTTCAACGTCATTTAGGGATTTTCAGAGCACATGCATGATGAGTTCACTTCCAATAATCACACTCGATCGAAGAATGCTCAACCGAGTTTGCCACCTCACGAGCAAAACGACATACCATCGTATCAAGAGGAACCTCCACGACAAAGCCAAAGATTTACAGCACCAAACGATGAGAGTTTGAAAAGATTCTTGCACTTTACCGGAAATGAACTTGAAATATTTAATCATATCCGACATCGTACACTTCCGATTTGTAAGTATATTCCCACTCAAACTCTAGAGCGTTTGCACTTACGTGAGTCGGTATGTCCCTTTTCGATAACATTGGTTGGCGTCTGTTTCCTACAATTACCTGTGATACTTACTGCGAATTGGTACTTGAATTTTATTCTACTTTTACATTTGATCGTAGTCATGCAAGGTCTCTCGATACACCTAATATGATATTTTTTCGGCTCTTGGGTCAGTACTTTCGGTTGTCTATTACTAAATTTAATGTTTATATGGGTTTTTTCACTAACGTTTCAGACCCTAATTATCAATATGCCCTTTTAAACATATCGCAAGACTTCGATAATGACCTTTCCTTTGAGACTTTGACAGGTTTTGCAGGTTCTCAATACAATCCGAAAACGACAAAAGACCACGACATTCATAGCCTTGCCTTACGCTATATCCATCGTTTCCTCGCTTACAATCTTTCCGGCATAAACGACACTCCCTCAACCTTGAGTAAAACTAAGTTATTTTTTCTCTGGTGTATGCAGGTAAATATCAAGGTAAATCTTGGCTTTTGGATGGCCTACACGTTTCATCATGTAGCGCGAACCACTAGGCCACGACCATTAATTTTGGGTCCTTACATTACTCATTTAGCATTATGCATTTTTCCTGCTACTTTCGACCCATCTCAGTTTACTTACGCTTTTTCTATGAGTGCCTTAGATGAGAAATGCCTAGACGACATGGGATTACTTGCAGGAACTCCAGATGCACCTTATATTGTTCCCCCAAGCACTCTCCTGACTCGTAGAGAACGAGTGCTTCAAAGACGAGCCCAAACACGACCAACACAAGAGGAACAACCCCGACGAGATATAGATGAGCGATTCCACTCCATAGAGACTGACTTGGTTGAGATCTTATCCTATCTTCGCCCTGGCTCTTCCCGCAGACGACGAGGCCACGGTCGTGGCCGCAATAGATTAGGGGAATCTCTCCTTTCCTCTCTTTTACTTTAAATTATCATTTTGGAACAAAATGCATCAAGTGAGGGGGAGGGAGATATGCTTGTCAAAATTTTCATATTGCTTATCCGTTTAGTTGTTCTCTTGATTTCTTGATTTTATTTAATTTAAGTTCCTTGTTTAATCCTTAGTTTGGCCTTGTCTCATTATTTCCGTATGATTTTGTGTCTATCTTGTTAGAAAATTTTAGGTTGCATGGTAGATTTTGGCATGATTAATCTTTCCATAAAATTCTTTTTATGATATTTATTTCTCTATTAATTGACATGATGCTTACCTAGGTACACAAGACAATTTTTGTGAGTTTTGAGCCTAATGAGCATGCATTATTTTTGCTCTTTGTTTCTTTGAGTGTGCCTAGCTAAATTAGTTGCATTCTAGAACTTGTGTTTAAATTCTTTTTGAGATTACATTGATTGAATATGATGCTTAAATATGATTGAGGCACTAGGTTTTAACCCTTTCTCTTCCCAAACAAATTGCCTACCCTTTGATTAATTTTCCTTAGTGAAACAATTTTGAGCCTTGGCCTTTTTCTTGAAATTCACCATATTTTAGCCTAATCCAATTTTCTTATTATTTCCATTGTTTTTGTCCCTTTTTCAAGACAAAATTGTCTTAAAAAAATAGATTCGAATCATGCAGTCCAGCAGAGCAGAAAACACTGTGCAGAAAATAAATTGTGTAGAAACTGTTCGAATATGCAGTACAAAAAAATCATTCGAATCTGCAGTAAAAAAGCAGAAAAAATAGCAGTGCAGATCAAAAAAAATAATGCAGAACAATTTTGATTCGAATAAAAAAAGAAAAAGAAAAAAATAGTTTTGAATACTTTTTTGGGATGATTTTTTATCTTGAATTTTAAACCATTTTTTCAGCCTTTATCCTACCCGAACCTTATCCCCGTTACAACCCTTTTAAGACCTCTTGATTTTTGCATCACGTTTATACTTAGTAGTGGATATTAGATTTAACCACAAGCCTATAGTAATGCTCTAATTAGTTTTGGCTCGAGTGATTTTCTCTACCCTTAAACACTTTGAGTGACATGAGCGATTCCTTGTGAGGGTTCTTAGTTTGCATCGTCGATGATAGTAGGGTATTGGAATGTCGTTTTTGCTTAAATTTCTAAATCTTGCCATTTATCTATTTACTCCTTATTTTATTTCATGTTTAGATACTTAATGATATCGAAAACTTTGAGACTTCGTGAAATTAAGGATGATAACTTGAGCTTAGGTTTGTTTAATTTTGAGATACTTGAGGACAAGCATCGGATAAGTGAGGGGGAATTTGATGAGTATTTATTTTGGTTGTGTTTTTGGTCTTTATTTCGATTAAATACAAGTTTGAAGGACTTAACTGGGTTGTTTTATGATGTTTTCATGCAGGGGACGTGATGCTGGAAATAAGCTGGAATTCTGCAGAAATGCTGAAGTCATGGGTAGATTCATGGGTATTAATGTTGACTAGGCGCCACGTAAGCGTCTTCTAGAAGCTGACGTCAGCAGCAGTGATAGCTTATCAGAAAGCTTATCTCCGGATTTTTAAATTTTAAATTTTAATCTTTGGATAATTATTTTGGTAATTTTAATTATCATTTTAGGTTTACCTAGGTTATTTGAAACACTATAAATACCCCTTTTGGGGTAAGACTTGTCATCAATGAATTATCGATTGAATATCATTTCATCTTCTCTTGGAGATTCTTCTCTTCTTAGTTTTACTTAAGTTCTTTTCTTATATTTCTTCTTTTAATTATTTGTTAAATGTCGAGCATGATTAATTTGATAACCATGCTCGGCTAGATCTTTTTAAGCCGAAGGCTTTTGCTATGACGCGTTCTCAAGGCGAGGTTTGAAACTATGCTTCAAACATTTCGAAAACTACTCTCAATTTCTTCATACTTTATTTTCTAAATCAAAATGTTTTTTAAAACCCAAAGATTGACTTTGGAGAAAAAACAATTGTTTTGATCTATCAAGTGGGAGGGTGTAACCCCCTCATCTCGGTCTGGCCGGATGACCGGTCCGAGTGGGCCACACGGGGAAAACCGAGTGAAACCCCTTAAGGATTCCCCCCTCGGTTAGCAACCCTATTATTTTTTTTCATTTAAATCTTGTCTAGATGAGTATTTAATCCTACGTGATCATACAGCGGAACAACATTCACGAGACAAACAAACGAACTCAACCCAACATCTTACAACCCAATTTTAAACTTAAACTGCAGGCGGTATCGATACACTTAAGGGGTGTATCAATACCCCTTGACTAGGTCAACTGGTCTGAGTCAACCCGTGGAGACCGTATCGATACGCCCAAGAAGTGTATCGATACTCTCCCCAACGGTTGACTTCTCACGGTCAACGCTAAGATGACCGTATCGATACGCCAGAGACCCGTATCGATACCAAAATGGACAGTAGCTTCAGTGACCAAAAAGGTATCGATACGCCCCCTCGCGTATCGAAACACGAGGCCTAAAACAAGAAGGCCGTATCGATACGGGACCAACCGTATCGATACCCCTGCACTGCAAAACTCCCAAACTCAACCAAATCATACGAGACTCGAACCTAGATGCAATTTAAGACTTCCCTAACCCCAACCAATCATTTATACAACATTTACATATCGCTATTTAGCCATACAAGAACCCAACATGTGCATACATCAAGAAAATCATGCAATTGCTCATAGAAGACATTTAAGCATTCAAGTCTCATACTCCAACACTCAAACATAAAGGCAACCTCAAAAGGCACATGACCAACACACAAGGTAAACAATTTAGACATGGTTACAATCCAAACATAGCATCATTAAGCCAATCAAAAACAACATAATTAAGGAGTCTAGATATGCTCCTAAGCAACCAACAAAGCACACATCAACAACACCTATCCCATTGCTTGACTATTACAATCTACAATTTAAAGTTCATACTTGAGCTAACCAAAAGCAACACTTGGAGACCTTTCCTTGCCCTTGCCACCCACAAGCTATCAATCTGCATTGTCGAACAAAAGAGAGCGTAAGCATAAAAGCTTAATGAGGGTAAGCTCGTAAAACAAACCTCGACAATGCAGGGTCCAAGCACGAGCTACAGCCAAGATAAAATGCATGATCTTACCTCCGATCCACCCGAGCCATAATTATAAATGATGCATGAACATATATTCAATATCATGTCATGCTCAACATGTTTAAATCCACAACATATGAAATCACATATATTAAACCATGTTAGCAACACATCCCAAATCACATTGGCTCACAATTAATCACATATTGGCAACATAAACCACAATCTGTATTGGCACCTAGCTATGACTCGAATACGCGGATAACCGTTGGATCTCACATCCAACAACACAACCATTACCTGACGGTGGGATTACACTCATCACCGTTCATGCGGAGGGGATTCCACTCATCCTCACGCCTCATCTCACGCGGAGGGGATTCCACTCATCCTCACGCCCGTCGATGGGATTCCACTCATCACCGACGAATATATATATAAGAATATTTCCGGGCGAACCCGTACTCCATCTTGATGACTACCATCATCAAGACCACGCGCGCATTTTGACTCACGTGTGCACACTAAACACCCTAATGATCGATCATTTGTACCCAAGCATACTAGTGCCAATACTACACATTTCATTAATCTATCACAATATCAATCCATAACAACTTTCGTGCTTGGCACGTACTCACCATGACTCACCGTCATGCACAAACCACATTTCCATGCCTAGCATGTACTCACCATGATCCTCGGATCATACAATCACCTCATAACATCATTACACATGTCAACACTACATGCATCTCAATAACACAAATATCACATCATATTTCATACATATGTATATCTCTATCACATTAATCATCAACATGCGTGTAACAATGCATTAAGCCATGCCTCCACATACATGTATAACAACATAAGCATAACCACCATAAGCATGATTAAACATGAGGCATAATTCAACACTTTAAAGATCAACCAAGGTCTCTAACTAAAGTTTGGGATTAGGCCACCACCCTAATCCCAACTCTAGGTGGGTCTACCAATCCCAACCTAGTTCACATGCTTGAACCAACACTTGAAAACCATTTAAAAGTATTTAACCACTCACCTCTACCTCCAAGCTCATCTACCAAGCAACCATGGTCTTCAATTTCCGGATTTGTTCCCAAGGCCTCACCAACACAAATTCCCGCTTCTAAACTACCTCAAACACAATTCAAACAATTCCAAATCAGCCCAACATCAAAAGACCAACCCGGAATACGATTCAATCACAATTTACAATGTTGCAAGTCATGACCAAACCCCATACTTTGCAATCTCGGGCAGCCCACATACCTCTTCCAAAATCCATGTTTCCAACACCCATTGCACCCACAAATGACCCCAAATCAACCCCTAACCATAGTACTACCATTGGGCTATCAATTCCCACCTAAAACAACCCCCAAAACTCACCCAAAACCCTCCAAAAACCCCATTTATACCCAAATTCGGGATTCAACATAAAACTATGTAAAAATTAACTATGTTGGACCTTATGGGTAGTAAACAACATATATAACTTCAACAAACCGAAAGCTCAAATTAAAGACATTAAAGTTTGCATTTTTAACCTAAAAACCCAAAACCCTAAATTTCAAAATCTATGAGATTTATGAAAATTAAAGGTACCATCTTAAAGAGGAAGAGGAGAACAAGTTGAAAATGATTTTACCTTCGGAAAATCTCCAAAAATGAGCAAGGAAGATGATGGAAAAGTGATTTGGGGTAAAGGGAGCTTTTCATGTTGGAATGGGAAAGTGAAGAGGGAAGAAGATGGTGAATAGCTCTTTTAAAATTAAAAATGGCTTTTTAATTCCCCAATTCCATTAAATTACAAGTATGCCATTAATGAGATGGCAACTCTCCCTTACTTTAAAGTCCATGACATTTTAGTTTCATTTCAAATTAGTCCAAACATAAAATGTTTATTTTGAAAATGAAACAAGACACAAGGTCCAAATAATGTATAATATTATTTAATCATAAATCGAGACCCAAAATATTATTTAAATATTATTTCCACCCGACCCCCAAACCCGGGTGTTACAGAGGGAGGATCGGTTATTGAAATAAATCCGACTTCCAGGGAACACACTTAGTAAATAAATTACTAAGGGAAATTCAGATCGAATCGTTTTTATAGAAATGACTTTTCAAGTTGGTTACGAGCTTAAGTAATTTGTTTTCTCAAACATTGAGTTGGTTTAGACAAATTATCAAAACTGAAACCAAAAATTGATTTTGGAAATTCAGTTTACAAACAAAAACTCAAGGATTGACCTTGAAGTAATTTTGCCAACAAGTTTTTCTAAATAAAAATATTTACCAAGGAACCAAGTAGAACAAGTCAATGCGGAAGCCCGAGGCTGATAATCTTATATTTACTTTAAACTCTTTCAAAATCTTCCTTTTACTCTCTTAAACAATCACACTTCATTGCAACAAACCCCCCACCTAAATCACCTCAACATAGCTCCATCAACAACTCTTGGTTCAGAAACTAAAAAAGCGCGACAAGGAAAGTTCTAATTCCTTGTGGGTTCGACTTCTACTTCCCTACCTACACTTAATTTAATTCCTTTATTTATTTTATTATTTAGAAGAAAGAAATTATTCTTGACACGTTACAACGCGTGTCAAAACCCATCCTATCGAATAACCACCCAACAACAAATATATAGCCACTTCATCACACCCATGAAAGGCCATAATTAGTGGGTGCAATACACTACTTGTGAGCCGGTTATTGAACCAAAACTTGGAAGGCCACCGGGTAGACCTAAGAAGAAGAGGGTGAATGAAGTAGATGAACCATCAAATTCTACTTCTAAATTTATCAAGAAGGATGTTAAAATGTACTGCTCTAAGTGTCACAAAGCAAGTCATAACCAAAGGACTTGCAAAGGAGAAGTTGGTGCTAACATTCCTGTGAATGCACCAAAAAGGACAACAAACCAAAGAATGGGTGGTGCATCTGTCAGATTACTAAAACTACCAGTAAGTACATTTAGTTGTGCTTTAATTATGGTTTTATCTTTATATTTCTTATTTATTAAATTGAATGATGCAGGTTAGGAGACCGACTACATTATCAGCACAAACAAGTTCTTTCTATTTTATCCCTACTCCAGGAATTGCAAAGGATTCAACTCAACAACCTCCAAGTGTTATGACAATTAGATGGGTGCCAAGTTCTCAAGAAAGTAACAATGTTGGCCAGAGTCAGTCAAGCACTCTAACCCAAAATGTGCAAGAAGATATTTGCTATGAAAGTTTAGGGAAAAGGCCAAGGATGGTGTAGAGCCACTCAAGCACTTCTTTTGTTATATTTTGTGATGGATATTTTGTGATAGATCTTTTAGGGAGTTGTATTTTTGTGTTGGCAAGAGCCAGTCAAGCATTCCCTTTACTATATTTTGAGGTACATTTTGTGACAGTAATTGTGTGCACTATGCACCATGTTTAAATGTTATCAAACATTTTAGGATACATTTGAAGATGTTTGGGATACATTTGAAGTTTAAGTTATACTTGATGTTTTAATTATACAGTTTGAGATATATTTTGAAAACATTTTTTTCATCTTTATATTTTTCATTACAATAATATAAATCAACAAAAAATACTACCAGTAGCTAGCTTAACATTTCATTTCATTTCAAGCTTAACCTTAACATTTCATTTTCTCAAACCAACCAAAAACTACTCAACTTTATGAGTACCAGTAACCCACCAAAAATTAACTAGAAACTAATGTGAACAGCAACTTCACAAAACCTGACACGCGTCATTTACGTGTCAAGAATAATATAATTTCCTTCTTCCGAATAATAACATAAATAAATAAATTAAATGTAGATAGGGAAGTAGGAGTCGAACCCACAGGGACTTAGAACTTTTCTTGTCGCGCTTTTGTAGTTTCTGAACCAAGAGTTTTTGCTGGAGCTATGTTGATGTAATTTAGGTGGGGGTTTGTTTGCAATGAAATGTAATTGTTCAAGAGAGTAAAAGAAAGATTTTAAAAGATTTGAAAGTAAATATAGAGATTTACTAAGTGTGATCCCTGGAAGTCGGACTTGTTTCCATAACCGATCCTTCCTCCCACTAGATAGATCAAAACAATTTCTTGACCAAGGTCAATCTTTAGGTTGAAAAATCATTTTGAATTTAAGAACGAAGTTTGAAGAAATTGAGAAAAGACTTCTGAAATATTTGAAGTGTTGTTTCAAACCTCGCATTGTGAACGCGTCATTGCTTAAGCCTTTGGCTTAAAAAAGATTTAGCTTTGCATGATTATTGAATTAACCATGTTGAGCATCATTTTCAAAAGAGAAAAAAGTAAAGAAAATAGAAAGCTAAAAGTGAGAAGAAATTTTATAAAAACCCAAGTAAAAACAAGTGAAGAACAAATGATGAGATATGAGATGATTTGAGGCTTACCCCAATGGGGTATTTATAGTCCTCAAAAACCCTAAAAATACTAAGAGATAAGATAATATTCAAATTAAAAAAGATAAATCCTAAGAGATAATTCCTAAAAAATATTTAAAATAAAAGAGATAATTCCCAAGTCTTTATCAAAATCCTGGCCAATAAGCTATCATCCCGAATTCGATAAGTTATCGGAATGTCCTGATAAGCTCTCACTTCTGACGTCACGTCATCTTCCGATCAGCACTGTTGCTGACATCATCTGCTGACGTGTCGTCGAGTTAGTGTATTCATGCCCCAATTCATACCCACTAATCCGGCCATGAATCCATAAAACTTGCAGATTTCGGCCTTTTTCGTAACGTTTTGCAGCGGCGAGGTCCTGCACAGTAAACCACGTAATGAGCCACAATTCTTCATCACAAGGCCACTACTTAAGCATAATTAACACAAAAATAATGACAAAACTAGTCACTAATCAAATTCCCCCTCACTTATCCGATGCTTGTCCTCAAGTATCAAAAATTTAAACTATTGAATCTCATGTTCTCATCCTCTATTTCACGAAGTCCTTAATGTGCAAAAATGATGAAATATCTATAAAAGGAAGAAATAAAAGAAACCAATAGATAAATGGCAAAATTATTACAAACATTCCAACAAAATAAGTTAAGCCAACCTAGGCAAAGTATATCATAAACTTGTAAATGAAACCTAGTCTTCACTGTTAATATGAGGCATTTTTAATTTTTTCACTTCTTGTTAAAACCAGTTTTAGGCACTTCCAGCTTTATATTTTTTCTCTCTGCTAGAGCCAGTGATAGGCACCTCTAGCTTTTTCTTTCTTTGCTAGAGCCAGTGATAGGCACCTCTAGTTTTTCTTAATTTTTTTCGGCTAGAGCCAATGATAGGAACCTCTAGCTTTTATGAAAAAAAATCGACAAGTATTTCAAAACAAGTTAATGAACGCTAAGACTAGTTTGGCATAAAGAATCAAATTATGAAGGAATGTCATCGAACACAATAATCATACCATGGTCTAAAGTGTAATCTACCCTTTCTAACAAAATAGATACAAAATCATAATGACATCAAAAAGAAAAGGTAAAATAGAGGATAAAAAAACAATCAAATCAATGAGATAAAAATCAATAGAACCAGAGAGCAACCAAACGGATAAGCAAGAAAAAGAGTTTGACCCAAATTCTTACTCCCCCTCACTTAAGTCATTTTGCCCCAAAATGTATATCAAAATTAAAGTAAAAGAGAGGGAAAAGGAATACTCCTCGGGCTAGTGTCAGCCACGGTCGTGTATGGGAGTGGCTGGATATGTCTGGTGGACCGGTGTGATGCGACGGTGACAGTGGTGCAGTTGGTTGTAAGTCCTAGTCGCTTTGGAGGGCCACAAAATTTGGTGGAAGCATGCGGCGACGTCCACCGATGACGAGCGATTTCGGCTGGTTGGGTAGGTGATGAGCTTGTTCCCGAGTTCGAACCATGGTGGTGGATCGGGTGCTGAAGGTTGGTCGATGGTGGTGAAGATGAAGGCTAGGTTGAAGATGACTAGGGTTCAGCTGGAAATATGTGTGGGGTATATTTTAATAAAAATAAATAAAGAAGAGAGGGGATGTGATAGGTGATACAAACGGCAGGTAAGGGTGTTTTAATGGGAAAGTAAAAAAAGGAGGTGGAGTCTACGGAATATTTTAAAAGGGGATGGGTTATCACCTTTGATCAGGGGATAAAGGGTTTTAAATCAAATTTCAAATTTGATTTTTTAAAAAAATCCGAATAAGGGAACTAAATCCTAATTAAAAAAACATGATAAAAATTTTCCATTTTTTTTAAATTTGTTAAAAAAATTTCCTTTATCAAACATGATAAATTTTTTATTATTAAAATAAGGATAAGGGATGTGGTTTAAAAATTAAGAGAAAAAGAATTTTGGATTTAAACAAGAAAAAAAAGTGATAAGGGATGTTTTTTTTCGAGATTGAGATAAGATGATAAGCCATGGTCCAAGGGATTTGCCACTGTGTTTTAAATTCCTACACATAATCAACCGAAAATTCGATTAGCAAGGGATTATAAGAAAAATAAAAGGAGAAGACAAAATAAATTTGAAATAAAATGACAGGAATAAATTTAAAGAGAATTGAAATAAGATAAAATAATAAAAAAATAAAAATATTCGATTAAAAATAATTAAAGTAAAAGAAAAGAAATGGATTGTCTCCCATTAAGCGCTTTTTAACGTCTCTAGCTCGACGGCCTTATTTAAATGACTGGTTCAACCAAATGAATTTCTTCAACTAGACCAACCGGGGCATTCTCGTAATACGGTTTGAGCCGTTGTCCGTTAACTTTAAATTGCTCTCTGAAATTACTTTTGATTTCCACCATACCATGTGGAAAACTATCAATTACCGTGTAAGGTCCGAGCTATTTTGATCGTAATTTTCTTGCAAAAAGTTTTAACTTATAATTAAACAATAAAACTTTTTAACCGATATAAAAGATTTAAATGCAATATTACGATCATGAAAATCCTTATTTTTTTCTTTAAAAATTTTCAAACTTTCATAAACATTTTTCTGAATTTCCTCTAACTCTTGGATATTGAGTTTGCGCGTTTCACCAACTAGATCCATTTCCATGTTGCAATATTGAACTACTCAACGCACGCGGTGCTCCAATTAGACCGGTAAATGACACGGCTTACTAAAAACAAGGCGATAAGGAGACATCCCGATAGGACCCTTATATGTTGTCTGATATGCCCATAATGCGTCATTCAGCTTAACAATCTAATCCTTCCAATCGGGTTTCACGATCTTTTCAAGAATGGCCTTGATTTCGTGGTTTGATACCTCTGCCTCACCATTCGTTTGCGGATGGTACGATATCGCGATGAGTTGGGTGACGCCAAATATTTTCATTAGCGCATCGATGACTCGATTGATAAAATGTTTCCCTCTGTCGCATATCAGCGCTCTAGGTGTGCCAAACCTGGAAAAAATACAACCTTTCAGAAATCTAAAAGTGGTTTTAGCATCATTATTTTTTGTAGCTTTCACCTCAACCCATCGTGAAACATAATCAACAGCTAAAATAACATAAAAATTACCAAATGATGATGCAAATGGCCCCATATAATTTATCCCCCACACATCAAATATTTCGCAAACATGAATAGGATTTATGGGCATTTCATTACGTCGGCTTAAGTTACCAACTCTTTGACACTTATCACATGATTTGCAAAATAAATATGTGTCACGAAAAATATTAGGCCAATAGAGTCCACATTCAAGAATTTTGTGAGCTGTCCTTTTAGGTCCATAGTGTCCATCGCATGAATATGAATGACAAAAATTAAGGATAGAATTTACCTCGTATTCAGTTACATATCATCGTATTACCTGATCGGAACAATGTCTCCAAAGATAGGGATCATCCCAAATGTAGAACCTAGATTCCCTCTTAATCTGGTTAACTTCTAACATCGGCAAGTCGTGGGGCAATTTACATGTTGCCAAATAATTCACTATGTCCGCGAACCAAGGCGTGGAAGCTCGCGCCATCATCAAGTTTTCTTCAGGAAACTCGTCATTAATGGGCGAGTCTAAAATGGTAAGTGGGATTCGACTAAGGTGATCAACCACTAAATTTTTGCTCCCCTTCTTGTCCTTAATTTCGAGATTAAACTCCTGAAGGAGTAAAATCCATCAAATTAGCCTCGACTTTGCTTCCTTCTTGCTCATAAGATACCGCAAAGATGCATGGTTAGAAAAAACAACTATATTAGTTCCAAGCAAATAAGAACGAAACTTTTCTTAAGAAAAAACTACATCAAACAGTTCTTTTTCTGTAGTCGAATAGTTGCGTTGTGCTGGATCAAGCGTTCTTGATGCGTAGGCGATGACATGAGGTTGTTTTCCTTTTCATTGACTGAGTACCGCTCCAACACTAACATCTGAGGCATCGCACATAATTTCGAGCAACAAGTTCCAATCAAGAGGTTGTCCTATCGGTGCGGATACAAATTTCTCTTTAATAGTATCAAACAATTTCCTACATTCGGAGGTAAAGTTAAACTCTACATCCTTTTGCAGTAACTGACACAGTGGCTGCGCTATCTTTGAGAAATCTTTTATAAATCTTCTGTAGAAACCTACATGACCAAGGAAAGAGCAAATATCCCTCACAGTAGTGGGGTATGAGAGTGAGCGTATAACATCCGTTTTAGCTTTATCAACAGAAATCCCTTTAGAAGAAACTATATGTCCTAACACTAAGCCTTTATTAACCATAAAATGACATTTCTCATAATTAAGCACAAGGTTAAATTCAATGCATCGTTTTAAGACAATAGTTAAATTTAATAAACACTCACCAAACGAATTACCATATACAGTGAAGTCGTCCATAAATACCTCAATCCCTTTCTCAACATAATCCGAAAATATACTTGCCATACATCGCTGGAACATAGCCGGTGCGTTACATAGTCCAAACGGCATTCGTCGATAGGCGAAGGTTTCGAATGGGCATGTAAACGTAGTCTTCTCTTGGTCCTCAGGAGCTACGGGGATTTGAAAGAATCCTGAAAAAACCATCGAGACAGCAATAGTGAGATTTACCAGCTAATCTTTCAATCATTTGATCAATATATGGTAACGGAAAGTGATCTTTTAGGGTTAAAGAGTTCAACATCTTGTAATCTATGCAAACCCGCCATCCATTCTGAACTCGAGTTGGAATAACTCACCTTCGCCATTTCTGATTACCATGACGCCAGTTTTCTTAGAAATGACATGAATAGGACTTACCCACTCGCTATCCGAAATTGGATATATTATGTCGGCGTCTAGAAGTTTTTGAATTTCTGTTTGCACTACCTTCATCATTGGATCATTCAATCGGCGTTGACCTTGTCGAGATGGCTTTGCCCCTTCCTCGATTTTGATCTTGTGCATACAAGTCGATAAGCTACGTCCTTTAATATCCGCAACCGTCCATCCGATTGCTTCCTTGTATTGGCGCAGGACTGTCACAAGGTCGCATTCTTCCTCTCTGGTCAACTCATTCGAAATGATAACCAGTAAGGTATCATTATCTCCCAAAAAGGCGTACTTAAGGTGAGATGGGAGTTCCTTCAATTCTAACTCTGGAGCCTGCAAGATAGAAGATAAAGGTTTAGTCTTAGAGGGAGTTGAAATCAAATCAGAATTAACAAAAGAAATAAGTTCATTCTCCCTTTCTTCCTCATTGTCGCAAAGTTCATAATCCATGCTGAAATTATCAAAAACATTAGTTTTCGCAAACTCTTCTATATAAGGATCAATAATATCAATTGAATTAACATTTTCAACTTGGTTAGGGTACCTCATTGCCTTATAAACGTTAAATTCTACTACCTCACCGTCGAATTCTATAGACAATAGATCGTTCCTCACGTCTATTTTCGTAATTTTTGTGCTAAGGAATGGTCGTCCCAACAACACTTTAGAGCAAGTGTTTGTTCTATCATGAGCCATATCGATCACATAGAAATCTGCAGGAAAGAATAAAACATCTACTTTTACCAACACATTTTCCAACACTCCTTCCGGGTAGATGATCGATCGATCGGCCAACTGTATCGTAACCCTGGTTTCTTTAAAAGGATCGT